>OX421504.1:19787205-20377205 GCA_949126835.1 Anisus vortex
ATCTACAGGTTTACCCCCGTTACACCCGTTCTCGTGTCTGTTCAATTTCCTAATATCTGACCACAACTTGCTACATTTAGCACACGAGAATGCGCGAGCCGCTCCATCTATATTATTTATGTACATAAAATGGTTTTGGAATAATAAAAGATACATGGTTTCTGTAAAACTACCGCTACTTCTAAGTTTGGGAAAAAGAACCTGCTCTTTATTAAACTCAAACACTTCTATATTAAGACTAAAACACTGCTCTAGCTCTGACATATCTTTTAAACTAACCCCACTAAACCCATCCAGGGTAACAAGACCCTGGTAAACTTGCCACTGTTTTACGAACTCTAGTGTCTGTGTCCTAAGGTTTTTAATATGACCCCCTTTGTGTGCAGCTAAACATCTAAAGAAACAAAGATTGTCTGTATATGGTTTTGAATGTGAGTCGAATTGTAAAATGTTGATGGCTCTGTTATGTCTAATGAAATCGGGTATGTCTTTCAGTGTGCAGCCTATAGGAAAGTCATTAAGATGATAAAGATAAAAGGATGTGGATGGTATGGCTTCTACGCTATATTTTGTGTTTGGTCTGTTGTGTTGTGCAAAATTGAGAATGTCTGCATTGTTTAATTCTTCAATGAAAGTTTCGAAATCGTGTCTATTGTTGATTAGTTTAGGAACCTCTAGAACACAGGCATTATTAACTGAGCTATGAAAGAACCGAAGTTCATTGGTCTCCTTATGTCTAAGAATAGTGTGATGGCTATAGTTAATTTTAAAGCGTTTAGTTTGTTGTGTGAAAAGAGGGTCTGTCAGTAGTGTATGCCAGTCAGTTGGGTGTGTGTTTTGTGGACTATGAAAAAATGTATATGTAGAGATGTGTTCATGTATGTTGTTGTGTGTTTTTATAGCGGACCAATTGTCGATGTATTTTTCTTTAATGTCTTGTGGTAAATGCTCTAACAAGTCAAGCTCATCTTGTATGTTGCTTAAGTCACTGTCATCATGTTGGGTATCTATAAATTCTATTTCTGTTAATGGTATGTCTAATAAATTATCCTGTCTTTGTCTTTTATTACTATCTAAAACCTCTGCTGTTGCCTTCCTTTTTTGTGTTGTGGTTGTCTCTGTTGTTGTCTTTGCTGATGTCGGTGTAGTCACTGTAGTTGTTTCTACCGCTGTTGGTGTAGTCGAGGTTGTTTCGGCCACAGCAACTGTGGAAAATATATTAGCGAAATATGAAAAGAAAATTAAAACATTATAATATATTATACCATTGTAACTGCTATATATATATATATATATATATATATATATATAAACACACCAATACACATAAGTTAAAAAAAAAAAATAAAAAATAAAAAAAAAAAAAAAAAAAAAAAAAAAAAAAAAAAATTATAACACACCAGCGACAGACTGCGCATGAGCTTTCTTTGTGTGTTTGTGTAGACTGTCAGCTCTTGTGTAGACCCGCCCACATATACCACAAGTATGGCGTGTTCTGCCGTGAACCGAGTCATTGTGTCGAACAAGGTGAGCATTGTTTGTAAACACCCGTCCACAGACACCACAACTATAACGGGGTCTTTCCATCTGCGTGTATATAAAAGAAAACAAAAATACAATGTTTAAATTAAACATAGTTTATAAAGTTTGAAAGAAAGGTATATATGGTGAAAAATATAAACATACAAGAATACACTATAACTAAACATACTATAAGAATAAAAGACTTAATATATCAAAGTGTAAATATATTTTTTCTTACTGTCGGTAATAATAGGTCTCCCTTGTACAAAAACAAAGTCCACACAGACACAAAAAGTTATCTGTATATGTGTAAAATATAGAAAGGAAAATAATGTTAAGTAAACTCGAGTGATATAAAATAAAAAGTGTAGACTATACAAGCGTTACATAAAAGCTATAGAGTTGCTATACACTATAAGAATAAAAGACTTAATATATCGAAGTGTAAATATTTTTCTTACTGTCGGTAGTAATGGTCTCCCTTGTACAAAAACAAAGTCCAAACAGACACAAAGAGGTATCTGTGTATGTGTAAAATATAGAAAGGAAAATAATGTTAAGTAAACTCGAGCGATATAAAATAAAAAGTGTAGGCCTATACACTAAACAATAAAATAGTTTAATACATCCAAATAGTGTAGACTATATAAGCGTTACATAAAAGCTATAGCGTGCCTATACACTATACTATACTATACACTATAAGAATAAAAGAAAATAATTACAAGGATTTTTTTTTTTCTTACCTTCTGAAGTAAAGACTTTCTTTTGTATACAACAAGAAACAAGGCACTGTCGGTAATCTATGAGCAATAGTTACAGACATTTAATAATACAATAATGTAGGCTTAAACACATAACGAATAAAATAGCGTAGCCTATACACTATAACAATAAATAGTGCAGGCCTATACACATAAAGAATAAAATAGCGTAGCCTATACAATAAAATAAAAAGTGTAGGCCTATACAATAAAATAAATAGTGTAGCCCTATACAATAAAATAATAAGTGTAGCCCTATACAGTATAACAATAAAATAGTGTAGCCTATACAAGAGTGATATAAAATAAATAGTGTCGGACTATACACTAAAAGAAAATAGTTACAAGGCTTACACAAAGAAAATAAACCTTACCTTAGTGAAACAGGGAATGTAGAACGGCAAAAGACGAATGAACAATGGTAAATTTTCCCGAGTATTTATAATGGCTAAAAAAATGCAACGTACAAGATTTTCTTTCTAACTCACGTGCCCTGACCGGTAAGCGAAAGACTGACCATCTTTACAGGGGTTCTAAAAAATTGATAATAGGACATCTACATTTTTTATTTTTATTTATTTGTTTGTGTCTTTATACTTAAAACTAAATATGTAATAGTATAAATATTATTTTTAAACTGTCTAATAACTTTGTTTACTATAATTATTTTAAGTGTTATAGTATTGTTTAAAAATACTAAATAAAGGATACTTTTAAAACATTTTAGAACCGTCACACAAAATGCCCACAGTGTTAGTTCGCCCCGCTTATCAGACTGGACCGTGCTTTACGGATTAAAGCGTTATCGCTTTCGCCCCTGTTTATCGGACTGGACTGTGCTTATCAGACAATTAGGTTAAGGTTTGACTTTCTTTCTTCATAGAAGGAGTGTACTTTATATTAGTGTGTGTGTGTGTGAGGCCTGGTTATGTCTGTATGTGTGGGTGTGTGTTAGAGAGAGAGAGAGAGAGAGAAATTGTGTGTGTGTATGTTAGTGTTACACTATACAAGGTGTTTCAACTATTGGTCTTGATTTGGTCTTTAACAACCATAAACTTGCTAACAATTTGCGTCAATGTCGTTTAGAATGTTTGGTTAAGCATTTTGTTTAATTTAGAATAAAAAATATTTCGACTATTAGTATAAATGTTTACGAGTCTATTTATTTAGTGTAAATGTTTACGAGTCTATTTATTTAGTGTAAATGTATATTTATTAATATAACTATATATTTGTGTGTTTGTTGAGTTTGTGCGTGTTATTTTTTAAATAATTACTTTGTTTATTATTCTTATTTTAAGTGCTATAGTATTGTTTAAAAATACTAAATAAAGAGTACCATTAAAACATTACAGCTAAACGCAAAGCTCACACATGTATGTGTGTGTGTGCTAATTAGTTTAACACATATAAAAGAATGAAACAAAGCAAGTTCTTTTTATTTATTCGTTTATTACTTATAAAACATATACAATATAATTATTACAATTTTCTCTTTTTATATTTTGAAGACAGGGCAGGTTCATTTTCTTTTATCTGCGATAGAAATGTATTGGTCGCTTTGTCACATTTTGTATTTTCTAGTTCATCAAACGCTTTTAAAATATCGCTCTGTAAGTCAAGCAGTTTCTCAAACCCACGCCGAGTGATGAAGATTCCAGAATTGTTAGGAAACTTAAGATCAGTTTCACCAAAGTAATTTCTTAGGTGTAATATAGGAATATTCATATATAATGATACAGAGGCTAATTTTAAATTGTTTTGACTCGTTCTTATTTCTGTGTATTTACTTTTAGTCCTAGAAACAAATAACCAATCATCACCACTATCAGTCATCGTCCTGTTGTGTGAATAAGTGTTTATAGTTTTTGGTAACAATTTCTTGTGTCAATCTTGATATTATCCTATCGTTAACGTATTGTCTACGAGGCGAAGCCGAAAAAGGGCGGAGAATCGTATTTAAACTAGCACCACGAGCTTTCATCAAAATAAAATAGAGGGCGTATAGGCCACATGTATCACTAAGTAGTTCCTGTAAAACTCGTGAATTATAAATGACGGGTCTATTTGAATTAGTTTTGATAAAAGACAAAATCTCTGGTTGTAAAGGGGGAAATCCAAAACTATCGAAGTACGTACACTGGCCTAATCCATTGTAATATACCCCAACCCAATGCGAGCCCTTATTCTGAATGGGATCAAGGTTAACGATAAACGCCGAGGGTTTGTGAGGGTCAATACGTGGTAACTGGTCGCAGGCTAAAACGGAAAAGAGAGCTGTTCGTTGAACAAACACATCAGAGGCGAGAATGTTCTGCAATTGTCGCGTGTTCATTGTTGAGTTGTTGATTTAAATCACGCTGAATAATCGGTCAACACTTGTCTCGTTTTTGAAATTTCTAAGAGCGAATCTAGCTCAGCATACACAATAACCTGTAAAGGTTCAGTTGTAGTTTGAGAGAATTTAAGTTCGATTGATACAGGCCCTGATTTAGCCAGTTCATATTGATCCCCATCTAATAATGAAGGACTAAGATCAAATGCGTAGAGACCGTAACCATTTTTAAATGTTTTATAGTTTATTCCGTTACTGACATCACGACATACTAGACCCAGCGCTAGGTTGGTTTGAAAAAAAGCTCTCACGAATTGATTGTGTTCATAGTCCATGGTTAAAGGTTTTCCAGAAGCAGGCCGTCCATCTACATTTACATTAAGATACGTCAAATTAAAATGTTGAAAGTTGAACGGGTTATGTTTGAAATTTCCATTGAACGCCGTAGACGAAACTAGACCTACCACTAAGCGTGTGGGTGTTTGACTGAGGAAAAGATTGTCTTGATTGTGTGATAGCATCCCTTTCGGTATAGAGAATGACTTTATTACAATTCGTTTGAAAGGGTATTTTGCATTAGTCCTTGTTAAGGCTTTTTCGTGTGCTATAGAAATGGCAGGGTTCAGTTTTGCTTTCCTAACCACTAGGGCAGCGTAAGTTATAACGGTTTTATAACTGTTCTTTTGGTCTTGTGTCATAAGATTGAAAGTGTCTTTGGAGGGTGTGAGTTTAATTTTTACATCTACGCCGTTTAGCATGTAGCGGTCTTGTGCAAAAATATCAGAGTGCAAACGCCCCATCATATCAATTTCATGACTTTTGGCTGTTGCTTGCTGACGTATTTTGTAACCATCATTTAAAGCTGCGTCATCAAGAAAAGAGGGATCATCGCTGTGAAAAAGAGCCGCTGTTAGAGTTCCATTTTTGGTATCTTCCCCATAATTCAACGTAGCCTCTAGATAGGCTCGATACGGATAAGTGTTTTCACTAGCTGTAATTAATGTGTCGTTCAAAGAAATGTCCACTTGGGAGAATAAACTGTGCAGAAAATAATTTACGGGGGCCACGTTACTATCTTCGGCTAAACTACTTCCATCTGCTAAAGTCACTTTAGCTCTCAGGTGTAAAAATGTATTGAACAAATCTAGGTAATCCTCACTGTTGCCAGAAATTGCAAATTCTATAGGCGCCCCTTGTGCTAATGATGCCAGGGGGTGTATCTCTACAAACTGTCCTTCCTCCACTGCTGTTTGTGTCGGTGGTACACTAAACAAGTCCAATCCAGAATGTAGACATTCACAAGAGTTGGGGTGAATAAGAGCCATCGTTAAACAAATATATCAGAATACTTTGGTTGATTCTTCCGCTTGTGATGTGTCTTCGTGTGAGCGCGATGTTGTTTGGTATTCGTTTTTATCCGCTTCCTAAAAGGTTCGCCTGGCGGAGCCGCTAGCACACGCTTTCTTCTTATTCCACTTCCTGATTGGCTGCCACCAACATGCTCAACCGCGCTTTGAAGTAAGCGCTTACCCGCTTCTTTCGATCGTTCTCTAAATGACTCTCCCACATTTCTTCCTGACAATGCGTCGTTCGCAACATGCAAACCAGTGCTGACCCCTTCTTTAAGTAGCGCTTTACCGCCTGTCTTTAACCATGGAAGCACCATTCGTCCTAGTCCACTAAAAAAAGATCCTATTCCATGGCCTCTCTGATTTCTACCTCCACTAAAAACAGGAAGTCCGTGTCCGCCTTGATTACAATAAAAATCTTCGTATAATTTGGGATCGCGGCGTAAGGGTATGTGTCTCACCATTTTCTCCTATTCCAGATCAAAATGTTTTCGTGTTCTAAAATGTAGTGTCAACACCGATGTCCCACTCGTGAATGGAATCGGTTGTCCCAAATCGTCGGTTAAAAGTATTTCCACTGTGTCGAATGAAAAGCGACTCAAGGGTATGTAGTGAGGTTTGTCGTAGATACGAAAAACAGAAACTGGCCTTTTGTCAATTATAGGTACAGCGCGTAACAAAGGGACAAATACATCTCCGACCACTCTCGAGGCTACTAGGTCACAATAGACAAATACAGTTTTTATATCACTATCGATCTCTTGCTCTACAATATTACTGGTTAGCTCTTCTGTTCCGTTAAAAAGACCTAGAAATTTTCTCAATTTTTCGCTAATGGTAATCACGTCCCCTGGTTCGTTCACTTTTATGACAACTTTCTTTAAGGGTTTGTTACATTCAGTAGTTATTATTCTGACCTTTCCTTCAATGAACTCTGTTTTTAATATTAGTCTTTTCAAGGTTTTGATAGTTTGGTCTACATATTGAGGTTTACCAGGTGGTATTGTAAGTATTAAACTTGATCTCGCTTCTACTCCTTCTCTGGGTGAATCGTACTGGACCCACAATTCATTTACTTCAATAAGACAATAACGGTTAGGAAATTGAATCTCTACCAAACCAACCTCGTACTGTGAATTCACATTGAGTGTTTGTGGTAGTTTGACAAAGAAATGTCCCGCGGTGTTGTTGGGAAATATAGTTGGTGAAGCATTACTAGGAAGGGTCACATAAAAACTCATTGTGAAACCTTGGTCCTTGAGATCTTGGGGTTAGGTAAAATATAACCTAGACAGCTTGACAGTAGCACGAGCCAGAGTTTTCCTTCGTTCGCGTCGGCGGTTCCTCGAGTCAGATTAAATAATGAAAAGCCGATGACGACATATATAACTAACATTTGAGAAATGAAAACAATTTCGGGTCGTGTCTTTAGTTTACCAAACCAAATCGAGATTGTGGATGCTATGGATGATTTTGACCGTGAGGAGACTGGTCTCGCTTCACCACAACCTATTGCGCTGATGGTTTCCTCAAACACTGTATCAGTCATCGTCAGTGCTAGTCTTTATATTTAGAAAGGAGCCTGTCTGAAATCCAACTGTTGAATGACGGATTATACCCAAACCACTTGACTAAATATTCTTTACCCCCGGCCCCTTGTCTTTCTCGTATAATATGCTCAATGCGGTACACTTGTTTGTCTCCCACTTTCTGAAGCTCCTCTTTGTAAAACGAACCTTTCAACTCCTCACCTGAATCATCTTTCAATACATACGTTATTGGTTTTGTCCTTGAATTCACGCGGCTAACTGTAAACAACTCTTCCGTCCAAGAAGGTGTATAACCCTTTTTAAAATTTTGTCTGCTTTGAGCGATCCTGACTCGGTACCCTTCTTTAAACACTTTTCGGTCAGGGATGTCAAGGGGTGCATATAAAGTATTCCACACACGCTCCTGATTACCCAAATTAACCTCTATGGGGGCCATGCGAATACTCCTGTGATATGAATGATTATAATTTTGAACCAATCGTTCTATTACATCGATGTAACTAAGACGGTTTGTTTTTGTAAAGTAGCGCCACATTTTTCCCTTTAAGGTTCGGTTGAATCTTTCCACGATTGAGGCCTTGATATCTTCATTCTCCGTGGTAAAGAAATGCACACCCTCATCTTTTAGAAATTTTAAGAATGTTTTGTTGACGAACTCAGACCCCTTGTCAGTTTGAAAATTAGTCGGCTTGCTAGACGCAAAAATTGTACGTACTGCCTCGACTAAAGCTTTACCAGATTTTGTCTTTATAGGAATAGCCCAGGCAAGTTTACTAAACACGTCGATACAGGTCACAAGGTAAGATACACCATCATTGTCATTTCGTAAGGTTCGCATATCAATTAGATCAGCTTGAAACTGTTGGTTTATACCACCTGTTATGGTGGCGCGCCTTTGAAAGCGTCGCCGAATTGGTTTATGCAAAGTATAGGTATCCTGCTGACTTAGCCATTCTTTAATTTGTTTGGTTCCGATTTTGTGGTGTTTAAATACGCCTCCATAGGCCCCCGCTCGACTGGGGTCGAAGTAATGCTTTCTTAGTGTTTGGTCTGTTGCCATCCGTCCCATTTGACAGGGGTTGGTATCTTACTCTTCTTACTTCTAGTATGTTTAGCTGGAGGTGATTTGTCTTGGTGTCGCTTCTTCTTCTTAGATTGACTTTTTGTGTTAGACGAGGTGGGTATTTCGTTGGTGTTTTTATTTGGCGAGTCGGATATTTCGATCGCGTCTTCTGTTTTAGGTTCGACTGTTATTTTTTGTTCTTGTGTTTCGTCTGTAACCGTTGTTGTATTTGATTGTATTGTTGGGGCTAGGGGTGGTTTCATATCGATTAATCCTAATGGTTTGTGTCTGTACTCGGCGAGGCGATTCGTATAGAGCTGCAGTGATTGTTGATATTGTTTCACTTTGTCGCGTGGTGACAAGTCTTCTCTGTCTAGAATATGTTGCATTTGCATATCCAAGTCTCGTAGGCTATCATTAAGTGTATCAGGTGGTACATACGGTTTTTGGTTCATAGACTCTAATAAACGAGGGTCGATCAAAATCATTTTCTTGGCCATTTTTAAAAACCCAAGACGCCTTTAAGAACGTTAATGACAGGTCCCAATAATGCACCGATAAAACCGCCTTGTTGCAAAATCTGCTTTCGTCTTTTGACCGTCAATTTCTTTTTGGTAAGTTCCCTTAGACTTGCTTTGTGCCGACGCAAACGTCTCTTCTGAGCCGGTGTGAGTGGAACATTTCCTTTTAAAACATTGTGACAACATTCACATAAAGTTTGCACGAGTTGTGGTGACGCATTTTTTACAACCGCCTTCACGGTGGGCGGGTTAGCCCGACATAAGAAGCGTAACATTTCACCTTGTCGTTTCACATTTTCAGACATTTTATTTGGGGACGTAAACCACTTGGTTTTCGTAAGGAAATACAGAACTGCGTAATCTCATATGATCCGGTGTTTCCTGTCGAAGGTCCAGCAACAAATAACCATGAGGGGTCGAGGTTGCGTCTTTAAAACTTTCCTGGACATAGGATGCGCGACCGGGGTACATTTGTTTTGCTAAATGAGAAATCTGCGATCGGTCTCTGGGGTTTTTGAACAGCACAAGGTAATGTGAGTTGAGACTGATCGTTCTTTGTTCTTTGTTTTTTCCGAATAAGTTTTGGACGATATACATAACGCTGATGTCACGGTGGTGACTTCCCTTAGTAAATAATTTAGTGATCCGGTCATCGGTTTCAGCCATTAAATCGTCTATTACAACTAGACGTCGACACCTCCTCTCACCTGTCGGCCATTGTTCCATGTCAGGAAGACCTTCTACAAATTGAACGCCCTTCATAGTTTCGTATAGTGGCTGCCATTCCCCGTAACACCATATAATTTCCTCTGGGGTGGGGTCGACCATGTCTGGTAGATGTGCCAAAAATTTGTTTACGAAAACGGTTTTACCGCTACCTGTCGGGCCAGCAATAAGTGCTGTAAAGGGATGTTTCCACCTAGGATCCATTGCGATTAATGTTTTGTTTTTGTTGTGTATTTTTATTTATTTCTCGCTTACACCCCCTGTCTTACCATAAAAAATAATGACTCGATTACCTCCTCTTGGTTACAACAAAAAATAACACGCTAACTTCCCCTTGGTTACAGTAAAAAAATTTACACGATTATTCCCCTTCCGCCACGTAACAGCACGTGAGTCGGCCATCTTGGATCCGCCATCTTGTTTTCCGGCTAAACAACACGTGAGTCGGCCCTCTTGGATCCACCATATTGGATCCGCCATCTTGGCTCCTCGTGTAACAACACGTGGATCCGCCATCTTGGATGACGTCACGGTCAAAAGGTCACCCGCCACCCGCTGGCGGGTGACGGGTCACTTCCGGGTCTTGGACGCCATCTTGGGCGCCATCTTGGACCCCCTCTTGGCTCCTCGTGTAACAACACGTGGATCCGCCATCTTGGATGACGTCACTTCCGGTCGAAAGGTCACTTCCGGCCTAAAGGTCACTTCCGGGGTCACCCGCCACTTCCGGGGTCAAAGGTCACTTCCGGGGTCACCCGCCACTTCCGGGGTCAAAGGTCACTTCCGGGTCAGGGGGTCAAAGGTCACCCGCCACCCGCTGGCGGGTGACGGGTAATGATACCCCATTGTTACCTACTATACTACTGACGAGCCTTCCGGTTCTTAAGCCCAGCGCATAAGAATGTTAAGTGTTGGATGTTGGATCATGTGGGGAAACATTAGAATTTGAAGTGTTGGATGTTGGATCATGTGGGGACACATTAGAATGTTAAGTGTTAGATGTTGGATCATGTGGGGACACAGAATATTAAGTGTTGGATGTTGGGTCATGTGAAGACACATTATAATGTTAAGTGTTGGATGTTGGATCAAGTGGGGAAACATTAGAATATTAAGTGTTGGATGTTGGGTCATGTGAAGACACATTATAATGTTAAGTGTTGGATGTTGGATCATGCGGGGAAACATTAGAATATTAAGTATTGGATGTTGGGTCAGGTGGGGACACATTAAAATGTTAAGTGTTGGATGTTGGATCATGTGGGGAAACCGAATATTAAGTGTTGGATGTTGGGTCATGTGGGGACATATTAAAATGTAAGGTGTTGAATGTTGGATCATGTGGGGACACAGAATATTAAGTGTTGGATGTTGGGTCATGTGGGGACCTATTAGAATGTTAAGTATTGGATGTTGGATCATTTGGGGACACATTAGAATATTAAGTGTTGGATGTTGGATCATGTGGGGACACATTAGAATATTAAGTGCTGGATGTTGGATCATGTGGGGACATAGAATATTAAGTGTTGGATGTTGGATCATGTGGGGACACAGAATATTAAGTGTTGGATGTTGGATCATGTGGGGACACATTAGAATATTAAGTGTTGGATGTTGGATCATGTGGGGACACATTAGAATATTAAGTGTTGGATGTTGGATCATGTGGGGACACATTAGAATATTAAGTGTTGGATGTTGGATCATGGGGGACACATTAGAATATTAAGTGTTGGATGTTGGATCATGTGGGGACACATTAGAATATTAAGTGTTGGATGTTGGATCATGTGGGGACACATTAGAATATTAAGTGTTGGATGTTGGATCATGGGGGACACATTAGAATATTAAGTGTTGGATGTTGGATCATGTGGGGACACATTAGAATATTAAGTGTTGGATGTTGGATCATGGGGGACACAGAATATTAAGTGTTGGATGTTGGATCATGTGGGGACACAATATTAAGTGTTGGATGTTGGATCATGTGGGGACACATTAGAATGTTAAGTGTTGGATGTTGGATCATGTGGGGACACATTAGAATATTAAGTGTTGGATGTTGGATCATGTGGGGACACATTAGAATATTAAGTGTTGGATGTTGGATCATGGGGGACACAGAATATTAAGTGTTGGATGTTGGATCATGTGGGGACACAATATTAAGTGTTGGATGTTGGATCATGTGGGGAAACATTAGAATATTAAGTGTTGGATGTTGGATCATGTGGGGACACATTAGAATTTTAAATGTTGGATGTTGGATCATGTGGGGGAAACATTAGAATATTAAGTGTTGGATGTTGGATCATGTGGGGAAACATTAGAATGTTAAGTGTTGGATGTTGGATCATGTTGGGAAACAACAATTTCCATTCCGACTAGCGACCCCACTGGGCGCTGATATGGCGTGTGTCGTAATTTAGCGGACAGTCTCTGCAGTACACGCACTACACATCACTGCCACACTGTAGAATTCCTTTTGTATCATTAACGTGGTGGCTCGCTCGTATAACTGCACTTCGCCCGGTAGCGCAAATTTCGGACTATATGTGTATACATCCAGGAACCAGGACGGTTTTGAGTCGATCTAATGCGCTCATTGCCTAATCCCCACCGAGTCTTGGAACTTTTCGGCAGTGCAATGATCCTCGGACGCACAACAGGTGCTATCCCCAATGTAGCCTAATAGCCTACTGGTGTGCTCTTAATGTTGGTGATTTTCACACTTAGCCAGACTTTGAGGCCCATGGGTACAGAAGTATGAGAAATAATTTGTGTGCAATTATTGACCGATGGGGAAAATAGCCTCATTTTTATAGACTAAAAGTGTAGGCCTACTATTATTATAATGTTGACTTGAGTCTAAATAGAAACATTTGAGACAAATAGTGTTCATACTAGTACACTAATAATTTAAACGACTACTTCCTATGATGAATAAACAGCTACGTTTAAACATATAAGCTTAATGTTTATCTTATTTTACTTTAATCTGTTCAACAAAACACAACTAGTAAACGTCATAGAAACGTTTTATTTCTATCACGACATTTCTATTACAGAACTAAGATCAACCACGTATGCTATCAGTTGATAAGAGAGTGTAAAAAGTAACATCTGTTTCCATGCCTGGCTATAGCTTCACGTTTGTAGATCGACTACGTTCACGTTCTTACTGTCCACTGTGCCAGCTACCGATGAGGGATCCAGTTTTAGTTCGTACGTGTGGTCATCGATTTTGTGACGTATGCCTTCAAGAATACCTCAGGTTAGTTAGCTATAACACAAGAATACCTCAGGTTAGTTAGCTATAACACAAGAACACCTAAGGATAGTTAGCTATAACACAAGAACACCTAAGGATAGTTAGCTATAACACAAGAACACCTTAGGATAGTTAGCTATAACACAAGAATACCTCAGGTTAGTTAGCTATAACACAAGAATACCTCAGGTTAGTTAGCTATAACACAAGAACACCTCAGGATAGTTAGCTATAACACAAGAACACCTCAGGATAGTTAGCTATAACACAAGAATATCCCAGGTTAGTTAGCTATAACACAAGAATACCTCAGGTTAGTTAGCTATAACACAAGAATACTTCAGGTTAGTTAGCTATAACACAATAATTCCTCAGACTCGTTAGCTATAACACAAGAATTCTTCAGGATAGTTAGCTATAACACAAGAATACCCCAGGTTAGTTAGCTATAACACAAGAATACTTCAGGTTAGTTAGCTATAACACAAGAATTCCTTAGGCTCGTTAGCTATAACACAAGAATACTTCAGGTTAGTTAGCTATAACACAACAATATTCCAGGCTCGTTAGCTATAACACAAGAATACCTCAGGTTAGTTAGCTTTAACACAATAATACCTCAGTCTATCAGTATATGTAGTGTCTATCAGTATATTTAGTGTCTATCAGTATTATTATGTAGTGTATATAAGTATTTGTTGTGCTATCAGTATATGTAGTGCTTATTAATGTATGAAAGATCTATCAGTGTATATAATACAGTAATCATTAATATATAGATTGAATAGATTTATTTTGAAATTCTTCATTTAAATTTTATAATGGAAATCGATCTCAAAGAAAGTAATTTCTACCCTCTACGCTAAAACAGATCTCTCCCACATCCACTCGATCTTTGTGAAACACCTGTTTTGTACTTTGTTTAGGCAGGTGTAGTCGACGGGTTCTACCAATCAGAAGCGAATGTTTTTCGCTTCTCAACTATTCTTTGAATGGCTTCCCGGGTGACAATAGTGGCTCGTGCCATCTGCCTCTTTCTTCTGTCCCATGATTTTCTTTGTATAGAAGAAGGATGATAAAGAGGCCGCGCGCCTGTCGGCATGCCCATTCCGTTGTGTAGTTGTAGTAAGATTGTTTCGAATCTGTTACTTACTGAGTACATATCCAATAATGACTTTACTGATGTCTATAGGAACTTTTCTTGGTAAAAGACGAAGTAGCAATAGGTAAAGACATTTTATTTTTATTCAATAGTTTTTTTTTTGTTTTTTAAAGTAAAATGTAGGCCTACTTCTTCCTACGTTAGTTAGAAGGATAACAAAAGTACTTTTTCTTTCCCTTTAAATTGCATTGTTTCCTGTGAATGTATTTATAATATAAGTAATAATGAACATGTCTTAAATTGTATTATTCCTGTGTATGTATTAAAAAAATTAAGTAATAATGAACATGTCTTAAATTGTATTATTCCTGTGTATGTATTTTTAAAAAAAGTAATAATGAACATGTCTTAAATTGTATTATTCCTGTGTATGTAGGCCCTATTTAAAAATTAAGTAATAATGAACATGTCTTAAATTGTATTATTCCTGTGTATGTATTAAAAAAATTAAGTAATAATAAACATTTCTTAAATTGTTCTATTTCTGTGTATGTATTAAAAAAATTAAGTAATAATGAACATGTCTTAAATTGTATTATTCCTGTGTATGTATTTTTAAAAAAAAGTAATAATGAACATGTCTTAAATTGTATTATTCCTGTGTATGTATTTAAAAATTAAGTAATAATGAACATGTCTTAAATTGTATTATTCCTGTGTATGTATTTAAAAATTAAGTAATAATGAACATGTCTTAAATTGTATTTTTTCTAGTGGTGGTATATTCCAATGTCCTGAGGATAACAAGCCTTTAGATTATGCCAAGGTTAGAATTTTTTCTTAAAAAATGTGTCTTTTTAAAATAAGATGAAAATAAAATATGTTAATGCTGAATAATTGGATTGAAAAAGTATTGCAGTTTAGTGTGTGTAGCCTATGTATGCAAGTGAATATTTTGTTTTCTTTAGCTGTATCCAGATAGTGAAGTACACAATGAAATCATGAACAGTATCATTCGTTGTACATATCAAAAAGAAGGCTGTAGATGGATAGACAAACTACAAAATTTACCTGTGAGTTGTGTTTCAATACATTCTAGATTACAAATTCATTAATTATTGGTTGCTTTCAATAATATACACAATGTATTGAAGTGGTTATTTTTATTAGGCTATTATTTTATTAGAATCACTTGCAAGCCTGCAGATTTGATGCCATAACTTGCCCCAACAACTGTACGGTACAGCTAACAAAAGCTAATCTTGATGATCATCTGGAATATCTTTGTCCCAAACGAACTGTAGTGTGTGATTTTTGTCAGCAGGAATTCACTGGACAGGTCATGGATGAGGTAATTTATTTTCTTACTTTAGAGAGATTTTGTGTTTCCACTGCAAGGGGTTAAATTAAACTATGTAACTTTACTAAGATATGTCAGGTAGGCTACTCTAAATTAATATGTAAATATAAGTTAGACATTTCATTCCGAACAATATCTCAGAATAAATAAACAAACACAGTGACAGATGGATAGTTTCATAGATACAAAAATAAATTAATAAAATAGTTCAATAAATAAATAGATAAATAGATCAATTCATAAATAGATAGAATGAGATAACTAGATCTAGGCATTATATTCCCTCTTGGTGACTTGTTCAAAACTCTCGATTATTTTCCCTTTGTTGACAACGGGAATTGGGGTAGGGAGAAGGGGGCACCAAGGTCAGTCCAGGTGCTTCCGCACAGGCCTCCTCCCCGCCCCCCATTTTCTTTCTCTCCATGAGTGGGCGTCAAGTAGGAGAGTATGAAACAGTGATATGAAGGGACGATGAGGCTGAGAAAGATTGTAGGAGGAAGAGTGGCCTGAATGGTGGTGAGGAGAAGGGGTGGGGAGTATTTAAAATAAAACTTGAGGATTTCAGACTAGGAAAATGAATTGTTTGTTTTTAATATTACTTCGTTTTACACAAGCATATTTATATATAGAAACAAACACTGACTAAAATACATTTTAAAAAAATAAACACTCTAGCAGAAGCATATTATAGCCTATTTCAGAAATGATATGTGGACTAGAAAACATGTCGTTGTACTATAAAGTTTGTCTTCTCTATATAGCCTATATATTGGCTAACTTCATTGTCTGTATAAAGCCTATATATTGGCTAACTTCATTGTCTGTATATAGCCTATATATTGGCTAACTTGATTGTCTGTATATAGCCTATATATTGGCTAACTTGATTGTCTGTATATAGCCTATATATTGGCTAACTTCATTGTCTGTATATAGCCTATATATTGGCTAACTTGATTGTCTCTATATAGCCTATATATTGGCTAACTTCATTGTTTAAAAAAATCTATTTTGTTTTCCCTGAGCTAGTATTTTTTCGTACTTCAGAGCTTTCGTCATAGCTTGATCTACACGAGTTTATAAATCAAAGTTAAAAATCAAATAACTAGATCTAAGGACTCATAGACCGTATGATGTTGGGGTATAAACTATTTTGATATCTATGTATAAACCTTGGGTTGTAAATCTTCCATAGTTATAATTAGATGCAGCTATATATCTACTTTAGTACTATTTGTTTTATGTCTTCTATAGTTCTAATAGGTTACAATGTATATGCTTTTCTTCCATAGTTCGGATAGGTTGTAGGCCATATCTTCTAATCCCATAAGTCTTACAAGTTGAAGGCTGTTTTTGTTCTATCGATCTAGTTCTAGTAGATTAAATTATATCTTCTTCAGACCCATGCTGGCAATTGTCACAAAGAAATCATTTGGTGTGAAAACAAATGTGGTGCCAAGCTAGAAAGACGTTATATTGCTAACCACATGAAAAATGAATGCCATAAGAGAACAGTTTCATGTCAATATTGTTGGAAGGAATTTCTACAAGAAACTTTACAGGTAAATAAAACCGTCTTTAATACACAAATATACAAGAACAAGAAAGAATTAATCTATCTTCGTCTTGCTGATTTTTTTTACCGGTAGCTAAAGGAAACTATATATATCTAAAGGAAACTATATATAACTAAAGGGAACTATATATAGCTAAAGGAAACTATATATAGCTAAAAGAAACTATATATAGCTAAAAGAAACTTTATATAGCTAAAGGGAACTATATATATAGCTAAAGGGAACTATATACAGCTAAAGGGAACTATATATAGCTAAAGGGAACTATATACAGCTAAAGGGAACTATATATAGCTAAAGGGAACTATATATAGCTAAAAGGAACTATATATAGCTAAAGGGAACTATATAGCCTATAAATGGAACTATATATTGCTAAAGGGAACTATATATCGATAGCTAAAGGGAACTATATATCGATAGCTAAAGGGAACTATATATCGATAGCTAAAGGGAACTATATATCGATAGCTAAAGGGAACTATATATAGCTAAAGGGAACTATATATAGCTAAAGGGAACTATATATCGATAGCTAAAGGGAACTATATATCGATAGCTAAAGGGAACTATATAGCCTATAGCTAAATGGAACTATATATCGATAGCTAAAGGGAACTATATATCGATAGCTAAAGGGAACTATATATAGCTAACGGGAACTATATATCGATAGCTAAAGGGAACTATATAGCCTATAGCTAAATGGAACTATATATAGCTAACGGGAACTATATATCGATAGCTAAAGGGAACTATATAGCCTATAGCTAAATGGAACTATATATAGCTAAAGGGAACTATATATCGATAGCTAAAGGGAACTATATATCGATAGATAAAGGGAACTATATATAGCTAACGGGAACTATATATCGATAGCTAAAGGGAACTATATATCGATAGCTAAAGGGAACTATATAGTCTATAGCTAAATGAAACTATATATAGCTAAAGTGAACTATATATAGCTAAAGGTAACTATATATCGATGTACAAGTTGTATACTATGATAAATTCTTTGAGTAAATGCTGTTGTTTTGTTTATTAGACCCATCACTATCAGTGTCCAAGATTCCCTGTGACATGTCCTAATCGATGTGACCCAGCAAAGATTGCCCGGGAAGATATTGAGAATCATGTTCATGACCAATGCCCTTCAGCAACTATTGCATGTCCATTTCAAGATGCTGGATGTAGATATAAAGTAAATAATTCATTCATTCAACTTGTAGTTTTTATTTTACTTTTAATTTGTTTTTTCAAATATCTTCTTTATAAAAATCAGAATGTGGCCTACATGAGAGTCTAGTTCTATAACTATATGGTCTAAATTTAATTTTATTTGGAAAACTATTTCTTACTGTATACTTTAGTTTGAAAACAATTCTAACATTTAGGTACTTACTATTAAATTAATTTGTTTACATCTATACTTTTAGTTAAAGATATTTCTTCCATTTATGCATCTAGTTTGAACATTATTTTCCAGTAATACTTTTACTTTAAAAACTATATTTCTGTGAAGTGTACTTAAAAATGACAACTGTGTTGTTTTAGTGTCCCCGCTATAGTCTTGAATTGCATATGGAAGAAGGAATTAAGAAACATTTAGAGTTGACATGTGGTCTAGTCAAACAACAGCAAGTTCAAATTGAGCAGTTATGTTCGACACTACAAACAATTACCCAAACAACAGATGGTATCTTCATTTGGAAACTAAGGTAAGATATCGGTATTCTACCTATTTCTGATCAAATTCTAGTAATTGACTTTCTTTCTTTAGCTTAAATATATAATATGTCAAATGTTTTAATTTTTATTTCTAGCAATTACAAGTCCAAGTTAAATGAAGCTATGTTTAAAGGCAGCAAAGAACTCGTGAGTCCTTCATTCTATACATCAAGATTCGGATACAAAGCATGCTTATCACTTTTTCTGAATGGCAATGGAGCTGGAGAAGGAAAATATATTTCTGTCTATATCAAACTTCTTCAAGGTGATTACGACAATATTCTTGATTGGCCTTTTTCATTGCCAGTATCTTTCACATTATTTGACCAAAATACAGATGTAAATTTGAGATTAAATTTGTCAGAAAGCTTCATCCCTGATCCAGCCTGGAAACATTTTCAAAAACCTGGCCACTCTACCGAATCCCTTGGATTTGGTTATCCTAAATTTGTTACTCATGAAATTCTAAAAACAAGAGACTATATTAAAGATGATGCATTAATTCTCAAAGTTACTGTAGATAATACAAAATTCATAAAGCCATAAACATGTGATTTATACTTATGCTTGTTTGTTATAGTCAACATTATAATACAAAAAAAACATCATTACTCATAAACAAAGCTCATTACTCTTGGAAACATCATAATTTAGCTTTTTATCAGTACACAATTTTCAAATGTCAAATAAAGGTTGGAACAATATTAAATAATAATAAGATTATTATATTTAATATTAATGTCCCCCCCCCCCCCAACTACAAAATGTATATTAATACTGATGAATATGAGTAATTCCATGAGTCTATTGAATTCCAAAGTCTATTGAACTTAACTTAAGCAGCAGCAGTCCATAGACATAGAATGTGATATGTAAAGTACAATTTGAGGTTTTGAATCATTTGTCTGTTTTTATGTTAATTTATAAATATTCATTTACATTTTTAATAAATGTTTATATAATCAAGATTACTGAATTTGTTATTGTTTTCTGTAAATATTTCTTCATGAAATGATTTAAATAATGAAATTAAAAATTAAAGAAATTATTAATGCAAAAAATGTTTAATAATTAGACTACATGAAAACATAATAAACATACTGAATATAAAAAATTATTCAATAAAAAAAGAAACATTTTTAGACGATTTTATTTTTGTGTTCAATGAATAATTTCAAACGAAAATAATAAGCTTATTCATCTGTATCTATAATAGAAGATTAAGCTTAAAAAGGTTTATTTCATTAGTAGCATAAGCCAACTATAAGAAGGATTAAAAATCTAAGTAATACTAACTAAATATAAACGAATGTATCAGTCAGTTAGTTGTTATTAATAAATGTTAAATATTTTTCATCAGGCTCGTTAATTCTCTTGGTAGGCCAGGAAAGTATTTTGTGGAGATTTCTCAATTTCAGCCACCATTGGATTTTTGGAAGTCTGTTTCTGTGGGGGGAAAAAATTAAGTGTAGTCCATTTATTATATCAACAGTTTTATGCAAACATTGACACCCACTCCCCTCCCACTTTTCGTCAAACTTTTAATTAAAGACTCATCTAATTATAATTTACCACTCCACCTCATCTAATTATAATTTACCTCTCCACCTCATCTAATTATAATTTACCTCTCCACCTCATCTAATTATAATTTACCTCTCCACCTCAACTAATTATAATTTACATCTCCACCTCATCTAATTATAATTTACCTCTCCACCTCATCTAATTATAATTTACCTCTCCACCTCATCTAATTATAATTTACATCTCTACCTCATCTAATTATAATTTACATCTCCACCTCATCGAATTATAATTTACATCTCCACCTCATCGAATTATAATTTACATCTCCACCTCATCGAATTATAATTTACATCTCCACCTCAACTATTTCAAAGTCTCAAGTCGGATGCTAAAATAAACAACCCATAAAGAAAATATTTTTCAGATAAATCCTTTTAATACATTTTAGTTGTGCACTAGCGTTTAAAATATGTTGCTCTTGGACACTTACAAGGAGAACAAAATATTAACAAAAGCAAAGTTAATTAATCTACAAATGATTTAAAACCATAGAAACTGTGATTGTCAGGTGCATTAAATAAGAATTTAAATATGATTACCATACAGTGTAATGAAAAATAAAACACAATAAAAACTGATATTGGGGTATTAGGGTGGGAACGTGGCCGAAATTTGAAAGAATGTGTGATAATTGACTCAATATTAAGTTAAAACTCTATAGGACGATGAGAATGTCTGATAATTGACTCAATATTAAGTTAAAACTCTATAGGACGATGAGAATGTCTGATAATTGACTCAATATTAAGTTAAAACTCTATAGGACGATGAGAATGTCTGATAATTGACTCAATATTAAGTTAAAACTCTATAGGACGATGAGAATGTCTGATAATTGACTCAATATTAAGTTAAAACTCTATAGGACGATGAGAATGTCTGATAATTGACTCAATATTAAATTAAAACTCTATAGGACGATGAGAATGTCTGATAATTGACTCAATATTAAGTTAAAACTCTATAGGACGATGAGAATGTGTGATAATTGACTCAATATTAAGTTAAAACTCTATAGGACGATGAGAATGTGTGATAATTGACTTAATATTAAGATAAAACTCTATAGAACGATGAGAATGTGTGATAATTGACTTAATATTAAGATAAAACTCTATAGAACGATGAGAATGTGTGATAATTGACTCAATATTAAGTTAAAACTCTATAGGACGATGAGAATGTGTGATAATTGACTCAATATTAAGTTAAAACTCTATAGGACGATGAGAATGTGTGATAATTGACTCAATATTAAGTTAAAACTCTATAGAACGATGAGAATGTGTGATAATTGACTCAATATTAAGTTAAAACTCTATAGGACGATGAGAATGTGTGATAATTGACTCAATATTAAGTTAAAACTCTATAGGACGATGAGAATGTGTGATAATTGACTCAATATTAAGTTAAAACTCTATAGGACGATGAGAATGTGTGATAATTGACTCAATATTAAGTTAAAACTCTATAGGACGATGAGAATGTGTGATTATTGACTCAATATTAAATTAAAACTCTATAGGACGATGAGAATGTGTGATAATTGACTCAATATTAAATTAAAACTCTATAGGACGATGAGAATGTGTGATAATTGACTCAATATTAAGTTAAAACTCTATAGAACGATGAGAATGTGTGATAATTGACTCAATATTAAGTTAAAACTCTATAGGACGATGAGAATGTGTGATAATTGACTCAATATTAAGTTAAAACTCTATAGAACGATGAGAATGTGTGATAATTGACTCAATATTAAGTTAAAACTCTATAGAACGATGAGAATGTGTGATAATTGACTCAATATTAAGTTAAAACTCTATAGGACGATGAGACTGTGTGATAATTGACTCAATATTAAGTTAAAACTCTATAGAACGATGAGAATGTGTGATAATTCACTCAATATTAAGTTAAAACTCTATAGGACGATGAGAATGTGTGATAATTGACTCAATATTAAGTTAAAACTCTATAGAACGATGAGAATGTGTGATAATTGACTCAATATTAAGTTAAAACTCTATAGAACGATGAGAATGTGTGATAATTGACTCAATATTAAGTTAAAACTCTATAGAACGATGAGAATGTGTGATAATTGACTCAATATTAAGTTAAAACTCTATAGAACGATGAGAATGTGTGATAATTGACTCAATATTAAGTTAAAACTCTATAGGACGATGAGACTGTGTGATAATTGACTCAATATTAAGTTAAAACTCTATAGAACGATGAGAATGTGTGATAATTCACTCAATATTAAGTTAAAACTCTATAGGACGATGAGAATGTGTGATAATTGACTCAATATTAAGTTAAAACTCTATAGGACGATGAGAATGTGTGATAATTGACTCAATATTAAGTTAAAACTCTATAGGACGATGAGAATGTGTGATAATTGACTCAATATTAAGTTAAAACTCTATAGGACGATGAGAATGTGTGATAATTGACTCAATATTAAGTGAAAACTCTATAGGACGATGAGAAGTGTGTCAATGAATCTCCAGAAGGTCCATTTGGTCGCCACTAGAAACATACAATAGAACAATTAATAACAATGATTTAAAAGTAAAAAAAAAAATTTAGACAAAAGAATTTCCATTTTTTTTACATTAGGCTATCTGTGGAATTTATTACTATAACTATTACTATAAGTACTATAACTACTATAGCTACTATAACTACTATATTTACTAGGCCTATAACTACTATAACTACTAGGCCTATAGGGCTACCGTTGTAGTTGTTTTTTTTTGTGTTGTTGTTTTTTTTTCAATTATATATAAACTCTACAGTGAGAGTTGCTTTTTCTACTTTTAAAATATATTTTACAGCCAGAATATTGTTGACTCCCTCACAGCCAGAATATTGTTGACTCCCTCACAGCCATAATATTGTTGACTACCTCACAGCCATAATATTGTTGACTCCCTCACAGCCATAATATTGTTACTCCCTCACAGCCATAATATTGTTGACTCCCTCACAGCCATAATATTGTTGACTCCCTCACAGCCATAATATTGTTGACTCCCTCACAGCCATAATATTGTTGACTCCCTCACAGCCATAATATTGTTGACTCCCTCACAGCCATAATATTGTTGACTTCCTCACAGCCATAATATTGTTGACTCCCTCACAGCCAGAATATTGTTGACTCCCTCACAGACAGAATATTGTTGACTCCCTCACAGCCAGAATATTGTTGACTTTCTCACAGCCAGAATATTGTTGACTCCCTCACAGCCAGAATATTGTTGACTCCCTCACAGCCATAATATTGTTGACTCCCTCACAGCCATAATATTGTTGACTCCCTCACAGCCAGAATATTGTTGACTCCCTCACAGCCATAATATTGTTGACTCCCTCACAGCCATAATAGTGTTGACTCCCTCACAGCCATAATATTGTTGACTCCCTCACAGCCAAAATATTGTTGACTCCCTCACAGCCATAATATTGTTGACTCCCTCACAGCCATAATATTGTTGACTCCCTCACAGCCAGAATATTGTTGACTCCCTCACAGCCATAATATTGTTGACTCCCTCACAGCCATAATATTGTTGACTCCCTCACAGCCATAATATTGTTGACTCCCTCACAGCCATAATATTGTTGACTCCCTCACAGCCATAATATTGTTGACTCCCTCACAGCCATAATATTGTTGACTCCCTCACAGCCATAATATTGTTGACTCCCTCACAGCCATAATATTGTTGACTCCCTCACAGCCATAATATTGTTGACTCCCTCACAGCCATAATATTGTTGACTCCCTCACAGCCATAATATTGTTGACTCCCTCACAGCCAGAATATTGTTGACTCCCTCACAGCCAGAATATTGTTGACTCCCTCACAGCCAGAATATTGTTGACTCCCTCACAGCCAGAATATTGTTGACTCCCTCACAGCCAGAATATTGTTGACTCCCTCACAGCCATAATATTGTTGACTCCCTCACAGCCATAATATTGTTGACTCCCTCACAGCCATAATATTGTTGACTCCCTCACAGCCATAATATTGTTGACTCCCTCACAGCCATAATATTGTTGACTCCCTCACAGCCAGAATATTGTTGACTCCCTCACAGCCAGAATATTGTTGACTCCCTCACAGCCATAATATTGTTGACTCCCTCACAGCCATAATATTGTTGACTCCCTCACAGCCATAATATTGTTGACTCCCTCACAGCCATAATATTGTTGACTCCCTCACAGCCAGAATATTGTTGACTCCCTCACAGCCATAATATTGTTGACTCCCTCACCCCTACACAATCTTTCCTTGTAATCAACTGTTAATCTCCCCACCCCTTCCCATTCTAGTTTGTTGCCATAGTTTAAAAGGTATAATCTCTACCATGTGAAATTGTGACTTACTCAAAATCTGTTTGAAGTGCCAGGTCTTGTACAGGCAAATGGTCGGAGTAATCCTTTCTGCCCACCAAAACCACTATACTTGATGGAGAATTCGTAAAAACAGGCACTGAAATAAAAGCAATACTTAAGTAACAATTATACTTGATGGAGAATTCGTGTTAATAGACACTGATAAAAAAGGAATACTTAAGTAATAATTATACTTGATGGAGAATTCGTGTTAATAGACACTGATAAAAAAAGGAATCCTTAAGTAACAATTATACTTGATGGAGAATTCGTGTTAATAGACACTGATAAAAAAGGAATACTTAAGTAACAATTATACTTGATGGAGACTTCGTGTTAATAGACACTGATAAAAAAGGAATACTTAAGTAACAATTATACTTCATGGAGAATTCGTGTTAATAGACACTGATAAAAAAGGAATACTTAACTAACAATTATACTTGATGGAGAATTCGTGTTAATAGACACTGATAAAAAAGGAATACTTAAGTAACAATTATACTTGATGGAGAATTTGTGTAAACTGACACTAAAAAAGTAAGGTAAAATGCCATATTTGGAACCAGGACTTGCGGGTGTTCTTTAGTCTGGACAGATCTATTAGGTACCTGTCATAGCTGGGAAAAGTAAAGGCGGTATGTTGTGGCCACGGAAACCGGTGAACTCTGCTTCACTACACTTATCTACAGGGTGAATACTGCTTCACTACATAGATCTACATGATAAATACTGCTTCACTACATAGATCTCCATGATGAATACTGCTTCACTACACTTATCTACATGGTGAGAACTGCTTCACTGCATAGATCTACATGGTGAACACTGCTTTACTACATTGATCTACATGGTGAACACTCCTTTACTACAGAGATCTACATGATGACTACTGCTTCACTGCATATATCTAAATTATAAATACTGATTCACTACATTGATCTTCATGGTGAGCACTGCTTCACTACATTGATCTTCATGGTGAGCACTGCTTCACTACATTGATCTACATGGTGAATACTGCTTCACTACATTGATCTTCATGGTGAGCACTGCTTCACTACATTGATCTACATGGTGAATACTGATTCAATATATCAATCTACATGGTGAACACTGCTTCAATATATAGATCTACATGGTGAACACTGCTTCAATACATAGATCTACATGGTGAGCACTGCTTCACTACATTGATCTACATGGTGAGCACTGCTTCACTACATTGATCTACATGGTGAACACTGATTCAATATATAGATCTACATGGTGAACATTGATTCAATATATAGATCTACATGATGAACACTGCTTCAATACATAGATCTACATGGTGAACACTGCTTCAATATATAGATCTACATGGTGAACATTGATTCAATACATAGATCTACATGGAGTAAAGGATCAAATTATATATTTTCTTTTTTTTTGTATGACTCCAATGATAATAATATATTATATATATTGATTGCTCATTATTTCAATATTTACCTCCATCTTTGGCACCAAATAGCTCTACTGTACTAATTAACCAATCAGTACTTCGACATCCTGCCTTAATGCCAGCTGAACGATCATAGGGTGAAGCTTTATTGCCTTCCTGTGTGTGGCCTAAAACTGCTTGTCTACAGCATGTACAATTATTTAACAATTTAGTATTATTAATTTATTTTTTTATTTATCTCCATAAGACACAATCAATTAAATAATATCACATGAATTGTCACATGATACAAACTATGCAACAAAATCAAATGTACGGTAGTAGTCATATGGAAAATATATCCTACAACATCAAACCAATCGTCACATGACACAATCTACTCTGTAACATCAAATCAATCGTCACATGACATAATCTATACTACAACATTAAATCGTCACATGACACAATCTACAGGGCCGGATTTAGACTTGATGGGGCCCTAAGCTATTTGAGATATGGGGCCCTTTATAAGCCTATATGCCAGTGTCAAATATGATTTTCGGATACCTAGAGGGTTAAACTGAAATACAATTAAGAAGTAGGCTATAGACCTATAGATAGTGACATAATAAATCAAAGTCTATAAAAAAGATGGACCGCTTGCTTTGATATTTCGAGATCTGCTTTTTGATAACTTGAAACACTTAGTTTCGGAATTTCCGATCACACGAAGTCCTCTAGACTTCCGGTTTAGAAATTCGCTATGATTTGCTCAATGGAAATTAAGATTTAAATCGAAAGTTGTATACATCGGAAACCTTTAATGCAATCGTAGGAGCGTAGAGGTCGTTCATGGCAGCCTGATTGGTTGCGTACGGAAAAAAAGAACACATAAGCTCTAAAAATAGAGCAAGCGGCCCATCTTATTATAGTATTTGAATAAATCTTTAACTTAAAATAATTTTTATTCATAATAAACTTAAAAATGCAAAGTCTGGTAAAACGAGTTATTTTAAAAGGCACGATTTACAAAGGCTTATTATCTAATCTCATGACACATGTATGAAGAATGACAACAGTACTGTCCATGTGTAGATTCAGGGAATGATAAGCCCATGAAATATACATAGCATACTTGTTAATCTTCAATATTGTTTCTTGCATACCCTTGTATTTGCCAGACGTATTGGCATCATTATCATATGACTGGACTCGACACTAAAATCTATTTTTCACTTATTTGTAAGGTACTTTTGCACCATCTTAGCTATAATTTCCTTTGTGTGGCTGCCCATCTCAAGGAAAGTTAGAAAACATCCAATTGGGAGCCCATCATCTGGTGAAACATACCTCACAATAACAGTGAGCTGATCAATATGGGACCTGTCTGGAGTGGAATCTACAGATAAATTGAAGTACCCTGCAGTTTTTAAATCATCCAAGATTGATTCTCTTATTTCATGTGCTTTAATTTGGATAAATTCATCACATATTGTTTTAGAAAGATAAGATGTGACACCTGATCCTTTATTCCCAATGTTTTTTATATGGCTTGCTAAAAAAGGATTAAATTTTGCTATAAGTTCCAGTAATCCAAGCTAATTTCCATTGTGAGGAGAACCAAATGTTACCTTATCTCCTCTTAAAGGTAAACCACACTCTGCCATAGTAAACTTAATTATGGCTGCTACAACTCGGTACACAACATTTTTGCAGAACTGCCGTTTTTATTTATATATATAATAATGCTGCAGTATATCTAAGTAAATATGACAATCGTTCACTCGAACAATTTCGTTTGGGGGCCCCTAAGAAAGTGGGGGCCCTAAGCTATAGCTTGTTTAGCTTATAGGTAAATCCGGCCCTGACAATCTATACTACAACATCAAATGAATCGTCACATGACACAAAATATACTACAACATCAAATGAATCGTCACATGACACAATATATACTACAACATCAAATGAATCGTCACATGACACAATATATACTACAACATCAAATGAATCGTCACATGACACAATATATACTACAACATCAAATGAATCGTCACATGACACAATATATACTACAACATCAAATTAATCGTCACATGACACAATATATACTACAACATCAAATGAATCGTCACATGACACAATATATACTACAACATCAAATTAATCGTCACATGACACAATATATACTACAACATCAAATGAATCGTCACATGACACAATATATACTACAACATCAAATGAATCGTCACATGACACAATATATACTACAACATCAAATGAATCGTCACATGACACAATATATACTACAACATCAAATGAATCGTCACATGACACAATATATACTACAACATCAAATGAATCGTCACATGACACAATATATACTACAACATCAAATGAATCGTCACATGACACAATCTATACTACAACATCAAATGAATCGTCACATGACACAATATATACTACAACATCAAATTAATCGTCACATGACACAATTTATATTACAACATCAAATCAATCGTAACAGACACAATCTCTACTACAACATCAAATCAATTGTCACATGACACAATATATACTGTTACGTGACATGGACTCAGCCACTATTATTAACCATTATTATTCCCACTATATGTTATTATTATTATGGAACATGGTATTGAAAATATAATACAGTTCTAACATTCAACGCTTGGGCTGTAGTATTTAAATGACCATTCCCTTCGCAATTGCATAGAGGCTACTGATAGCTTACGCTTAATTAAATTTCACCCTTGTTTAAAATGACAGTCGAGACTGAATGCTATTAATAGATTATAACTGGTTTAAACTAGTTGATCTCTAGACATCGACTGTAATATTTCCCCCCATTCTTCCCCCACCTCCTCTCAGAGTTTTTTACTCTTCCCGCGGCTGAGATAATTTATGCTAGTAGGGTCAGATTCCAGCGTTTCCATTGGTTCCGCCACTCTGAGCTGACTACTAGTTCTCGCTGGTATCCCACCCGCCCAAATCCATTAGTTCTCACTCCGATTAGTCCAAGAGACGGTCGTATTATTGTTTGCTTTCTTAAATGTACTGATTTTGATGCTATAAGATGTTACGCTTCAAAAGAAGTTTATTGAGACCTTATTGTTGAATTAATAAACCAGTTGATATTATTACTGAAGGAATTTTAGTCAATCTTTACTGTTCATCGTTCAAACTGTCGTTTGCTACATTGAAGGAGATATTTAATAATTCACTGTCAGAGATAGTGGTGGATCTGCGGCCTCACTGAATCAACACCCAAACACTAGATTAACGAAGCTTAGCAAGTAACAATCACAGAAGGTTGTCGCTAGTGTAATATATGAGGGCTATCGTCCCGGATAACTGTTAAATGCTCCGAATAATGCAATCTTTACAGCAGGATGAATCGTAAAATGTGAATTGACATCTTGGAAAATTGTTTAATGCCTTTTTACAACAGACGGAATTTTACAACTGAATTTTGCCTGTGGAACTAGAGGTATTTGGGGGCTCGAATTATAATTCTACAAGTTTGTTTACTCATCACGACTAGGTCATTGCTCCATTGCAAGTTTTACTCAATATTGTTCAACGGAATTTTGCTGAAATGTTTTTACGCAATATTTGATAATTATTTGCCTACACGTATTGGAAAGAAAGTTCTCGACTACTGCACTGCATTACAAGTTCATTTGGCTGAGCTATCATTCTAGCAAATCACCACAATTTTCGTTCATTCTACATTTATAAGGATCGACAAAAAAATTGACTGGATCGCCGTGTCAAGTTTTAATATTGTTATTACGTACCAAAATAGTGTACTTGTGTGTTAGTGAATTGGACATTCTGAAAATCGTGAGTTGGGTTTTACTTTTATTTAATAACATTCCTTTTAAAAATTTAAATCATGGATAATAATGCTTATTCCATGGTTGAGCTTACTAAGCTAACACTCACTCAATTAAAGGACTTAGCTGGCACACTTGGAATAGTGGTTGCCCAGGTCACGCCGACCCGAACCAAGTTGTTGCAAGAAATAAAAGAATGCCTAATTAATGAGGACCGGTTGGTCACTGACGATGGAATGGTCGAGCAAATAGAGGTAGATGATGATAGTAATGAGGTGTCACGCACAAATGAGCTGAGGTTACAAATCGAGCTGGCTAAAATTGAAGCTGCTAACAGAATAGAGCTAGCGAAAATTGAGATGCAGCAAAGAGTTGAGTTAGCTAGAATTGAATCTGAGGGCAGAGGATTCAACAATCGCGCTCACAACGTAGACAGAGAACAATACAATATAGATTTGGCAAAATATCTACAATATGTGCCAAAATTTTCAAACTTAGATCCAGATGATTTCTTCTTATTACTAGAAAGAAATGCTAAGGACTTTGATTTCCCAAAAGAGAAGATGGCACTAATTTTAAGATCTGCACTTACAGAAGGCAGAGAGAAAGATGTCGTTCTGGCATTAAATGAACAGGAAGGTAATGATTATGAACTAATAAAACAAAAAGTGCTAAGAGTATACGAAGGAAGACCAGAGAAATACAGGAGAGAGTTCCGAGAGCTGAGGAAAAATAATCAACAAACATACTCAGACTTTCTTAGACAAAAAGAGAAATGCTTAGACCGTTGGTTACGTTCCAGAAGAGTTAACAACAGCTATGAAGAACTGAAAGAAGCCATTCTCTTTGAAGAATTCCTCAACTGTACTCGGTCAGATATCAAATTACATATAGCAGATAGAGAAGTTCATAGAGTATGTGAAGCGGCCAGACTGGCTGATGATTTCGTTTTAGTTCATCCATATCCAGCTAAAAACTTCTATGAAAAACCACAGCAGAATAAAAACAATCCGGAACAATTTCGTAATCAAAGATTTTGTAATGACAAGGGGCCAAAAACAGAACATTTCAATCACGCAAGTAATGTAAACAAACCAATTGATAGGCCTATACTAGGACCTCATCCTAAGCCGATGTGTGCCTACTGCAAGAAAGAAGGCCATACCAGAACTAACTGTTGGGCACTTAACAAAAAGACAGACAAACCAAAGCAAGGTTATGCTGCTACATGTGTTGCCATAAGAAATGAGAACACCGTTAAACCCAAATCAGTGGAGGAAATAAATAGGTACAAGAAGCAACAAAGTAAGAGTCTGAACTCGAGAGGTAAGGACGAGACCTCTAATAAAAATATCAAACTGAAGGCTAGTTGTATGACAGAGAAAGTTGGGTCCAAGCCATTCTGCAAGAATAGACAGAAGGAAGATCCTGTGAGAAGTAGTAAGGTAGTGGGAGAGGATACTCCCCACTTAAGCGCTGATGGGTCACGTAAGCCCAAAAGACGTGCTAGAGCAAGCCACAGAAGAGACAAAAAGTTCAGTGGTGAAGCTACAGAGAAGGTTAAGTCAGTGCATAGCACTTTAAAAAGAAAAGGTAGTTCTGAACCTATAGTGTCAGCTACATATACTAATTCTAATCTAAGTCCACAGATTAATCCACTAGCCGATGGAAGTTTGAAAGAGATGACAAAGCAGACCAGTGATAGTCCACTAGAGAACAACACTCTGAGAGACTTTAAACCGTTCATACATGAAGGTTATGTATCAATGCCAGGTGATAGAAGCTGTAAAAGACGGATACTAGTTTTGAGAGACACTGGAGCATCCCAGTCGTTACTCTTAGAAGGTATTTTACCATTATCCAGTGATACATTCACAGGTAACAAGGTACTCGTGAGAGGTGTAGAGATGGGCGAAACCAGCGTACCACTGCACACCATACAGCTCGACACTGAATTGATATCTGGTACTGTTATTGTTGGCGTTCAACCAGCCTTGCCAATAGATGGGATAGCACTCCTCATTGCAGGGTTCGTACGCAAGTCTGGAAGTCTGGAAAAAGTCTGAAAAATCGGATTTTGGTTTTCCAGACCCTCAAAAGTCTTAAATGTTCATTTTTGTCTTTAAAAAGTCTGGAATCTTTAGGTTAAAGTCTGGAATCGAAAAAAGAAAAAGTTTTGATTTTTTTAGGTTAAAAGTCTGATATGGAAAAAAAAGGTTCCTTTGTCTTTTTGTATCCAACATACCCCCTTCCCTCCCAACTCTCGTATCCGAATTAGTTATAAATACAAACGCATGTGACGATTTTAGTGCGTTATCCACCTAGCGATAGTAGACTTCAGTATCTCTCCACTCTCTTCGCATTGTCAGCGGTCGTGGTTGGAACCAAAGTAGACCTATGTGTTACAAAAAGATCTCTCGCGTTCTCTGTGTTAGACCTATTTTTAGGCTAAACAAAAAACTAACTGCGGTTGATGATTTTAAAAAACTTAATTGTATATTAGTGTAGTTTTTTTTTACGCCACTAAATGATCCAACCTTCCTTTTTTTTTATAATAAAAATACTAGACTTGACAACGTTCGTTCAAAAAAAATTGCAAGCAGCGGTCGTACCTAACGAAAAGGAAATTTCAATCAACTCAATATTGAAAATTGCAAAGTAGGCCTATGCCTATTATCTTGTCGGGCTTCGATAAATTGTCGAATGTAGGATGTAGGCCTATAATTATTATATCTACTAGTTAGACTATATATAATATTTGAGTTTACAGATGTTCCTTCTAAATAGAAGATTTTTATAGTCTACGTACTAGGCCCAAGACTCTTGCAGGTATCAGTCGGCGGCGGGGCTAGAAACTAGAAACACGCTAGAACTCGGGTCGTTTTGTTGATAGTCCGATGAAGGTGTAGGCGTGTAGGCCTATGTCTACTAACTGAAGGACATCTTGTCATCACATTAGCCTTTTCACATAATATGCCTTATGGAAATAAGTTATAATAAACAAGTAAGCTGAGAAATATATGCGTATAAAGAAAAAAAACAACTAAACCGCTTAAAAAATACGCGAATTCCGACAGAATTCGACAATAGTCAGAAGTTCAGTAGTCCTATTCGGAAAATACAGTAGCCAACACCTATTTAGAAAATGGTTATTTTAGATTGTTAGAAATAAGTAGGTTTCAATAGAGAAGTAGGCCTAGTAGGCTAGAGTCTATACCGGTAGCATTTTGTTAATATGATTATTGATTAGGCCTAAAGGTAGCACTAGTAGACTAGGACTAGGGACTATTAGGAAAAAAAAAACGTAGACAGCCTTAGCCTTTGGTTGCTTAGGGGTTCGCTTGCGGGTAGATAAAACATAATAATTAATATTTTATTACAACAATGCAACTTAATAAAACTTTTAACAAAATCTGTTTAAATTGTTGTACAAATAAAACGCAGCATCTTTTGATAGGCCAGATAAAAGCACAAGAACATAAATGAACAAAACAAGTGGCTTAAATCTGTTAGCAAATTATTTGATTTTTGTCCCTTCATGCTTACATTTTCTTTTTTTTTTTTCAATTTGAGTAAAGGGCCTACATAGGCCTAAATCAAAATAGGCCTTTAGAGATTTTAGATCTAGATTTGGTTCTATTTCTATCTATGATTTGTTAGACTATTTTTCAGAACTTTTAAAAGACTCAATTCTTGCTTATTTTTTCTCTTTATCTTATTATCTGGTTCTTATTTGGACTTAGTGTAGGGTTTTTAGCGTGCACTATAGATCTAGCGCAGGGGTCTCAAACTCAGATGCATGTGCCATCTTTATCACTTAAGAGATGTGCATTCGACCCTAGTAAACAAAAACACACTTTGCACATCTTAACTCATTTTACTACTTATCACTTATAATGGGTATATCTTACGTATATAACATTAACAATAAATTTGATGTGTATCAGTATACTAGCTGTTTGAATTTCACGAATAGTACATTTTTGTAAGTTTACTGGCGGGCCACAAAAATCTGCATGCCACCCGCGTGTTTGAGACCCCTGATTTATATAGCTCTTTCTGGAACATTATTCTTTTTGTTTTTATTTTGATTGAGTCTAAATGGAGGCTATAAATATTTAGAAAATTAAGTATAGCTACATTAAATTATTGTGTTATAGCCTATTACTGTTATATCTTTTTCTGTATTAGTTAGCCTAGTTAGTAGGCCTATAAAGCATAATTTCACATGCTTTTAGTATTTTTACAGAGCTTATTTCTTCATGTTAAATTCGGTAACACTTGTTTAGAATGTTTTTTTATTTTAAACCATTTTCAATTAGATCAAAAGGAAGAATAGTGCTAACAATTTCTTTTATTCTACTTTTTAATTTTATAGTTAGCATTTATTTTAGTGTTCATATAGCCTACTACTAGAAATAATATAGCCCTATCAAGAACCTTGTTTTTTTTCAAAGTCTGAAATTTTTGTTAAAAGTCTGAAAAAGGTCTGGAAAATGTCTGGAATTTAATTTTCTGAAAAGAGTAAGAACCCTGTCATTGGTAATGACCTCGCTGGAGGTAAGGTGATACCTAGTAGCTTAATCAAAAGTACAGTCTTATCATCCTTAGGCTCAGTGAAAGCACAAGACCCCAACTCGTCGAGTGACACCAGTGCGGGCAACATTGGCACTACACACCCCACCTGTGCCGTCACTCGGGGCATGAAACGGAGGAAGCAGCAAAAGAAAAAGGAGTCTAGAGAGGCCCAAGCTGAACAAACCACCAGCTTGAAGGAGTCAGATCTTGGCACCAACCAGTTCGCCAACCTACTCTCTGGCACAACCTCTGAGACTACCGCTAGTATGTCTACTAGACAACAGCTCATCAAAGAACAGGAAGAAGACGTTGAAATAACCAGGCTTCGTGAACAAGCTGTTACCGAGCCTGAAGCTGAAAAATTAGCAGTGTGCTATTATCTCAAAGATAGCCTGCTGATACGCAAATGGACACCAAGCGACAACCAGTATAACGAAGGTTGGTCCGAGACACACCAGATCATCGTACCAGTCCGTTATAGAAACGACATTCTACGGATAGCTCATGACTTACCTTACGCCGGCCACATGGGAGTCTCAAAGACATACCGTCGAGTTCTTCACTACTTCTTCTGGCCAGGGCTACATAGAGACGTCGTGAACTACTGCAGGACATGTGACACTTGCCAACTGATAGGTAAATCCAGTCAAAAAGTGCCTGTCGCTCCATTGCATCCCATACCTGCATTCGGGGAACCGTTCAGTGAGATCATAATTGACTGTGTGGGTCCACTGCCAAAGACCAGATCAGGGCACCAGTACCTGCTGACCATCATGTGTACCTCCACACGATTTCCTGAAGCCATCCCTCTACGAAGCATCACCGCGAGGAAAGTCACAGACGCACTCGTTGAGTTCTTCACAAGGTACGGACTACCTAGGTCTATACAGACAGACCAAGGAACAAACTTCACGTCTACGCTGTTTGAACAAGTTATCAAGAGTCTTGGTATAGAACATAAGAAATCAAGTGCTTATCACCCAGAATCACAGGGCGCGCTTGAGAGGTTCCACCAGACACTAAAAACAATGTTAAGATCGTATTGCGCCGAGAACGAAAAAGAATGGAACACTGGAGTACCCTTAGTGTTATTCGCTGCGCGTGACGCTGTGCAGGAATCCTTGGGTTACAGTCCTTTCGAACTCATATTTGGTCATACGGTGAGAGGACCACTAAAAATGCTGCACGAATCATGGTTGAGTCATTCCGAACAAACAGGCTTGATCGACTATGTGGTTAATTTTAAGAGTAGATTATTTTCTGCATATAACATTGCAAGAAGGCATCTGCAAGAAGCACAAGGTAGGATGAAAACCTGGTTTGATAAGAAGGCCAGAGTTAGAGTTTTTGAGCCAGGAGACCAAGTGCTAGTCTTCCTGCCTATTCCAGGTCAACCCCTAAGGGCTAAGTTTGTGGGTCCCTATTCCATAGACTCAAAAATTGGGGAAGTGAATTATTTAGTTAACACACCAGACCGCCGAAAAAGTAAACGCGTCGTGCATGTGAACATGCTTAAGAAGTATAACATTAGGGAAACCGTAAAACAAAATTGTACTGTTGTGGCCCCAATGGCGCCAGTAATCCATCTAACGGGAGAAAAACCCGAGTTAGATGAAAATTTTGCTGAGAGCAGACTAAGAAATAGTGCTACTCTGCAAGACCTTGAAAGTAAAACAGGTCATCTAACCAATGATCAGGCTAGGGAAATATACCATTTGCTTAATGATTTTCCCACACTCTTAGGTGATGTGCCACGCAGGACACACCTCATTAAACATGACATTGATGTAGGATCCGAGAAAGCTATCAGGCAACACCCTTATCGTGTAAATCCGCAGCAGTTAGAGATGATCAGAGAAGAGGTTAAATACATGCTAGACAATGATATGATCGAAAACAGTGACAGCGAGTGGGCGTCCCCTGTTCTCTTAGTCCCTAAACCCGACGGAACTCTTCGTTTTTGTACGGACTACAGAAAACTAAACCAGATAGTCAGATCAGACTCATATCCGCTTCCGCGTATAGACGACCTGATTGACAGGGTGGGTGATTCAAACTTTGTCACAAAAAATCGACCTACTGTCTGCTTATTTCCAAATACCCCTGACACCCAGGGCACAGGATGTCTCTTCTTTTATCACACCTGACGGTTTATATAGGTATAAGGTTATGCCATTCGGTTTAAAGACTGCTCCCGCAGCATTTCAAAAATTGATTAATACTATCACTCGGGAAGTCCAAAATTGCAGTGCTTACCTAGATGACATCATTGTCTATAGTAAAAATTTTACTGATCACCTTAAACAGTTAAGGGATCTGTTTAACAGATTAAACGGTGCAAACTTAACCATAAATCTAGCCAAATGCCAATTCGGGCATGCTACTGTAGAATTTTTAGGGCATGTAGTCGGAGGAGGGAAGGTGAAACCAATGGATACTAAAGTGAGGACGGTCTAGAACACCCCGTCTGCTACCATTCACAAAAGTTTAACAAACATGAGAAGGTCTATAGCACCGTCGAACGGGAACTCTTGGGAATTTTGATATCTCTAAAACATTTCGATTTTTACCTGAGGGGATCCGCTTTTCCAATATTAATCTTCACGGATCATAACCCTTTAACATTTCTAACCAGGGTAAAACAGAATCAACGTCTACTTAGATGGCAATTGTTTTTACAGTCCTATAACTTGTCTATACACCATGTGAAGGGAGTAGAAAATGTCCCTGCAGACACGTTGAGCAGATTGTATATGCCTTCTTGAACTGTTTTTGAAATGTTTTTAATATGTTCTTAATTTTGTATTATTGTATTGAAAAAAAAAATGTGTTTATTCCCAAAGGTCTCATATGTATAATAAATTGTAAAGATGTACATTTAAATACTATACATTACACATGTTGATGTACAAGAAAAAAAAAATCTAACAATTACAAACACAAAGAAATCACACACATTAATTGAATTACACACATTTTATTTCATTGATTTGTAATTTTTCCCCATGGTGTTTTAAATGTTGTTCTGTTCTATGTCTATAAGGCGACAACTGACAACTTAAACTGTTAATTTGGTAAGTGTAGATGAAACAACCCATGGTGAATTATAATCAAAATGATAGAGTTACACTATAACAAGTAGGAAAGCTCTAGAGTAATGAATATGCATCTTATAAGAGTACGGAATAAAATTTAGTGAATGAGGCAATGTACTACAGGGTCAACGTTTACACAATTATTAAATTTTAAAGTAAACAGTAGTAGTAGTAAGGTAAAAAAAATCTTGGTTAAACCTTAAGTAAAAATGCTGTCATGTACTACAAATAAATGAAAAAACAAAAAAACTCTGATATTGAAAGGGGTTTAAAATCAAGTAACTGTTTGTAAATAAGAGGATTCCATAATTCCACTTAAAAATCAAATGAATGCCATGACTAAACTTTTAAAGATATTAAAGTTATAATGTATCAAACATGTAACCAAACTGCGTAGGAAAAGAAATGTTTGTTTTTTTTCAAAACGGGTTAAAATGACTTGCGGATTTTAACTAAAGTTATTAAAGAGAGAATTTATGTATAAGTACTTCCGGTTGTGAGTGAAATAAACATGAATATTGTTGTACTTGATAAAACTATTGACTACTATGATATTGTATCTAAGGGCTAAATTGTTAAATTTGACTATTGAATATAAACTAAATCAGTATCAGTAGCGAATAACCTTGATTGGTCTATTGTTAAAACTCTGAAATTAACTATTAATTATTAAGAGATTGGTTATACTAGACTCGGTAAATCATAAACGGGTTATATCTTAACAAAAGGTACACTTAACTAACGTTGTTGTAAGATAACTAAAAATTAGGACACGTTTTTGCATCAAATGAACAAATTAGTGATAAGGTAAACAATACGGGACCTTAACTAAATACACACATCAGTGCCTATTCGTTACATAATTTGTAAAGCTTGACAAAAAGGAACTTTATTTGTTGTAGACTGATGTATATGTATATTTGTTTCTGTTAAAACTAATTTTTCGTTGTGGGCCTAATGAGCACTGAAATTATTTTAAAAATGTTGTTTGTTTGTGCCTAATGTGCACTAAAATTGTTTTAAAAATTTTGTTGTTTGTGCCTAATGAGCACTTAACTTTTTATAATATTGTAGCATTGACAAAAGAAAATTTCCCATTATCTATGACAAATTTTCTTTCTCTGTGGGTTGCGTGGTGTTACGTGACATGGACTCAGCCACTATTATTAACCATTATTATTCCCACTATATGTTATTATTATTATGGAACATGGTATTGAAAATATAATACAGTTCTAACATTCAACGCTTGGGCTGTAGTATTTAAATGACCATTCCCTTCGCAATTGCATAGAGGCTACTGATAGCTTACGCTTAATTAAATTTCACCCTTGTTTAAAATGACAGTCGAGACTGAATGCTATTAATAGATTATAACTGGTTTAAACTAGTTGATCTCTAGACATCGACTGTAATATTTCCCCCCATTCTTCCCCCACCTCCTCTCAGAGTTTTTTACTCTTCCCGCGGCTGAGATAATTTATGCTAGTAGGGTCAGATTCCAGCGTTTCCATTGGTTCCGCCACTCTGAGCTGACTACTAGTTCTCGCTGGTATCCCACCCGCCCAAATCCATTAGTTCTCACTCCGATTAGTCCAAGAGACGGTCGTATTATTGTTTGCTTTCTTAAATGTACTGATTTTGATGCTATAAGATGTTACGCTTCAAAAGAAGTTTATTGAGACCTTATTGTTGAATTAATAAACCAGTTGATATTATTACTGAAGGAATTTTAGTCAATCTTTACTGTTCATCGTTCAAACTGTCGTTTGCTACATTGAAGGAGATATTTAATAATTCACTGTCAGAGATAGTGGTGGATCTGCGGCCTCACTGAATCAACACCCAAACACTAGATTAACGAAGCTTAGCAAGTAACAATCACAGAAGGTTGTCGCTAGTGTAATAATACTACAACATCAAATTAATCGTCACCTGTACTACAACATCAAATCAATTGTCACATGACTCAATCTATACTACAACATCAAATTAATCGTAACATGACACAAGCTATACTACAACATAAAATAAATAGTATTATGTCCATGTCACAAGTGCATTTTGTGCCAACTGAAAAATTTCAAGTATCATACAATCAGTTTAAATGCACTCTCAGTGCTGTGCAATATATGTATGCTTTATAATGCAATACATGATGTATGCAGAATAATAATCTCTTCAAACTATGTATTTATCATTTAGCCTTAAAACTAAAATATTTCTGAAAATTATGAGACCTAAATAAAGCGAACCATTTTCCTTCCTAATGTGCAACGCCTCTTTACATACAGATACACCACCTTTGACTGTTGTTATTTTGACATGTAACTTTAAGTGGTGCTCTAGAGGCGGTACACTCGTTTTAGTACCTTTTAATTTATAGTCAGAAATAACCAATGAGCCTTTAGTTGAGTAACATGGGGCGAAGCTTAAAGCCACCTTTTCCTCACAAGGCAAATACGTGTGGGACGATGTCTGTGTAGGGACAATGTTTTGTCCAACATGAAGTAACACTAACCCTTTCTATGCAATAAGACCAATAAGGAGCCTTAAAATTGGAGTGATGGGGAAGTAGTTAGTTCATCGGTTTTTACAATTGGCTAAGCCCCTTTATCTTCCGGACCAACAGTCCGGTTCAGTTGAGAAGTACACTAGCAGAACATATTGAACACAACAAATTGTACTAATGAATGTTTAGCATCAAACTAACAGAATTACCTGGCTGTACATAACGGCTTCCCCTCTTCATTAAATAGCCGAAACATAAAATCTGTTGTTATATTTGAATTAGCATTCTCGTTTCTGGGAAAAAAATATTAATTAATTTGTGTAAGTATAATGACAAAATATCTTAAAATGTCAAGTTACAACAGCATTATATCATTTTATATATTATGTATTTTTAACGCTTGAACATATGTACAATATATAAACAACTTCACTGGTATCTAAGCAAAAATAAAACAACAACAAAATGCCGCATCAATACGCTTATATAGATTTTGGTGCAGTAAGTATTTGAAATGGATTTCCCCGAAGCTTTTCGAATGCAAATGAAATTGACAAGACTTAACATCCAAAAGATGTTGCCAAAAGAAAACGATGGATTGTGAATGTCACGTATTAAAATTTATAATCCCAAACTAATTGCTTGATGCAAAAGAATTTTCGCTTTTTGTTTTTATGAATCTACGCAGTGTTTTTTTAATAACCAAGGACGCAACTCTTGACTAATTCATTTCATAAACAAAGCTAAATTTAATCAAACGCGAATAACACTTTAAGTATTAATTATCGCCTACTCAATTTCGATGTTAAAAACGGATTCCTCATTACTAATCTTGTAGCCTTTGTATATTTCTAAAAGACCAGAACTGGCCGTCGAGGTTGAAATCAATTGTCAAACATCAGCAAAAGCATGTTTTTTGTTTACGAATATGGCGGGAAATGTCACCGGAAGTTCATGATCTTTGTCATTTGAAAAGGTCACGCCTCATTAAGACTTGTCAATGCGCACTAGAAAGTTGAAAGTTGGCGTTTGCAAAAAAGACATGCTTCTGGTGCACATTGATCATAAATCGTCGGAGTGCATGGCCTGCTAACTCTTATACAAACACGGGTTCAAGAGTTGGAAAAGACTCAATCGTGGGCGGTGAATTAAAGCTGTGGACTCTCGGACGGACCTTCCAGGACTCAAGAAGGGTAATGAAACGTGCGCTAGGGCACGCAAGTCGCAGAAGCCACCCTCACAGAAAGAAGCGAAGAGAAGCGCGACAGGAGAAAGGCGGGGTCAGAAAAAACGAAATTGCGTCATCGTCCCTTAAGGACGAACGGATAAATATTGAGTTGTTTCTATTGGCAGATTCATTGTTCCCATACATTTTTTTAGAACTATCTGTCTCTTTTTTGGTCATTGTGTTTTTCTTTTTATTTCAAAATCTAAATAAGAATTTGCATTTGGGGTGAGTTTAGTATATATCTTATTATTTGTAATTATGAAAATGTATTTTAAAGCACATTGAATCATTAAATACCTTTGTGAGTGAGATTATATTTTTTTGTTACCTTTATATTTTTCATGTTTTGTCCACAATATTAATTATTGTAAACATCTGAATGCATTACCTAATGATAAGCCCTTGCTTTACACCGGAGAATTCAAGTTTATTTCTGATAAGACTGCAAGCATGCTTTGGAAAAACAAAGAATGGTTTTCAATTAGTTTCAAGAATTAGTTTCAATAGTGTAAACATATTGGTATGCATGTATTGCTGTATGTGTAACGCACAGATAATGATAGTGTAACTGCACAGTTCATGTCCTGGGCAAAACGTGAGGTTGTCAAGTATAGACATAATGGGTTTATTTCAATACAAAAATAAAATAGTGGGGTTGTCAAGTAAACTTCCAATGGGCTTATATAATAATAATTATAATATGGTCATCTTTATAGCGCTTCTATTTATGCTTTTAAGTCTAGCATGCTCAGTACCCACATTATCAGAATTAAAGTGGCAGATGTATTAGTATGTAAGGCACACAGCCACTAGTAAAAAAGAACGGTCTTTATGCTCTTTTTAAAAGACTCTTTTGTTTTAGATTCTCTCAGTGTCTGAGCTAAGCTCTTCCATAAAGTCTGGTATCTAAGATAGGCAGATGCAGTGTCATTTATACATTTGTACATAAGGGACATGATTTTGTGATGTATTTGCTTTATTACCGGAAGCCAGTGGAGATCCCTTAGAATTGGGGATATATGATACTGTCCCTTCGCCCTCGAAACAATACGCACCGCAGCGTTCTGCACTCTCTGTAGTATCTGGAAGCTGGTTCTGGGGCAAACCTCACAGGCAACTGTTGCAGTAATCAAACCTTGACTGGATAAGAGAGATTGCTACGGTTTTGGCCGTTCTTCTCAATACTTAAGGTCGCAGCTGACCCAGGGCCCGCAGATGAGACGAACAAGCCATAATCGAAGCACTGATATGTGGAAACATTGTCATTGTGGATTGCTTAGTAAACTTTGAATGGGCTTATATCAAGAAAATAGTGGGATTGTATCTTATAGAACGGGTTTATATAGGGTTAAGACACACTCCTCACACACGCTGTTGATTTTTCTACCCTAACCTGTCCCATTACACTTGGTCAATTCTTTATTAGACTCAAAGCCTACAAAACCATCATGTATGGCTCTACTTTAGAATTTATACAATAAATATTTACTTGTACGTCACGAACTGTAAAAGGTTCCTCTTTAATAAATGCACAGTCAGCACCAGAAGCTATCCCTGACAACGTTGCTAAACAACCACAATTATCACCGCCAACTTCCACGATAAAAACACATTTCTGAACACTAAATGCAGACTGTTTGAGTTCGTCACAAGCCTACAATATTATACAGAGTTAAAGTTCGTCACAAGCCTACAATATTATACAGAATTAAAGTTCGTCACAAGCCTACAATATTATACAGAATTAAAGTTTGTCACAAGCCTACAATATTATACAGAGTTAAAGTTCGTCACAAGCCTACAATATTATACAGAGTTAAAGTTTGTCACAAGCCTACAATATTATACAGAATTAAAGTTTGTCACAAGCCTACAATATTATACAGAATTAAAGTTTGTCACAAGCCTACAATATTATACAGAGTTAAAGTTCGTCACAAGCCTACAATATTATACAGAATTAAAGTTTGTCACAAGCCTACAATATTATACAGAGTTAAAGTTCGTCACAAGCCTACAATATTATACAGAATTAAAGTTTGTCACAAGCCTACAATATTATACAGAGTTAAAGTTCGTCACAAGCCTACAATATTATAAAGAGTTAAAGTTCGTCACAAGCCTACAATATTATACAGAATTAAAGTTTGTCACAAGCCTACAATATTATACAGAGTCAAAGTTCGTCACAAGCCTACACTGGTATACAGAGTTAAAGTTTGTCTCAAGCTTAAGTTCGATAAGCATAATATCATAATTTAGAGCTCTTTTTTCTCTATACTGATTGTTTTCTGCTCTTCTTTTATAATTGTATAAAAAATGTAAAGGATGAATAAACAAACATAGGCTTTAAAGTTAGATTAGTTAACACTAGGTATATAATCAATATATTTGATAATAGACGGTATACAATGAATATAGTGTAGGCTATTTTGGGCAGAACAGAAGCATACTTTACAAATTTGATTGAGGGCTGTGTCACATCCGACACTCATTATACATCCCGGCACATTGTTAGCGATTGTGGCAGGTACAACAATCATTGGAATGCAGAGTTCTTCATACACTTCACGACCCATCGCTAATTCATATGCACTTTGAAAAGCCTGTCAGTAATTAAATGAACTTATGTTAGAAAATGTTTACACAAATTCATGAAATGAAATAGCAGTGCAAAACTAAACAAAGAGTCAAGTCAAACGCTTCATTTGGTTATACATGCTAACTTAGTGATTGCAATCAAACATATTTTAATTTAAAGAAAGAAGTGATTAATATTGAAACAAATACTTGCCTCGAATCCACCAACAATAACCAGTCCTGAAATATCAAATTCTTTTAACTTTGTTGCAATGATCCTCAATCCAATTTTGTTAGCAGTCTCTCTATAATATATGACCATAGCATTCATAGAAGTTACATGTTGTTAGCAGTTTCTCTATAATATATGACCATAGCATTCATAGAAGTTACATTTTGTTAGCAGTCTCTCTATAATATATGACCATAGCATTCATAGAAGTTACATTTTGTTAGCAGTCTCTCTATAATATATGACCATAGCATTCATAGAAGTTACATTTTGTTAGCAGTCTCTCTATAATATATGACCATAGCATTCATAGAAGTTACATTTTGTTAGCAGTCTCTCTATAATATATGACCATAGCATTCATAGAAGTTACATTTTGTTAGCAGTCTCTCTATAATATATGACCATAGCATTCATAGAAGTTACATTTTGTTAGCAGTCTCTCTATAATATATGACCATAGCATTCATAGAAGTTACATTTTGTTAGCAGTCTCTCTATAATATATGACCATAGCATTCATAGAAGTTACATTTTGTTAGCAGTCTCTCTATAATATATGACCATAGCATTCATAGAAGTTACATTTTGTTAGCAGTCTCTCTATAATATATGACCATAGCATTCATAGAAGTTACATTAGCATTGAATAATTATGTCTACTACACATATTCTTTATAATATCTGAAACAATAACAATTGTTATATCATCCTCTTGGCTAAACTTTGTTAGTGCCGACCTGATCATCAGAAGGTTAATTGAACCAATTTCCATCTTGATATCGGATTGAAACTTAGTAAAAAGATGGGATTCATTCACAACAATAAAATCGATCAAATTTTCAGCCACATCCCCCACGGCAATCCACACAAGCTGATTTTTTTTATATCCTTATTGATCGCTTATTGAATTCACGCATTTAGCTAGATGTTATATATTAGTATATTAGTATAGCTAAGTAAATGATTTTTTAAATAATTTGTTCACTTTAATGAGTCGACAAATTTGTATGCAAAAAAAAAATAAAAAATAAAACAATAATCTCTTTCTTTTTCTCTTCATCACTCTTTCTTTTTTCTTTCTTTGTCTTTCCTCTCTTTCTTTTTTCTTTCTTTGTCTTTCCTCTCTTTCTTTTTTCTTTCTTTGTCTTTCCTCTCTTTCTTTTTTCTTTCTTCGTCTTTCCTCTCTTTCTTTTTTCTTTCTTCGTCTTTCCTCTCTTTCTTTTTTCTTTCTTTGTCTTTCCTCTCTTTCTTTTTTCTTTCTTCGTCTTTCCTCTCTTTCTTTTTTCTTTCTTTGTCTTTCCTCTCTTTCTTTTTTCTTTCTTTGTCTTTCCTCTCTTTCTTTTTTCTTTCTTTGTCTTTCCTCTCTTTCTTTTTTCTTTCTTTGTCTTTCCTCTCTTTCTTTTTTCTTTCTTTGTCTTTCCTCTCTTTCTTTTTTCTTTCTTTGTCTTTCCTCTCTTTCTTTTTTCTTTCTTTGTCTTTCCTCTCTTTCTTTTTTCTTTCTTTGTCTTTCCTCTCTTTCTTTTTTCTTTCTTTGTCTTTCCTCTCTTTCTTTTTTCTTTCTTTGTCTTTCCTCTCTTTCTTTTTTCTTTCTTTGTCTTTCCTCTCTTTCTTTTTTCTTTCTTTGTCTTTCCTCTCTTTCTTTTTTCTTTCTTTGTCTTTCCTCTCTTTCTTTTTTCTTTCTTTGTCTTTCCTCTCTTTCTTTTTTCTTTCTTCGTCTTTCCTCTCTTTCTTTTTTCTTTCTTTGTCTTTCCTCTCTTTCTTTTTTCTTTCTTTGTCTTTCCTCTCTTTCTTTTTTCTTTCTTCGTCTTTCCTCTCTTTCTTTTTTCTTTCTTTGTCTTTCCTCTCTTTCTTTTTTCTTTCTTTGTCTTTCCTCTCTTTCTTTTTTCTTTCTTTGTCTTTCCTCTCTTTCTTTTTTCTTTCTTCGTCTTTCCTCTCTTTCTTTTTTCTTTCTTTGTCTTTCCTCTCTTTCTTTTTTCTTTCTTTGTCTTTCCTCTCTTTCTTTTTTCTTTCTTCGTCTTTCCTCTCTTTCTTTTTTCTTTCTTTGTCTTTCCTCTCTTTCTTTTTTCTTTCTTCGTCTTTCCTCTCTTTCTTTTTTCTTTCTTTGTCTTTCCTCTCTTTCTTTTTTTTTCTACTTTCTCTACCCAGTCTGACTTTTATTTTGATAGATTGATAGGCAGATAGATAGATAGATAGATAGATAGATAGATAGATAGAAAGATAGAGAGACATTCAGATAGAACGATAGATACTTAGAATAAACGATAGATAGAGAGCATTATAGATGATAAATATTTATTTATTGATTGATAGATACATGAGTTGATTGCTAGATGCAGATTGGTCGATTGATTCAATGATAGATAAATTGGTTGATTAAAGGATAGATATAATTGATAGATAGGATAGATGGGTGTTTGATATATAGGTTGATTGATAGATAGATTGATTGACAGATAGGATATATACATAGGTTTCATTGATAGATAAGATAGATCGATAGGTTGAATGATTGAAAGGATAGATAGATAGGTTAATTGATAGATATGATAGATATGTTAATGGATAGATATGATAGATAGATAGATAAGTAGATTGATAGATTATATAAATAGATAGGTTGATTGATACATATGATAGATAGTTAGGCTGATTGATAGTTTTGATAAGTAGACGGATAAATAGGTAGTTAATAGATAGATGTACTTACACGCTTGTGCCTAATAGTGAACCACCTTCGCTAGTCCAGTGATGCACGTCATTCCATACTGCATTTTTTATCTAATGAAATATTCAGAAAAGTTTTAATATCATTCCAAATTTGAAGTTTAAAGTGTCCACTCATTTAATCTTGTATAAATGATTAAATGATGGAATAATTAATATGCTGTATAATTAAAAATATTTTATATTTGATCTAGAAAACATACCATTAAAAAAACAAGCATCGGGAGGCTCACATTAAATTGGTTATTTATATAGCGCTTCTATCCATGCTATTTTAGCATGCTCAGTGCGCTCTGTAAACACACTGCTGCCTGCTGGCGCAAATATGGTTACAGGCCCAAAACTCCTGCAGGGCGACAGGGATTCGCCGGTGGCCGGGATAGAACCCGCAACGTGTCGGTTGGTTTTTGGTGGACAGTCTGGTGAACTAACCGCTGGACCAGCCGGCTTCACATTAGACTAATACAATTAAAATTAAATTTAGAAAGTGAAAAACAGACAGTCTAATAAACAGACAGGCGCACCGACGGATGGTAAACGGACAAACAGACAATCGGACATATATACAAAGATACAGATACATAGACTTTCAGCCAGAAGGACGGTCCGAAAAACAGATAGGCAGACTAACAAAGAGAGATAGATAGAAAGAAGATAAAACTATAGATGATAGAAAAATAAATCGATCAATAAATAGATAAATAGATAAATAGACAAATAGATAGATAGTTAAAATAGAAAGATTGTCAAATAGTTAGATTGTTAAATAGATAGATAGATGGATGGATAAAAAACATATTTAATTGATATCCACTTGAGTTATTAGTAAGTGGTTATAATATTTGCATACCTTTCCTAGGGTGAGACCCTCCCAGCTATTATAAATAAAATATGGTTCGTATCCTTGACTTATACAGACACTAACAAATCCACGAGCCACTGCATTCATGCCACAAGCTGGGTATCCAACGTGAACCATAGCTAATCGAAATACTTTCTGAAATATTGCATGCAGAAACGTATGTCTTATACTGTTCACTTATCTAAGGCCTATTGGAAGATTGTCATTAGCTTAATGCATATTATTTTTGCATATGTACTTAAATACTGACATTAACTGTAGGCCTATATGCTTAAATAATGACATTTATTGTAGGCCTATTTGTTTAAATACTGACTTTAACTGTAGGCCTATATGCTTAAATAATAACATTTATTGTAGGCCTATATGCTTAAATACTGACATTAATTGTAGGCCTATATGCTTAAATACTGACTTTAAATGTAGGCCTATATGCTTAAATACTGACTTTAACTGTAGGCCTATATGCTTAAATACTGACTTTAACTGTATGCCTATATGCTTAAATACTGACTTTAACTGTAGGCCTATATGCTTAAATACTGACATTAATTGTAGGCCTATATGCTTAAATACTGACATTAATTGTAGGCCTATATGCTTAAATACTGACTTTAACTGTAGGCCTATATGCTTAAATACTGACATTAATTGTAGGCCTATATGCTTAAATACTGACATTAATTGTAGGCCTATAAGCTTAAATAATGACATTTATTGTAGGCCAATATTATGATTAATCACTATATGCATTAGAACTAACTTCTAAATACTGTCATTAGATGTAATAATATGTACTTTAACACTGTAATTAGCTGTAGGCTAGTATAAATACATAATAATAATCATAATGAAGAAATAATCATATATATTTTTTGTTAGTGATTAGGCTTTGTGTAGAGTTTATATTAATGATTTTGGATTGTTTATTTTTTTTAAAGCTTTTATTTTACAGAAATATATAACTTAATAATGATTAATGTAGTAATAATGGAACGGCTCTTTATAATGTATCGAAAATAGGATTGCGGCTCTAGCTCCAGCGTACTCACCCCTACTATCGTTTAGTCCAGGGGTCGGCAACCTTTTGATAACAGTGTGTCAAAGTATGATTTCTAATTCATTGATCGTACCAACAGTCTAACAGTCATCTTGCTGTAGCACTAAATTTCTCGTAGAATAGACTTGAATAGAATTTTATGGCCTCTTCCGCGTGCCTTTGAAAATCCCTCGCCGTGCCAAGTCTGCAACGCGTGCCGTAGCGTGCCGACCCCTGGTTTAGTCTACTGCCTACGGTTAAGGTTAAATTGATTCATTCGTAGAGCTTTATATTCATACACTTAAGCGCTCAGACCTGCTAAACTGTAATTTGTATTATAGTCAGAATCAGGGACAAGTGTAGCAAATTCAACGTGAACATCCCATTGTTTGCACTACACATAATCACATAACAATGTTAGCATATAGAAAACATGCACAGACTTAGAATATTCGTAAGAATGTTTTCCAAAATAAAATAGACATTCTAACAACTTTTTTTGTTTGTGGAATTCAATATAAGAAAAAAATAATTTATATCTCTAATTCAGTATGAAAAAAAACACACAATTTAGATTACCTTTCTAGAAGATTTATCCAAATTAGGATGCGGGATAACTTTCACTTGCCTTTCATATATGGCTAAATTCTTAACTATAGGTCTGCAGAGTAGTAGAAAATAGACTTTGATCAATTTACGTCACATTTCATTTATATTTCATCCAGTTAATGGGAAATGCAAATTGTATTTCCATTCAATTCATGTAAAATACCCATTGTTTGGTAATATTATATTCAATAACATGAGATTCAAAATATTTTAGTGTTAAATTTTTATATAAACATGTTATCTAGTAATAAATGAGAACATTAAAATACTTTACCAATTATATATTTTGTATTTAAGCTTAAATTTTTAGTTATGTGTTTGAATTAGGATGTGTTCAAATTAAAATAAAAGCTTATAGTCAATTTATCTACATTAAATTTGTAATTGTGTTTAAGTTAAAATGATATAAATGATTTATCTACATTAAATGTGTTTTTAAATAGAAGTGATATAAATAATTTATCTACATAAAATTGTGTTTAAATTATTAAGATAAAGATAATTTATCTACATTTAATTGTGTTTAAATTATTAAGATAAAGATAATTTATCTACATTAAATTGTGTTTAAATTATTATGATAAAGATAATTTATCTACATAAAAATGTGTTTAAATTATTTAGATAAAGATAATTTATCTACATTAAATTGTGTTTAAATTATTAAGATAAAGATAATTTATCTACATTAAATTGTGTTTAAATTATTATGATAAAGATAATTTATCTACATTAAATTGTGTTTAAATTATTATGATAAAGATAATTTATCTACATTAAATTGTGTTTAAATTATTAAGATAAAGATAATCTATCTACAATAAATTGTGTTTAAATTATTGTGATAAAGATAATTTATCTACATAAAATTGTATTTATATTATTAAGATAAAGATAATTTATATACATAGAATTGTATTTATATTTTTAAGATAAAGATAATTTATCTACATTAAATTGTGTTTAAATTATTAAAGATAATTTATCTAAATTAAATTGTGTTTAAATTATTATGATAAAGATAATTTATCTACATAAAAATGTGTTTAAATTATTTAGATAAAGCTAATTTTTCTACATTAAATTGTGTTTAAATTATTAAGACAAAGATAATTTATCTACATTATATTGTGTTTAAATTATTATGATAAAGATAATTTATCTACATAAAATTGTGTTTAAATTATTAAGATAAAGATAATTTATCTGCATTAAATGGTGTTAAAAATATCATGATAAAGATAATTTATCTACATTTAATTGTATTTAAATGGACTCACCTTCCTCTTAATTGAACAACTTCAGCAAACTTTTTTTCTGCCATTAGTTCAGCTACTTGTCTAGTCTAAACAAATCAATGGTTAAACAACTCAGAACGACTAAAAAGTCTGGTTTCATACGTTTAAAGGTGGCTGTTGTACAATCCTAAACTAAGTTTAAAACTCAATACAATACCTGAATAATTTTCGTGGCTTACTAATCTACACAAAAATGAATCTAATAAAGTATATAATATTGTTCATATAATAGTGATAAAATAATTTGTAGCTAGATTAACTCAAACAATAAAATCATTTGTAGTTAGATTAACTTAAAATAATACAATATCAATTGTTGCTAGTTAGCCACAAATAATAACATCATTTGTAGCAAGAATAAAAAATAAAATCATTTGTAGCTAGATTTACTTAAATAAAAACATCATTTGTAGCTAGATTAACTCAAATGATAACATCATTTGTAGCTAGATTTACTTAAATAAAAACATCATTTGTGGCTAAATTTACTTAAATAAAAACATCATTTGTAGCTAGATTTACTTAAATAAAAACATCATTTGTAGCTAGAATAAAAAATAAAATCATTTGTAGCTAGATTTATTTAAATAAAAACATCATTTGTAGCTAGATTTACTTAAATAAAAACATCATTTGTAGCTAGATGTACTTAAATAAAAACATCATTTGTAGCTAGAATAAAAAATAAAATCATTTGTAGCTAGATAAACTTAAATAAAACATCATTTGTAGCTAGATTTACTTAAATAAAAACATCATTTGTAGCTAGATTTACTTAAATAAAAACATCATTTGTAGCTAGAATACCACAAAAATAAAATCATTTATTTGGTCTTATTAATTGTTTCAAAGTATTGGTCTTATTAATTGTTACAGAGAATTGGTCTTATTAATTGTTACAGACTATTGGTCTTATTAATTGTTACAGAGTATTGGTCTTATTAATTGTTACAGAGTATTGGTCTTATTAATTGTTACAAAGTATTGGTCTCATTAATTGTTACAGAGTATTGGTCTTATTAATTGTTACAAAGTATTGGTCTCATTAATTGTTACAAAGTATTGGTCTCATCAATTGTTACAAAGTATTGGTCCCATCAATTGTTACAAAGTATTAATAATAATAATAATGGTAATTTCTTATCGCACTCCTATCCATGTTAATAAATTTAGCATGCTCAGTGCGCTCTTTGTGTGAATAGCAGTGGCAGATTTATTAGCCAAAGAGAAAGGTCTTGAAGTTCTTTTTAAAAGTCTCTCTTGTCTCAGAGTCTCTCAATGTCTCAGGTAAACTGTTCCATAATGAAGTTGTTACAGATTCAAATAAGTGCACTCCCATGTACTTCTTTTTGTGTCCATTAACACTGGGGGTTTTAAGGAGTGACTGTGATGAAGAGTGCCGTTCCATTGATGGCTCATGCTTTGATATAAGCTCTCGAAGATAGGAAGGAACAATGCCCTTTATTGCTCTCATTAATTGCTACACATTAGTGGTCTCATTAATTGCAACAAAATTATGGTGTCATTAAATGCTACAAAATATTAATCTCATTAATGCTACAAAACTATGGTTTCATAAATTGCAACAAAAATATTGTCTCATTAATTGCAACAAAATCATGGTCTCATTAATTGCTACAACGTATTAATCTCATTAATTGCAACAAAATTATGGTTTCATAAATTGCAACAAGAATATTGTCTTATTAATTGCTACAAAGTATTAATCTCATTAATTTCTACACAATTATGGTCTAATTAATTGCTACAAAGTATTAATCTCCTTAATTGCAACAAAATTATGGTCCCATTAATTGCTACAAAGTAAAAATCTTTTTAATTGCAACAAAATTATGGTCTCATTAATTTCTCTTTTACTTTTTCCCTTGGTGTCGTGTAGCCTACAGCTGTGAAGTTTGTCTTTTTGTTATATCATAATGTATCATAACACCTTTATATAATAGTGTTTTTACCATTATAAGTACACCATTATATCACTTGTGTTGACCATTAAACCATTATATAAATAGTTGAGGTGTAAATGTAAAGTAATTATGTAAGTAGAAATTGGTAATAAAAATAAAAACAAAGAGTGGATGGAATTGTCTCTTCAGACGGCAACTAAGTAAATCATTACAAACTACATGTACATTGTTATATCTCAGAGAAAGACTACGCTCTTTTGATTTGAAAAAAAAACACCAACTCAAACTTAATAGATCTCTTACTCTCTGTACAGCCTTCAATAAAGGCACTCTGATAATGTCACTACCATCCAAACAAATGACACATGCAGGAGTTGTAGGTGAAGCATCCATTAAAGCTAAGACTGCCTCTGCACCCATTCTTGAACCCTATGGGTTAATATATTAGAATGCACTGTAGCAATTATTTTTTCTCACGGTATCTTACTTAATAGCAATTAGGTGTATAACTCTTTATTGTTTTATTACACATGTGAATCAAACATTCAAAAATTATATTAGATTAGAAAGAAGCATTATCTGCAAGATACCTTTTTACTTAATCGTCGCTTTGACATGAATCACAACAGTATACGAAATCAAGACTGTTGTGCTGGGTGCATACTATTTATATACTGGTTGGTTGCATACTATTTATATACTGGTTGGTTGCATACTATTTATATACTGGTTGGGTGCATACTATTTATATACTGGTTGGTTGCATACTATTTATATACTGGTTGGTTGCATACTATTTATATACTGGTTGGGTGCATACTATTTATATACTGGTTGGTTGCATACTATTTATATACTGGTTGGTTGCATACTATTTATATACTGGTTGGGTGCATACTATTTATATACTGGTTGGTTGCATACTATTTATATACTGGTTGGTTGCATACTATTTATATACTGGTTGGTTGCATACTATTTATATACTGGTTGGTTGCATACTATTTATATACTGGTTGGGTGCATACTATTTATATACTGGTTGGTTGCATACTATTTATATACTGGTTGGTTGCATAATATTTATATGCGGGTTGGGTGCATACTATTTATATACTGGTTGGTTGCATACTATTTATATACGGGGTGGGTGCATACTATTTATATACTGGTTGGGTGCATAATATTTATTTGCGGGTTGGGTGCATACTATTTATTTACGGGTTGGGTGCATACTATTTATATACTGGTTGGTTGCATAATATTTATATGCGGGTTGGGTGCATACTATTTATATACTGGTTGGTTGCATACTATTTATATACGGGGTGGGTGCATACTATTTATATACTGGTTGGGTGCATAATATTTATATGCGGGTTGGGTGCATACTATTTATTTACGGGTTGGGTGAATACTATTTATATACTGGTTGGTTGCATAATATTTATATGCGGGTTGGGTGCATACTATTTATATACGGGGTGGGTGCATACTATTTATATACTGGTTGGGTGCATAATATTTATATGCGGGTTGGGTGCATACTATTTATATACTGGTTGGGTGCATAGGCCTACTATTTATATACTGGTTGGGAGCATACTATTTATATACTAGTTGGGTGCATACTATTTATATACGGGTTGGGTGCATACTATTTATATACGGGTTGGGTGCAAACTATTTATTTACGGGTTGGGTGCATACTATTTATATACGGGTTGGGTGCAAACCATTTATTTACGGGTTGGGTGCATACTATTTATATACTGGTTGGTTGCATAATATTTACATGCGGGTTGGGTGCATACTATTTATATACTGGTTGGTTGCATACTATTTATATACGGGGTGGGTGCATACTATTTATATACTGGTTGATATTTATATGCGGGTTGGGTGCATACTATTTATTTACGGGTTGGGTGCATACTATTTATATACTGGTTGGGTGCATAGGCCTACTATTTATATACTGGTTGGGAGCATACTATTTATATACTGGTTGGGTGCATACTATTTATATACTAGTTGGGTGCATACTATTTATATACGGGTTGGGTGCATACTATTTATATACGGGTTGGGTGCAAACTATTTATTTACGGGTTGGGTGCATACTATTTATATACGGGTTGGGTGCAAACCATTTATTTACGGGTTGGGTGCATACTATTTATATACTGGTTGGTTGCATAATATTTACATGCGGGTTGGGTGCATACTATTTATATACTGGTTGGTTGCATACTATTTATATACGGGGTGGGTGCATACTATTTATATACTGGTTGATATTTATATGCGGGTTGGGTGCATACTATTTATTTACGGGTTGGGTGCATACTATTTATATACTGGTTGGGTGCATAGGCCTACTATTTATATACTGGTTGGGAGCATACTATTTATATACTGGTTGGGTGCATACTATTTATTTACGGGTTGGGTGCATACTATTTATATACGGGTTGGGTGCAAACTATTTATTTACGGGTTGGGTGCATACTATTTATTTACGGGTTGGGTGCATACTATTTATTTACGGGTTGGGTGCATACTATTTATATACTGGTTGGGTGCATAATATTTATATGCGGGTTGGGTGCAAACTATTTATTTACGGGTTGGGTGCATACTATTTATATACGGGTTGGGTGCAAACTATTTATTTACGGGTTGGGTGCATACTATTTATATACTGGTTGGGTGCATAGGCCTACTATTTATATACTGGTTGGGAGCATACTATTTATATACTGGTTGGGTGCATACTATTTATATACGGGTTGTGTGCATACTATTTATATACTGGTTGGGTGCATACTATTTATATACTGGTTGGGTGCATTCTGTTTAAATACTGGCTGGGTACATACTATTTATATACTGGCTGGGTGTATGCTATTGACGTCTTAACGATTATGCATTCATAGTGAACCTAAAATGTCGATGCATTTTAACACTTCCGGTCCTATTCGTTAACTTACTAACAAAACATGCATATCTGCTGCGTTCCTGGTTGTTCTGTGGGTAAGAAAAATATTTAGGTGGAAAATCATTTCCAAAAGATGTTTCCGAAAGAAAACGATTGTTTTTTAACATCAGACCTGAAGAATAATTTATTTTAAATGAAAGATAATTTAAAAGATCATTTGATCGGAAGTAAACCGGAAGTACATGTATGCATTGACACCAGACCTATATAGTTCAGTTTAGTTTATGCTAGTTGTAAACTAATAAATTTTAATTAAACTTAACTCGAAGAACACATAGACTATTATAAGTTATATATAAGTTATATATAAGTAACATCTAAACTTTCTATTTACATGTAGCTTTTCTCATTCAACTACGTCCCGTATCTATTGATTATTAGATAAATCCATTGACTAACTGGACAGTCATTTAGACGTCGTCTTGACTTTCGTCTGGACTGTCGACTGACCAATCCATTCAGCTATAGCTAATATAGACAAGAGTTGTTGTCCATTTTCCCGATGTCCACGTAAAGCTGGTATATCTTTGTCTATTAAAATGAAAACTTTTGCTTCTCTGTGTAAAAGAAACTATTAAAGTAACTAATGAAATTATTCAACTACTTGTACGGTAAATTGTCACTTACTAACAACCTATCAAATGCTGACGCATTTCCACCTCTCTGCACATGACCAAGAACTGTCACACGAACATCCATTTTCATCCTTTCACTCAAAACCTTAAAAGACAATGATATTATGACTGTGTTTAAAACAAAGTTGGCAATTTACTATAAATAGTTTTTAAATAGTTTTAGATTTTAATTTTATTTCTTACAATTGTAAGTAGTTAACTGGTTTAGATGTTATTTTTAATTCTAATACACGTATTTTAAATATTTAGGTCTATATAAGCTACGAATAAACATTGTATAAACTACAATGAACATAAAGGTATAGACTCTAAATAATTTGTAATCGGGTTAAAAAAGGCATTTTTCAAAACAAAAAGTTTGGACTATCCCTGGCTGAGAATCGGTGGGGAATCGAACTCAGGTCGCACGCATGGCAGTCGGATACTGACTCAGCTAGGGACGACGCATATCGGAAGCGAGATCGCAAAAATAAAATATGATACGATAAGGTCACGTGTCTTTAAATTAACCAACTGAATTTTTGGTGAAGGCTAAGAGATGTTCTCAGTTAGGAGGGTGTACCTGAGTCTACCCAGCTCTTTAAAATCAATGAAAGATGTACACATGTCAGTGACGTTAATTATTATACCGATCTTAAAGTTTAAATCATTTCAATATTAAGCCCCAGTGCTAATTATTCTGATTTCCTGCAAATATATTGAATATTTTCATACTCCTTAAAAAGCGAAACCTCTATAACATTTGTGGGGCTCTAAAACATATTAGTACATGAAATAAATACAAAAGAATCAAATACAAGATTTATTAACAAAACAAATAGTATAGACTAACTTTTTGTACATCATTGCACTTTATTGGATTTCCATCTTTGTCAACGGCACCTTCAGCTACCAACACTATGTGTGTTCTCCTTGATTCTCCACTTTTTGATTTCTAAAACAAAATCATAAAAAGTCGGTTTTTAAATCTTATTTGTTGTTAAATTCAACAAAAACTGTTGATATTTATGAGGAGATAATATTGTGGCGTTCAGTCAGAGTATGCGTAACGTGGAAATTCTACCTCTGCACACTCTATGACCACCAATCACTGGCTTAGCCTAACGTTTACCTGGTAGAAGCTGCGGCTAATTACGATATTTATATTTAATAAATGCGGACTGATTTCTTCACTTATTCACAATGCAAACACCAGAGAGCAGGGATCGGCGACCTACGAAAGGCGTGCCTCGATTGGCACTCAGAGCGATTTTCAATGGCACGCGGAAGACTCCGAAAAAAGGAAATTCAAGTATCTTTTACTTTTACAAGAAAATTTACAGTATTTAGATGTTAATTATCACCGTCCATATGACAGTGGCATAAATCCGTCGTCAAACCGTGTAAGTGGATTTTAACGTCTTAGTAGCAGTAAAAACAGAAATGTGTTGAAGTGTACAGATCTGTGAGTTTTATGCTGGCTTACATACACAAGACCAAATATGGGTTGCTCTTGGCAATCAATCGTGTGGCAGCCAATCTAGATAGTCTATAAAAGAGGAATGGGTTTATCTTTTCTTCGGAAAATGTCTACGTAGAAGTGAGGAATGGTCCAGATTGTCCGAACCAGCTAAAAAAAGTTTTGTAAACCTTATATATTTCGCCTTGATCTATTTTCCTTGTTTTCTTCAAAGCACGACCCAACAATATTGCTTCTCAACACAAAAACAGCGATGCCCCATCGAACACTCGTGCTACCGGTATATACAAAAAAACGGCGAGTTGTTACCATTTGAATGAAGTCCATTTATTTTAACGAGGGGCGACTATCCCTAACGAGTTTGGCTTGAATGATATCTCGGCGCACTTAGCTAAAGTTATTTTATTATAATGGAAAAATTTTTGAGAGGACTAAGTGAATAATGCGTGGATGAATAGATGTCAGAGCAATTAGTGAAACACGTGACCAATATATTCAAAGAAACTGTACAATTAAAGACACACAAAAAAGGTTTAGTTGAACAAAACAATGCTTAAATGGACACAAACCATTTCATCGAACACAAAGAATTTCATTAAACACAAACCATTTCATTGAACACAAACCACTAAATGAACAATAACCATTTCATTAAACACAAACCATTTTAATGAACACACACCACTAAATGAACACAAACCAGTTCATTAAACACAAACCATTTCATTGATCACAAATCACTTAAATGAACACAAACCATTTAACTAAACGCAAACTGTTACTAGCCTCCATTAAATTGTCACATAAAAACTGTCTCCAATCGCCGGGAGGCGGGTCTTCAGCTATAAAAATGACGCTAGCTTCACATGCTATTCCAGCAGCTAAAGCCAAAAACCTGGTAACAAGTGATTTATAAATCGTAAAATTCTTTTGTTTGTGACAAACAAAATAATATTTTTAATATAATGTATTTCTCTGCGTTCTTGCTTAATATTATAAATTTGATTTTCTCTATGTTATAATTTATTTCTCTGTGTAACGTGGTTAAAATAATGTAGTTCTCTACTTTCTAACAATATTTGGCCAATAACAAATAATATACAATATACACCATTAGGTTCTTACAATATTTTCCTTATAACACATAATCTCACAACTATGTTCTTACAATATGTGGCCTATAACAAATAATCTACACAACTATGTTCTTACAATATGTGGCCTATAACAAATAATCTACACAACTATGTTCTTATAATATGTGGCCTATAACAAATACTCTAGACCATTATGTTCTTACAATATTAATTTGGTCTATAAACTGTAACAAATAATCTACACTACTATGTTCTTATAATATGTGGCCTATAACAAATAATCTACACCACTATGTTCTTACAATATTTGGTCCATAAACTATAACAAATAATCTACGCCAGGCGTCGGAAACCTAAGGCACGCGTGCCAAACTTGGCACGCAGAGCGATTTTCACTGGCACGCGAAAGACCTCCAAGAGAGGTAGTTTATTAATTTAAAAAAAAACTACATTTTCCAGATCAAAGTTAGGAAAACTGATTGTTGAAACCGATTTTTCTGAATGACAAAGCGACACATTTCAGTTAGTTGAACACATTTACAAGCACCACTGGAATGGATTTGTATTAAAACTGGACATCTCTTGCCGTGAAATCAATTTCAAAACATTTAACTGATAGTAAGGCATATATTAAGATTGAAAGTTGGCTTTTTCAGAAGTACATTGAAGCACTTGAAGCGGAGTTTTCTTTTCTAATCAAAGGCGAGACTTTCAAATTGATGGACTCATTTTTTTCATACCACACCAAGCCTAACTGGTTTGATATTATTACAACCTTTGTAGATGTAGATCTTTTTTAAGTGGAGGAATATTTGCGATTTTAAAATGCAGCAGGTGGAATTTTAAACATTTAAGAAATGGTCATCTAAATTTGCCCATTTGCGGAAAAAATCTGGAAGGAAGCTGAAAAAATCTTGATTGAAGATGCATTATAAAGTCGTCTGCTTTTCTCAACTGCTAGGCTTTCACTCTTTTGCTTTCAGCTTTTGGTTCAACTTACTCTTGCAAACAGATTTTATCTCACATGAAAGCAATTATAAGCATACAAGGAGATCACTTACGATTGACCCTCATTAATTCATACAGACTAATTACATTTAAAAGAGTTTTTATGCTAATTTTCTTTAATTAAACATAATTATAAGTAATTCTAAAAAAAATATTTTTATTATTAATTTGATAAATATTAGAGATTTTTTTAATAGCACTTTATTATGTAATATTTGTAATTATTAATGTTTAAAATATATCATCCTTAAATGCACAAAAAATTAATGCAGGAAATGTTTTTTTACAACTGTTTAACGTACATTATTTTACTAATTAATATTGTAATGAATACCATAATGCTTAATTATATAAAGAGATAATAATTAGTCAGTAATATTTTTTATAATGCAAAGCATAACTTTCAAATTAAATGTCCAAAAGTGTTTTAATGAAAGGTAGGTAAGTTTTATTTTAGGTAATATTTCAAATGTTTCTTTTCTTTTCGAACAATTACAATGTATAACTTTGAAAAAATCAAACTGTAACAAGTGTTTGAAAATTATATACATATTATATGACCAAAGAATTTATATGTATATTTTCAAACATTACATTAACTACCCAGTTTGTATGATTACTTCGTATCTATTCCGCTTAACGATATATCTACACAGATTACACATGTATTGATTGAAAAACATTAAAGGAGATCTCAGTTAAACCGAGATAAAATTATAATTACTATTATATTACCAGGTGTTAGAGCCTCATCTTGACCAATAAAGGATAATGTTAAGACAATAATTACCATACAATTTTTAATGTGAATGTTTAGTAATAAAATAGGGTATTTAATATAAATGCAAATAAGAGGATGATTATCACAAACACGTTACTAATATATTAAATAAAAAAACCTTTTACCGATTCATCTTAGACTGTTGGCACGCTGAATGATTTAGAAATCCTAATTTGGCACACTGTTAGCAAAAGGTTGCCGACCCCACATCTACACCACTATGTTCTTATAATATGTGGCCTATAACAAATTATCTACACCACTATGTTCTTACAATATGTGGCCTATAACAAATTATCTACACCACTATGTTCTTATAATATGTGGCCTATAACAAATTATCTACACCACTATGTTCTTACAATATGTGGCCTATAACAAATTATCTACACCACTATGTTCTTATAATATGTGGCCTATAACAAATTATCTACACCACTATGTTCTTATAATATGTGGCCTATAACAAATTATCTACACCACTATGTTCTTATAATATTTGGCCTATAACAAATTATCTACACCACTATGTTCTTACAATATGTGGCCTATAACAAATTATCTACACCACTATGTTCTTACAATATTTGGCCTATAACAAATAATCTACACCACTATGTCCTTACAATATGTGGCCTATAACAAATATTTACGGACACGTACAGCAGATTTCCACAAAAGAATCAGAGCCCTGGAAATAATGTGCCTCTGTAAAATTGTGAACATATCCTACAAAGGTCGAGTTACAAATGAGGATGACATTAGGGAGTGGACCGGCTTGTCTCTTGCGGATTCCCAGAGGGCGGCACAGGACCGAGACGAGTAGCATACATTCGTTCAACAGTCAATAAATGGTGTCCCGAGGACCCTAACTCGGGATATGGGAAAGGTGAGGGTGAAATATTGTACACCACTACGTTCTTACACTATTTACCCTATAACGAATAATTTACATTACTTTGTACTTACCCACAAGTCCGTCCCATTATCTCCAAGACAAATGCTCTTTTGTGGCTGTAAATGGGCGCCAAAATGTTTTTAAAATTGTCAATATAAACTAAATAAACATACGTAGAAAAGTATTTGCATAGTCTACTGATTTTTGAAACAGTATTTTTTTTATTCTTTCCATATTAATCGTTTCTAGAACAGTACTTTCTTACACTGATTGGCAAAGTTGCATTCTCTAGAACAGTACTTTCTTACACTGCTTGGCAAAGTGGCATTCTCTAGTACAGTACTTTCATACACTGCTTGGCAAAGTGGCATTCTCTAGTACAGTACTTTCATACACTGCTTGGCAAAGTGGCATTCTCTAGTACAGTAGTTTCTTACACTGCTTGGCAAAGTGGCATTCTCTAGAACAGTACTTTCTTACACTGCTTGGCAAAGTGGCATTCTCTAGTACAGTACTTTCTTACACTGCTTGGCAAAGTGGCATTTTCTAGAACAGTAGTTTTTTTACACTGCTTGGCAAAGTGGCATTCTCTAGAACAGTACTTTCTTACACTGCTTGGCAAAGTGGCCTTTTCTAGAACAGTAGTTTTTTACACTGCTTGGCAAAGTGGCATTCTCTAGAAGAGTACTTTTTTACCCTTAACTAGACATATTTAATCTAGTGTTAGTTATATTGTCTGAAGAATCTAGAGTCTATACTATATATTATATACGTGTTATATGCTTTGCATCTAGAAACCAGCTGTCTATTTAAGCCTGCTTTCCCAGTCAACTGTTGTCGTTAGTGAGATCATTCTACAACAACTTTACCACACTCTAGTGGACTTCATCTGCTGTACTGGCCTTATTCAGTATCCGTATAGTCTTGCATTTTGTATTGACCTTTAAGCTGATGTTCAGTTGTTGGTTATAATGTTATTTTATATATTATTACTTCATTTTTTTAAATTACAAATGGGTTATCTAGTGGCAGCGCGCTCGACTGGCTTACCGAAATTTCAGGCTAGTATCATGGTAAAAGCTAGGATATTTTCACGGACGTAATGGGTGATTATGGGTGCCTGACATTAACTGTCCAAACAATCTGTGAAACTTGTGAACGTAACTTCACGGGAGTAATGGGTGCCTGACATTAACTGTCCAAACAATCTGTGAAACTTGTGAACGTAACTTCACGGGAGTAATGGGTGCCTGACATTAACTGTCCAAACAATCTGTGAAACTTGTGAACGTAACTTCACGATAGATTAAATTGGTCTGATGGGATACTTTACTTCTTACCTCGATTAGATAGATAGATAGATAGATAGATAGATAGATACCGAGAGATAGACGAATAGATACCTAACTGCAGTGGTCATTATATTATCAACAGCTTCCAATATTCTATGTAGCGCCGTGTCCACACCTATAGTCATATCTGTTCCACAAAAGTCGTTGTCAATTGATCCAACTAAACCAACAATATTGATGTAGGAAAATTGCGACTGTTTCTCTTTAGATATTAAACCTGAAATCAATAAGGCTTTCCTAAATTAATTAAGGCTACTGTAGTTATTGTACAGTATAGTATTCTATTCAGATAAACAAACTCTTGTAATGTTAAGCTTTCTTTGCCCTAGCCAAATAGCGAAAATGAGCAGTAGATGCAATCAATTTTGCAGAAATTTCCATCACTAATAGTTGCTAGAAAAAGAATCGTGGATGGTTAAATAATTACTGCTCTATTATACAGTGTGTGTAGAACAGCACTATTATAGCCTAAAGTGTGTGTATAACTGCACCATTATACAGTGTGTGTATAACTGCACTATTATACAGTGTGTGTATAACTGCACTATTATACAGTGTGTGTATAACTGCACTATTATACAGTGTGTGTATAACTGCACTATATAGCATACAGTGTGTGTATAACTGCACTATTATACAGTGTGTGTATAACTGCACTATTATACAGTGTGTGTATAACTGCACTATTACACAGTGTGTGTATAACTGCACTATTATACAGTGTAAGTGTAACTGCACTATTATACAGTGTGTGTATAACTGCACTATTATACAGTGTGTGTATAACTGCACTATTATACAGTGTAAGTATAACTGCACTATTATACAGTGTGTGTATAACTGCACTATTATACAGTGTGTGTATAACTGCACTGTTATACAGTGTGTGTATAACTGCACTATTATACAGTGTGTGTATAACTGCACTATTATACAGTGTGTGTATCCTTGGGCACAGGGTATTCTTATAACACTTGATAATACAAAATATATTAATCTGGAAAAAATGCTAAAGGTCGGGCCTTTTTCTGAAAAGTTCGACCCCCCCCCCCCCCCCCCCCAGCTTCAAAACCTGGCTACGCCACTGGTTAAGCCCTGAACTCAAATATTTTAGCGCAGGCCGAGAGTTTAATCTTTAACTTATAGTTGATTGATTGCAACATTTAAACATGAATGGATGGTTATCTAGTCCTGTAATAAAACAAATCTTACTGAAGATATACCTAACTGTTGTTTTTGTTTACAGAAAAACTATAATCTAAATATGTACTACTTTTATTTAGGTCACTTCCAAAGTTCATCTTTAAGTTTAACATTAAACTAGTAAGCAACTTTCTTATAGTCTAAGTAAACAAGTGATGTGCTTTACAAGGAAAACATTTTGTGTTGTTATAAAAATAAATATTTAGCCGACTAAGATATGTATGAATCAATGTTCTAGCCTTATAGTCTAAGTAAACAAGTGATGTGCTTTACAAGGAAAACATTTTGTGTTGTTATAAAAATAAATATTTAGCCGACTAAGATATGTATGAATCAATGTTCTAGCCTTTATCAAGCAATTCTCTAACCAAGCTTGGCCATTCCTGTCGAAAACAATTAGCTCCAGTAAGGCTTCCGTCTCCACCTGTGCAGCAAAGAATATAAAAGAAATAATAAACCAAGACAACTTCCACTGCTTCGCGTAAACATACACGGATAATATAAACATAACACGGATTAATATAAACATACACGGATTAATATAAACATACACGGATTAATATAAACATACACGGATTAATATAAACATACACGGATTAATATAAACATACACGGATTAATATAAACATACACGGATTAATATAAACATACACGGATTAATATAAACATACACGGATTAATATAAACATACACGGATTAATATAAACATACACGGATTAATATAAACATACACGGATTAATATAAACATACACGGATTAATATAAACTTACACGGATTAATATAAACATACACGGATTAATATAAACATACACGGATTAATATAAACATATACGGATTAATATAAACATACACGGATTAATATAAACATACACGGATTAATATAAACATACACGGATTAATATAAACATACACGGATTAATATAAACTTACACGGATTAATATAAACATACACGGATTAATATAAACATACACGGATTAATATAAATTTACACGGATTAATATAAACATACACGGATTAATATAAACCTCTGAAATTTTAGTTTGTATTGATTCAATAAAAAAAACTTTTATGGTTCAGTTCACTTACACGAACACAATTCAATATTAGCACATCTGATTTGATTCTATTTTTAAAACTTTACAAAAATACATTCAAATGGTTAAAAGTTGATGGCTGCTACAAGGAACATTTAAGTTCGACATGTGCTTTTACGGTATGTTTGACTAATTGGTTGTTTCATGGGGAATGACAAATAAAAAGGATAAATGTCGTCTGGGCTACGTTTTATTGGATCAACTTTTCCTGATTTTCCGAATATTTATCTGGGATATATTCACCCTATTATAATTATATGAAAAACGCATTTTCTACATCTTCAGTCTAATAGCCATATATAAAATATCGTATCCGGAACTTCACTCTAATAGCACTGGATATATAGCCAACCAAGTATCCGGAACTTTACTCTAATAGCACTGGATATATAACCAACCAAGTATCTGGATATTCATTCTATAGCAATATGTCGAACCCTGTTTGTGGTTCTTCAGTATAATTAAGTATAAAAGCTTTATATAAAGTATAGTATCCGCATCTTCACTCTAATATATATATGGCATCCTTCCATCCTCAAGGGACTATGGCGCAGTTTCGTTTTTCTCTGCCCTTCGCAAAGGAAGTAGAAAAGGAGGCCACGATAGCCTGGGCGATGCTTAAAAAAGCAAGCTGTTGCCCAGTCAGCAGGCCCTCTCTCTTCACGCTGATGGTGATTCCATCAGGGGGTAGCTAGCTAATACAACGAGGGACCATCTGCGTCGCAGGAGTTGCCAGAGAGATAGCGCGTTCGATATAAAACTGCCTTAGGGATTCCATCTCCTGATTTTCTGTTAGGGTTTACTCCCTTAGCCTCTCCGTGTACAGGTTTAGCCGCGAGGCAGCGGATGTTTGAGATCGGAGTATCCATCTCCTAGATGACCTACCTATCAAAGTTTACAAGCTGCCCGAAGCTGCTGGTTTTAAGGCGCCAGCGGCCCGCCTTCGCCCCTTCTCCTGTTAGTTGAAACATGTTGGATCATGTCTTAACTCTAATAGCACTAGATCTATGTCCAACCAAGTACATGGATATTCATTCTATAGCAATATATCAAACCCAGTTTGTGGTTCTTCACTCTATTAGTATTATATAAAATGTAGTATCTGATCTTCATTCTAATGTCACTAGATCTATATCCAACCAAGTATCTGGATATTCTCTCCATTAGCACTATATCAAACACAGTCTCCGGATATTCATTCTATTAGCACTAACCCAGATTCTAGATCTTCACTCCATTAGCACTATATCTTACACAGTTTCTAGATCTTCACTTCATTAGCACTATATCTAACCCATTTTCTGGATCTTCACTCCATTAGCACTATATCTAACCCAGATTCTAGATCTTCACTCCATTAGCACTATATCTAACCCAGATTCTAGATCTTCACTTCATTAGCACTATATCTAACCCAAATTCTAGATCTTCACTTCATTAGCACTATATCTAACCCAGAATCTAGATCTTCACTTCATTAGCACTATATCTAACCCAGATTCTAGATCTTCACTCCATTAGCACTATATCTAACCCAGTTTCTAGGATCTTCACTCCATTAGCACTATATCTAACCCAGATTCTAGATCTTCACTCCATTAGCACTATATCTAACCCAGATTCTAGATCTTCACTTCATTAGCACTATATCTAACCCAGATTCTAGATCTTCACTTCATTAGCACTATATCTAACCCAGATTCTAGATCTTCACTCCATTAGCACTATATCTAACCCAGTTTCTAGGATCTTCACTCCATTAGCTCTATATCTAACCCAGTTTCTGGATCTTCACTCCATTAGCACTATATCTAACCCAGATTCTAGATCTTCACTCCATTAGCACTATATCTAACCCAGATTCTAGATCTTCACTTCATTAGCACTATATCTAACCCAGATTCTAGATCTTCACTTCATTAGCACTATATCTAACCCAGATTCTAGATCTTCACTTCATTAGCACTATATCTAACCCAGTTTCTAGATCTTCACTCCATTAGCACTATATCTAACCCAGATTCTAGATTTTCACTTCATTAGCACTATATCTAACCCAGTTTCAAGATTTTCACTCCATTAGCACTATATCTAACCCAGATTTTAGATCTTTACTTCATTAGCACTATATCTAACCCAGATTCTAGATCTTCACTCCATTAGCACTATATCTAACCCAGATTCTAGATCTTCACTCCATTAGCACTATATCTAACCCAGATTCTGGATCTTCACTCCATTAGCACTATATCTAACCCAGATTCTAGATCTTCACTTCATTAGCACTATATCTAACCCAGTTTCTAGATCTTCATTTCATTAGCACTATATCTAACCCAGTTTCTAGATCTTCACTTCATTAGCACTATATCTAACCCAGTTTCTAGATCTTCACTCCATTAGCACTATATCTAACCCAGATTCTACATCTCCACTCCATTAGCACTATATCTAACCCAGATTCTAGATCTTCACTTTATTAGCACTATATCTAACCCAGTTTCTAGATCTTCACTTCATTAGCACTATATCTAACCCAGTTTCTAGATCTTCACTTCATTAGCACTATATCTAACCCAGTTTCTGGATCTTCACTTCATTAGCACTATATCTAACCCAGTTTCTAGATCTTCACTTCATTAGCACTATATCTAACCCAGTTTCTAGATCTTCACTTCATTAGCACTATATCTAACCCAGTTTCTGGATCTTCACTTCATTAGCACTATATCTAACCCAGTTTCTAGATCTTCACTTCATTAGCACTATATCTAACCCAGTTTCTGGATCTTCACTTCATTAGCACTATATCTAACCCAGTTTCTGGATCTTCACTTCATTAGCACTATATTTAACCCAGTTTCTAGATCTTCACTTCATTAGCACTATATCTAACCCAGATTCTAGATCTTCACTTCATTAGCACTATATCTAACCCAGATTCTAGATCTTCACTTCATTAGCACTATATCTAACCTAGTTTCTAGATCTTCACTCCATTAGCACTATATCTAACCCAGATTCTAGATTTTCACTTCATTAGCACTATATCTAACCCAGTTTCTAGATTTTCACTCCATTAGCACTATATCTAACCCAGATTTTAGATCTTTACTTCATTAGCACTATATCTAACCCAGATTCTAGATCTTCACTCCATTAGCACTATATCTAATCCAGATTCTAGATCTTCACTCCATTAGCACTATATCTAACCCAGATTCTGGATCTTCACTCCATTAGCACTATATCTAACCCAGATTCTAGATCTTCACTTCATTAGCACTATATCTAACCCAGTTTCTAGATCTTCATTTCATTAGCACTATATCTAACCCAGTTTCTAGATCTTCACTTCATTAGCACTATATCTAACCCAGTTTCTAGATCTTCACTCCATTAGCACTATATCTAACCCAGATTCTACATCTCCACTCCATTAGCACTATATCTAACCCAGATTCTAGATCTTCACTTTATTAGCACTATATCTAACCCAGTTTCTAGATCTTCACTTCATTAGCACTATATCTAACCCAGTTTCTAGATCTTCACTTCATTAGCACTATATCTAACCCAGTTTCTGGATCTTCACTTCATTAGCACTATATCTAACCCAGTTTCTAGATCTTCACTTCATTAGCACTATATCTAACCCAGAATCTAGATCTTCACTTCATTAGCACTATATCTAACCCAGTTTCTAGATCTTCACTCCATTAGCACTATATCTAACCCAGATTCTAGATCTTTACTTCATTAGCACTATATCTAACCCAGTGTCTGGATCTTCACTGCCGTAGCACTATATCTAACCCAGATTCTAGATCTTCACTTCATTAGCACTATATGTAACCCAGTTTCTGGATCAGAAGACGGTCATCGTCGAATACGACTGGCGCACAACATACTCTTAAATGGAGCCTATCGGTGATTTCCACACTTTGCCGCTTTGAGGCCTAAGGGTACAGAAGAGCAGCGACACCCTTCAGACCCGTGAACAAATCCTAGATTTAGCCATAATTCAAACCCGTTCCTTAGGTATTTGTAGGCCTACTCAACGGGAGGACATTTGCTTGAAGTAATTAATAACCTCTGAATTCTTTTGCCGGTGCTTTTTCAATGTAAATCGCTATTATAGTTATTATCGATCTTTTTCAATGTAAATCGCTATTATAGTTACTATCGATCTTTTTCAATGTAAATCGCTATTATAGTTACTATCGATCTTTTTCAATGTAAATCGCTATTATAGTTACTATCGATCTTTTTCAATGTAAATCGATATTATAGTTACTATGGATTTATCCCCTCTAAATGTATACAATTATTGTGTTTTTAAGACATTTTACTCATTGTAAAATAACGAAATAGAAATTCATATAAGTCCAGGGTGAAGTAAAAGAACAACAAATAGTTTATTAACAAAATAAATCCAATGAATTTAGGGAGGTATTTACATTGACAATCAATAATAACATGAAGAATAAGTTGGTTTCGCTGAATAATTATCTATTCCGTAAGGAATTTGTTTTAAAACTAAGTCCAAGACTAGAGAATCACAAAAACACGTCTGCATGCTTCTACAGTCGTTTAAAAACTAAACTGACGCTCTTTACCCACGCCAGTCACGACCTTAGCCTGCATGGTTTACTATATAATCGATATCTTATCCGATACACCCAGAATGTTCCAGAATGCATGATGAAATACTAACGATTTATTGGGTAGAATATCTAGAAATATTAAGCATCGATTACGTCCATTAGTAATATTGGTACAATATTGGCGACGCATTCGGACACGTTGACGTATTCTGATGAAAGAGGGAAGAAAAAGTACGGAAACCCACTGGTGTATGGAGTACGGGAAACCAGCTTGATCATTTGTGATTTTTAGTTTCACAACACACTGGACACGTTTTTTTTAGATACATATAGTCTACACAGTCTATATAAGGATCGATTTAATCGTCGTTTATTTTTGTTATCCCCACAAATTGAAACTTTTCAGCTGTAAATATTTTAAAAATGTCGGGGGGGGGGGGGGGCTGCCCCTCCTAGCGGCCCCCCCCCCCTCTGTGGCTTCGCCACTGTATGTAATGGATTTTCATATTAATAAACTTCAGAATGTTACGTGACGCCAGTATCTTCATCGAATCATAAAATAAAGTAATTGTCTGTTGTCTTTCATGTGGTTGGAATTATAGAGTACCTTTGGAGTTATAGAGTACCTTTGATAGAGCCAGAACTCAGAGACAACTCAATATAAATTTGTTTGACCATCAAATTGGAACCACCCTAAGGCACAACTTGCCAGCAGATCAATTTTATTATTGCAATAAGATTAGTAATAACCCAGTAACATCATCTTACCTATTGCAATAATATTAGTAATACACCGTTAACATCATCTTACCTATTGCAATAATATTAGTAATACACCATTAACATCATCTTACCTATTTCAATAATATTAGTAATACACCATTAACATCATCTTACCTATTTCAATAATATTAGTAATACACCATTAACATCATCTTACCTATTGCAATAAGATTAGTAATACACCATTAACATCATCTTACTTATTGCAATAAGATTAGTAATACACCATTAACATCATCTTACCTATTGCAATAAGATTAGTAATACCCCAGTGAATTAAATTTTGAGCAGCTTTTAGCCTTCCCCATCTCTCTTTAAAGTCCATACATCTAGCACTTCCAATCACTGTGCCGCCCTTAAAGAAGAAAGTACACACAAATTCAACCAGATCAATTTAGAAATGAGAAGCTTATATATTATTGTTATTCAAAAACACTGACAAATTAGCTTATAAATAAGGTAATTGTAATATACGGTAACGTTATTTCTTTATTATTACAATGATATCGACCTGTTGGCCGGGAGCAACAAAGAGCTACAAGAGCTCACAGACAAGCTTGCAGATAGAGCAAGGGCATACGGAATGGAAATCATTTCAGAAAATAGTAAAATAATGATCAACACCACAGATGCCAGAAGTGCAAACATCATATTGAACCAACAACAACTGGAAGAAATAAATAATTTCAAATATCTAAGAGCAATCATATCCGCAGACGGACGCTGTGAGTCAAAAATTCGAGCAAGGATTGGGACTGCAATGGTGGCAATGGCTCGCCTAAACAGAATCTGGACCAGTAAAGGCATTGGTCTCCCAACAAAGCTCAAACTTTACAGAGCCCTTGTCAGAACTATTGTTCTGTGTGTATGTGAGACATGGACACTTCTATCAGCCACTGAAAACAAATTGCAGACTTTCGAAAATAAATGCATGAGAAAAATACTTCGAATCTCCTACGTAGAACACAGGACTAATGCGTATGTGTGGGACAGAATATCCTCAATTGCAGGCCGTCAAGAAAACATTATGGCAACAATCAAAAGGCGCAAACTGACATGGTTCGGTCATGTGTTGTAACACAATAGCCTGTCAAAAACAATGAAAAATGATGACTACTATGATAAAATCGAATCACTAAAAAAAAAACATCTTGTGTTACTAGATACTATGCCTAAATGACGCAATACAAAAATGTTCTCACCATATGTATAATATTTGAAGTGCTTAGCCAAGTGGCCTCTTGGATATTATCACCTCCGTCTACCATTCCTTGATATCCCTAAACAAACATACACACTCATTATTTCTATCGGATATAATTAATTAATTGATCTCTGAGTTTATCACAAATATATTAATACATTTACTGCTCGACATTTTTTTTATATATTTCAAACGACAAATTTTGTGTAATAAAGAAACGTGACAGGATAATAAACTAAAATTATTTATAACGAAGTAAAATTCTTCAGTTTTAATGAAACAAACTAGAGAGTAATGAACTTCACAAGATTAGGCTAGCTCATATAATGCATCCACTCAAGTAGAATCTAATTTAATAGAAACTTACTGCTGTCTCATTTAGATTTAGAGGAAATAGTTCTGGAAATATGGGTATTTTCTTACAAACACTCAAGCTATTTTTTTTCCATTAGGGAGCGCGTCGGTGCGTAAACTCCTTGCCCCTCCTGAGGGCCTTCTAGGCTTGTATAGTTTGGGTTTTGCATGGTATCGGCAAATGTCACTGATCCTTTAATCAGTTAGTTCCGCCCTCTGCACAATCACTCTTACGTCAAGCATGAGAGCAGAGTGCAGACCAGCTGTAGTCCAGGCCGGCCATATAAGTGAAAGAGAGCCAATACGAGCAAACTGAGCAAGCCCCTAATCTCGCAAGGCTCGGATAACATACCGCTACCGGGTGTCTTGTTCTTACCGTGCCTCCATCCAGGCTGACCGACAAGTGATGGCAGGAGTGGGGAGTGTGGTGACTAGACTCCCACACATTGTGTAAACCTATTCCCACACATTGTGTAAACCTATTCCCACACATTGTGTAAACCTATTCCCACACATTGTGTAAACCTATTCACACACATTGTGTAAACCTATTCCCACACATTTTGTAAACCTATTCCCACACATTGTGTAAACCTATTCCCACACATTGTGTAAACCTATTCACACACATTGTGTAAACCTATTCCCACACATTTTGTAAACCTATTCCCACACATTTTGTAAACCTATTCACACACATTGTGTAAACCTATTCCCACACATTGTGTAAACCTATTCACACACATTGTGTAAACCTATTCACACACATTGTGTAAACCTATTCACACACATTGTGTAAACCTATTCACACACATTGTGTAAACCTATTCACACACATTGTGTAAACCTATTCCCACACATTGTGTAAACCTATTCACACACATTGTGTAAACCTATTCACACACATTGTGTAAACCTATTCACACACATTGTGTAAACCTATTCCCACACATTGTGTAAACCTATTCACACACATTGTGTAAACCTATTCCCACACATTGTGTAAACCTATTCTCACACATTGTGTAAACCTATTCACACAAGGCGAAAGATTTACACGTTGCGTAGAGAAGCCAGAAACACTAGAACTATGTAAACAAAGCGAACTAGACTCACGAACTAGTCTAACGTCTGCACTTGTTATGAAAACAAATGTTTAGACATTTGACTGAACATTTTAAAACACAAAGGAACATTATGACACAAATATGACTTTAAAGACTTTACTTGATCGAATGTTTACGTTTGAAATCTTTGTTTTTCAAAAGTTTAGAAGGAAGTTGCCCCAGGCTATTTTCCAGTGCACATTTTGCCACCCTCTTCCCTTCCCTTTTATACTATTTGTCTCCTTGTCCCATAAGTAAAGTACCCGTCGGACAGAATTGATCCATCAGTCCGTTGAAGCAGCGTTCACCAGTTTTTGTGGCCACGGTATACTAGGTGATTGTGTGGCCAGCACTATGCACAGCCGCCTTTACTTTACCCCAACTAAGGTCAGGTCCCGGTACCCAATCAGAGCTGGGTAGACTCAGGGACACCCTCCAGACCCGGGAAAAAATCCTAGCCTGCACCAGGATTCGAACCCAGGACCTTCAGTATGCCAGACGAACACACTGCCGCTCGGCATACCTTCCCCAAATATGTACTAATGGTCCCCATCCCCTACCTTGCAAATCTCGGCTACGCCACTGCAACTAGAAACTAATGTAGTCTGCATGTAGTGCCTGATGGCATGTTTTATGTGTCAGGAATTGCCAACTTTATTTTAAATTTAGTGTATGAACTATAGAAGGTCAGCCAATCGTGTCTGACTTTTAGTCGTGTAGACTTATACACTGGTTTGTACATACATATATGTGCGTGTGTTTACATCTTTGATGTAATAAACTTTACAGCCCAGATATATGTGTTTACCTCTCTAATATAATAAAATTTACAGCCCAGATATATGTGTTTACCTCTTTAATGTAATAAACTTTACAGCCCAGATATATGTGTTTACGTCTCTAATATAATAAACTTTACAGCCCAGATATATGTGTTTACCTCTTTAATGTAATAAACCTTATAGCCCAGCTATAGGCCAATGTGTTTACCTCTCTAAAGTAATAAACTATACAGCCCAGATATATGTGTTTACCTCTCTAATATAATAAACTTTACAGCCCAGATATATGTGTTTACCTCTCTAATATAATAAACTTTACAGACCAGATATATGTGTTTACCTCTTTAATGTAATAAACTTTACAGCCCAGATATATGCCAACTCGAACAATGGCTCTAACTGCAGCATTCATTCCTAGTGGACACAGAAAAGAGATTCATTGAACGTATTTGGTTTTTATCTTACATGGTACAGACACTCTTTCCATAAAGAAGATTTAATATTGCGGGCCAACGTCCATCCGTGGCTGTTGCTAGTCACGCATTTTGATTAGTGTTTTACATGATGTTAAGTTACTGGTTTTTCCTATTTTGTTCAGACAAACTATTCCATGTCCGGATGCATTCGGGATAAAAGAGTAATTAAGTGTATTTTTCTTGCATCTAGGATGTCTTTACGCTTATCTGAGCATTGTAATAGATTGTTAATGTGCTTTACGCTTATCTGAGCATTGTAATAGATTGTTAATGTGCTTTATGCTTATCTGAGCATTGTAATAGATTGTTAATGTGCTTTATGCTTATCTGAGCATTGTAATAGATTGTTAATGTGTGGTATTTCCAAGTTTGAATTTCATGCCTAATTTATTATTTACTACTGAACTCTTACCCCCCCTTCCTTTTCTGCCCTCTATTGTTTCTAGGGTCAGTGATTTTATTGATGTTACTCTTGTCTGTTGTGCATATTTGCTAGTAATAAACCTTGAAGCTCTTTTTTAATTTGTTATAATTTTAAATGATTTTTTATTTGATGGGCCCCATACAGAAGATGCATATTCTAGTATAGGTCTAATTAATGTGAGACAGCAGTTTAGTTTTATGTTCTTATTACATTTTTTAAAGTTCTTTTTTATTCAGACAAGTGTTTTATTAACTTTTTTATTGTAGGAAATGCTTATTTACAACTGTTTAACGTAAATTATTTTAATCCACTAATAATTAAATCTTGTTATGAATACCATAATGTTACATTTATATACAGAAATAACTAGTCAGTATTATTTGTTATATTACAAAACAGAACTTGTTTGGATCACTATTGAATCAAATGAGGAAACATTTTTTAATTCAAGGGAGATAATTAACCAGTTTCATTTTAGCTAATATGTATAATGTTTTTTTTTCTTTTATAAAATATAAATGGTTTACGATTTGTAACTTTGAAATGATCAAACTGTAAAAAGTTTTGGAAAATTATATAAATATTATCTGAGAATTTATTTTTATATTTTCAAACATTACATTAACTACCCAGTTAGTAAGATTACTTCGAACCTATTCCACTTAACGTCAATGAGCTCGCAGCAAAAAAATACTCTAACGCATTTAAGGACATCTCAGTAAAACTGGGATCAAAATATCATCAATATATTAGCACCTAAAGACATCACAATTATTTTCATTATAACTGGATGAGTCCACGCTACCAGACAATCAAGCTTTACTTTTAGCTTACGAATATTTGAGTACAAATTACTATTGAATATTTCTGAATTGATAAATATCATAATTATTATTTAGCCATGTTTCAGAACCGACAATAATGTCTGATTATTTTTTATTCATTAAAGTTCTTTGAAAATTGCCGGTAAATACTAGTCTTTTATGCTTGTGATGATTTGAGGTATTCTGTGTGTCCCGTTTTAAGGATTTTAGTATTAGAAGTTGTCACTTTGTAAATTGTTTTGATTGGTGTGGATTTTGCTAGCGTTTATTATTAATGGCTGTGTTTGTCAAGAAACTGTATGGGCTAGTGGTGTCCAGGTGATAATAATTAATTAAACCTGAACTAAATTGTGGCAACCCACCCTGTATGCCGTGCTAAGAGACATCTTCATTTCCTAACGCTATGTAAATTAGGGTGTTCATATACAAGTGTTCAGTATGGTACCATTCATCACAAGTGTTTACAAGTGAAGCCGGCTGGTCCAGCGGTTAGTTCACCGGCTGTCAACCAAAAACCAACTGACACGTCGCGGGTTCCATCCCGGCCACCGGCGGATCCCTGTCGCCCTGCAGGAGTTTTGGGCCTGTAAACATATTTGCGCCAGCAGGCAGCAGTGTGTTTACAGAGCGCACTGAGCATGCTAAAATAGCATGGATAGAAGCGCTATATAAATAACCAATTTAAGGGTGGCATCAAATGCAGGGCCGGATTTAGATAAAAAGAGGCCCTAATCTATTCCACTTATGAGGCCCTTTCACCGGGTTCACAGTAATTTAATCCCCAGACACTTAATCCCAGTCACTTAATCGCCAGACACTTAATCCCCAGACACTTAATCCTAAAAACGCAATTTTAGGTATAGAATTATGAAATCAAATCGAAATCTAAATCATAACTAACACAAGAAAAGCTAATAGCTGCACAATGTTGTCTCCTGGCTAATGCAGCATACTTCTTTCTTGGACGCTGCTCTGTGCCGGTGCATGACTGTAGTTCTGATGCCTTGTGCAGTTAACAATCCTTACGTAAACCATCAGGAAATGTCCACATTGTTGGATGATGACACGAGAAGAGAAATTGGAGGACGTGATGCCAACTAACTATTGCCAACCCTCTACAGTGTTGTTTGTTCGTGCAACACGGCCGTTAACGTCCATGTATTTATTCCACGTTTCTGAGGGAAACAATAGTTAACTCCTCTACCTCGCTGTCTGCCACCACGTACATACGTATGTTCGAAGTAGGATAGTAGCTCTGGCATACGATCATGGTGTGTCATTGAGTCTGCAAGCAATTCAAAGGAATCGACAACGTCTTCTTCGTGAACATAGGCCAGTGCTGGGAGGCACCTGATCATTCCATGTAACTCGTCATTTTCGTCATAGTCATTTCTCATTGCCAATTCAGTGACTTTGCGTAATACCGCTTGACTAAGATGAAAATAACATCCCGTTGCGCTACATGTTCTTAACTTTTCTAGAAAAGCGGTCATCGCAGCTTTCTCAATGTCTGTAACTATAATCTCTGGAGCTGCATTAAGTCTACCATAAGACATTGCTAAATTGTCAGCCATGCACTACATAATATAATATTGCTTTAGAAGGGATTAAGTGTCGGGGATTAAGTGGTGGGGATTAAGTGTCTGTAGATTAAGTGACCTGACACCCCTTTCACCCTCCATTTTAAAGTTTGTAAATTACATGAGAGGTAATAAAATATATCATTACTGTGATATATATCAATAATATGTTAAATAAAACATGTTGTAATTGGTACTAACCTTTATAAAAAATGTGGCACGGATAATACATATAAAAAGTCGAGAACACTTGTTTGGACATTTATTCTCAGCACCATATATAGTACTTGTAACAATAACTAATCAAACATAACACACAACATTTACAAAGCAACAAAATTCAAATAATGAAAATCTTTGACTACGAAAATAAAATACGCAATAAAAAATTATCATATTTTCTATCAAATTAAATTAAATATATTCAATACATTGACGATTAAACCAAATTCAATTCAAATTTATTTCTTAATAATTCGCATTTAAAGTTTACGTATGAATTATTATGAATTTTAAGTCTTAAACTAAACCCGAAAATGGAACTTTATACAAACAAAATCCAGATCACAAAAAAAATAAAAAATATCAAATTGTTTATCATTTTAAATTTTATGTTAGTAGTTATTTTATTTAAGAACTGATTCAAGCCAAGAATAGATCTAGTCCTACATTTAAAACGAACTAGAACTAGATCTAATAGATTAGAACAAATTTCTTTCTAAAACTTGTCACACAAAATTCTTCTATAAGTTAATCAAAATCTTTATTTGCTAACAATTTGAATGTAGGCCCCTCTTGATCTTGAGGCCCCTCTTGATCTTGAGGCCCCTCTTGATCTTGAGGCCCTCTTGATCTTGAGGCCCTCTTGATCTTGAGGCCCCTCTTGATCTTGAGGCCCTCTTGATCTTGAGGCCCCTCTTGATCTTGAGGCCCCTCTTGATCTTGAGGCCCTCTTGATCTTGAGGCCCCTCTTGATCTTGAGGCCCCTCTTGATCTTGAGGCCCCTCTTGATCTTGAGGTTCCTCTTGATCTTGAGGCCCCTCTTGATCTTGAGGCCCCTCTTGATCTTGAGGCCCCTCTTGATCTTGAGGCCCCTCTTGATCTTGAGGCCCCTCTTGATCTTGAGGCCCCTCTTGATCTTGAGGCCCCTCTTGATCTTGCGGCCCCTCATGATCTTGAGGCCCCTCTTGATCTTGAGGCCCCTCTTGATCTTGAGGCCCCTCTTGATCTTGAGGCCCCTCTTGATCTTGAGGCCCCTCTTGATCTTAAGGCCCCTCTTGATCTTGAGGCCCCTCTTGATCTTGAGGCCCCTCTTGATCTTGAGGCCCCCCTTGATCTTGAGGCCCCTCTTGATCTTGAGGCCCTAGGCTGAAGCCTTGATAGCCTATAGAAAAATCCGGCCCTGATCAAATGGATCGTGTGTTGTTTTTGTTATGTCTTGCTGCAAATATTACATTCATCTCTACCTGTGAATGAGCCTGACTTTGATTCCATGTCGTCTGCCAAGAACAGAAATAAAATTATGTGTGTTTATCTGTACCTGCAAATGTTGTGCTTAAGTTGATTTAAGGTGGGTTTTTTTAGAGTAATAAAATCAAATGTGTTTATATTGTAATGGTTAATTATTATTATTTGTTTTTATACATTTTCGTGTTTATGCATATGATATTATCTAGTTTTAGTGTCCGTACCAGTTACCAGAGATAGGACTAGAAGTAACAATTTCATTTTCCTAGTACTTTAATGACGTCAACAATTTTAGGCAATTTTTACCTCCCCCTTGTCAACACTTGTCTAACTTTTAGAGACACCCCCCCCCCCCTCTAAAAAATTATGTCAACAATTTTTTACCCTCCCCATCCCCCCTCCAATCCTGAGTAACACACTTTTATAAGCTTTAAACGCTGGATTTGATGTTTGAAATAGAATTGAGATTTAAAGGTTTATAATTCATTTTAATGCATTTTAAAACTTTTTTAATAACAGATATCGAATTTACTAGGCCTATAAGTATCCACAAGATGGGAGGAGATGTAACATAGTTCCTCCCCGCCCCCCCCCCCCCACTTTTTTTTTTCCGAAAATTTTAACAGTATTTCTTTATCTTTTGGCGTACTATTATTCTTTTCATAGAAATATTTATAGAATCGAATTCTACGTTTCACTATTGATATTTTGATACAATGTTATTTGTTCAATAGTTTAGGGGAAAGTTATGCATCAGTTGAGAATTAACCTTCAATTTTCACCGTACGCTGAATAATTATCTCTTACATTAGTGCCACGCCCCCTCTTCCTCACCATTATACAGAGTTGCCGCCCCTGTCCTCCTACCTCTCCCTCACCATTATACAGAGTTGCCGCCCCTGTCCTCCTACCTCTCCCTCACCATTATACAGAGTTGCCGCCCCTGTCCTCCTACCTCTCCCTCACCATTATACAGAGTTGCCGCTCCTGTCCTCCTACATCTCCCTCACCTTGCTCTATTTGCCATCATTACCTTGCAATCCTGGCTATGCCACTGATATAAAATTAAAACCTAAAAAATTATGAAATATATCTAGATCTATAATATGTGATTGACCTAATTTAACATTTCACATACTATTATGTAGTTAGCATAAACATATTAATTTATAGACTTTATATCAGAGTTAGGAATCTTAAACGGGAAAGTATGCGAATTATTTTGGCCTTCACGTGGTGGGCCACGAATTATTTTTATGTAGGAAATATTTTAAAACTAGCATAGGTGACCAGTTCTCTGAACCGGCAAAAATATTTTTCAAATACACTGTAATTACCCATGCAGTTATAATGAGCACAAAAGTCTTAAATGGTGATAAAGTATTTTCCGGGAATTTAAACATTGCCCGCTACGACTCAAATTAAAACGTGAATGAAATTTTGTTCCCTTCTTAAACATTTCCCGCTACAAAGTTAATAAAGCCGTTTATGACACATAGTAAATTTAAACACGAATTCAATTTTTTCCCATTCACAAATTTTGATGACGTCATAAAAATAATATCACCGCATCTTTTTTCTTATTTTGTGGTTTGGTATTTTTATCGCGAGTCGATGGAATAATTATAAAAAGTTGGACCGGGAATTTCAATATGAAACCATTGTTGATTTTTTTTTATCCTCGTTTTTTACCTAAATGCCCACTGCGGTCATTTTAAATAATGTAAAACCTTTAACAGTGTTCACCGCAGTAACACAAAGAATATTTGTAGAAAAGTTCACGTCATTCTGTCCAGTATTAAAAAAGATTATGCGGTATGTACATACATACATAGGGACACGGTGGCACGGTAGTGCGTTCGGCTGGCATACTGAAGGTTATTAGCGAATATTCACAACTGACAAGAGTAACACCAATAGTTAAATCACTTAACCTAGAAACATTAAAGGACAGAAGATCACAGAGTAAAGTAGTAATAATACACAAGGCATTTAATTCTAATTTAAACATACAACACACAAAAAGTATGTTTACAATGCTCAAATAAGCATAAAGACTATACCACTTTCATTTTCCCTTAGGCAAGAAGATTTGCATATAAGTACTCTTTCTTCCCGATTGGCATCCGGGCATGGAATAGTTTGCCCGAACAAACCAGGAAAACTAATAACTTAACATCATTTAAAACACTAATAGACATTCAGGACTAGACTCTTAACCACGAATGTGCGTAGGACGCAATAATATTCTTTATAGAAGGAACGTCTGTAATGTATAAGATAAGAACACAAAAGACGTGTCAAATGTACCTATAATATTCAATAATGAATTAATTTGTAATAAAGGAAATTCACGTTTTACATATTTACTAGTCTATGTAAGTGGAAAATGCGGAATGTAGAATTTCGCATTAAATTAGTATTATAATTGATTAGAATTATTCTAAAAATTAACATTGTTGACGTCAAATTTTCGTGACCGCCTCCTCCCGCTTGTCAACAACTGTCTAACTTTTTCAAACATCCTTCCCCCCCCCCCCACCTCTATATTGTTGACGTAATTAATGGGCTTTCCCTATTGTATATTTATAATTATATTTAGTTACATATATTTTTTTATATTTATGGTTAATATATATAATATAGATTTAATTTTTAGGTCTAGCTTTAGATCTAACAATAGATTATTGATTGTAGATTTATTGGACTGTTCTTATTTTATTTGTTAAGTAATGCTTTATTTATTTAGTATAAGCCAGAATTTAGTTTGTAGGTTTAGATATTGTATAGTTTAGTAGATTCGTTATAATATTAACTTATCTAGAGTTTATTGTTTAGGCATAGGTCCATTATGTTATTGAGTTATCACAATCATTTATTATGGTACTGTGTCGCTTTGTTCACATTTTTAAAGTTTTATATTTTTTTTTATGTTCTTAAAAATGTAATAGTTCAATGAATGTTTTATTAATGTTATACTTGTTTGATTTATTTTATAGTTTCTTTAGTATTTAGTATTGGACCTAGATCGTCTATAGTTTGTAAATAGACAAGATAACAACTTGTAGAACGCCTTAATCTATGCTAAGTAAATATTACACATCATATCGGAATATACATAATAATTTTATATATACATGCTAAATTGTCCAGCGGTGCCCGGGGAAAAAATTACCGTAGCCTATATGGCCTCGGCCTACACCTACAGATTGAACAATTATAAACTATGCCTACACCTACAGATTGGACAATTATAAACTATGCCTACACCTACAGATTGAACAATTATAAACTATGCCTACACCTACAGATTGAACAATTATAAACTATGCCTACACCTACAGATTGAACAATTATAAACTATGCCTACACCTACAGATTGAACAATTATAAACTATGCCTACACCTACAGATTGAACAATTATAAACTATGCCTACACCTACAGATTGAACAATTATAAACTATGCCTACACCTACAGGTTGAACAATTATAAACTATGCCTTCTCCTACAGATTGAACAATTATAAACTATGCCTACACCTACAGATTGAACAATTATAAACTATGCCTACAATTAACAGAAAGCCATAGACTAATAATTTAAAAATAATTTATTAATTTTTTTTACTGAATACATTTGGAAAAGTAGTTTCAAATAAACATTGTAGTCGGGTTTAAAAAAAATGGCATGTCTTTTTATTTAACAAAAAAATGTGGACTATCCCTGTCTGAGAATCGTCTTAGAATCGAACACCCAGCTCCCACATGTCTAATATATTTGTTAGATTTTACTTAGTGAAAACATTTTAAGAAAGCTTCAAGTCCAGAGATTCTTTACAATCTTTAAAAAAAAAGGGGGATATTAATGGTAATTTTAAAAAGTAGCCTGCACTGCCTATTGCTATTATCCTATATAGAAAAAAAAAATTAACAGAGGAAAAGAACCAAGGTCACCCGCAAGGCACTCCGGGACGCTACCTCTAACCACACAAATCGGAAGGACACGTGCAGAAAGCGAGATCGTGTAAGTAAAATATGAGACAATAAGGTCGGGTGTGATTAAATTAACAAATGGGAGTTGAATTGGACACAAACATCGTACTATATATATATATATATATATATATATATATATATATATATATATATATATATATATATATATATATATATATATATATATATATATATATATATTAAAATATTCTAGTTCAGGGTTATTTAGATTTATGTCTGGAGTTGTACACCTCTCCCACTTACCCTCATTATTTTGGGGAAACTGAACCAAACGTTGCGAGTTAATACAGACTTTAAACCTCACTTCACCGGAGTGATCGAATCGAGACTAATCTCTTAGGATTCGGAGGACAAACACACGTGTACTACGTAGCACAGCTAAATCACCATAAAGGTTCGGTGCAAACCGTTGACCGTTCCCATCCACTCTTTCCTACTGCAAAGCAGGGCAGTCTAAAAGCAAATGCTCGACCGTCTCTTCTGCTTCAAAGCAATGTCGACACCGCGAATCGAAATTGGGCCTAAATCGTCCGAAATAGGCACCAATATGTCAGTGTCCTGTCCGAGTTAATACAAGACTGGGTGATTTAGATGGGAATGCATAAGTTGTGAGTTAATACAAGACTGGGTGATTTAGATGGGAATGCATAAGTTGTGAGTGTATACTGGACTGGGTGATTTAGATGGGAATGCATAAGTTGTGAGTGTATACTGGACTGGGTGATTTAGATGGGAATGCATAAGTTGTGAGTTAATACAAGACTGGGTGATTTAGATGGGAATGCATAAGTTGTGAGTGTATACTGGACTGGGTGATTTAGATGGGAATGCATAAGTTGTGAGTTAATACAAGACTGGGTGATTTAGATGGGAATGCATAAGTTGTGAGTGTATATACAAGACTGGGTGATTTAGATGGGAATGCATAAGTTGTGAGTGTATACTGGACTGGGTGATTTAGATGGGAATGCATAAGTTGTGAGTGTATATACAAGACTGGGTGATTTAGATGGGAATGCATAAGTTGTGAGTGTATATACAAGACTGGGTGATTTAGATGGGAATGCATAAGTTGTGAGTGTATACTGGACTGGGTGATTTAGATGGGAATGCATAAGTTGTGAGTGTATATACAAGACTGGGTGATTTAGATGGGAATGCATAAGTTGTGAGTGTATACTGGACTGGGTGATTTAGATGGGAATGCATAAGTTGTGAGTTAATACAAGACTGGGTGATTTAGATGGGAATGCATAAGTTGTGAGTGTATACTGCACTGGGTGATTTAGATGGGAATGCATAAGTTGTGAGTGTATACTGGACTGGGTGATTTAGTTGGGAATGCATAAGTTGTGAGTTAATACAAGACTGGGTGATTTAGATGGGAATGCATAAGTTGTGAGTGTATATACAAGACTGGGTGATTTAGATGGGAATGCTTAAGTTGTGAGTGTATACTGGACTGGGTGATTTAGATGGGAATGCATAAGTTGTGAGTGTATATACAAGACTGGGTGATTTAGATGGGAATGCATAAGTTGTGAGTGTATACTGGACTGGGTGATTTAGATGGGAATGCATAAGTTGTGAGTGTATACTGGACTGGGTGATTGAGTTGGGAATGCACGATCATGGTGGTTTTTTTTAACTCCGCGAAGGTGAACAATATAAGCTTAACACAAAATAAATGTGTTATTTTCTTCACTAGTGTACTAGCCTTGTGCATCTCCTCCACTGGTGAAGACGCCAATATTTTGATTAGCCCATTGTCCAGCGACAATATTTTCCCCTTCACTGGCTTCAAATGTGAGACTTTCAATATCTGCTTCAAAACTAACTCGTCTCTTCAACAGTTTTTCTATATCCATTCTTTAGCTACCTGTATTAAAAAAAAATGTAAGCCAACATCTGTTATTTCAACATTTCTAGGACATATGTGTTTAGTGTTACGAACACTTGAATTTGGTAAAGGCGTGTTATTGAGAGGTATCATAAAGTCACGAACACTTGAATATGGTAAAGGGTTTGTTCCTGCGCAGGGTGTCTTAAAAATAGGAATTATGTGGCATTTTTTTTTTAATGTTATACCTAACTGGGGCTATTGATTGTTCCCCACGTGGTAACGTAAAGCAGTCTTGCTTTAAGGGCCGTGCATTTATTTGCCAGTCACTTTGAACAAATCCCCCAAAAAATATTTACAACTGGTAAATGTAGCAACACTATGCATAAAGAACATTAGTGGTTTTAGTCTAGTTCTACATTTCTATCAGTATTTCAAATGATGTTAAGTTACTGGTTTTCCTGATTTGTTCAGCCAACCTATTAAATACCCGGATGCTACTCGGGAAGAAAGAGTAATTATATGCATTTGTTCTCGTATAAGTGATAAGGAAATTATTTTTGTCTTTATGTTTATCTGAGCATTGTAACAGATTGTTTTAGGGTTGTATTTCAAAATTAGATTTAATGCCTTGTGTATTGTTACTACTTTATTCTTTGCCCTTCTGTACTCTAGTGTTTCTAGATTTAGTGATTTAACTAATGGTGTTAAATTTGTCAGTTGTGAATATTCGCAAGTAATGAACCTTGCAGCTCTTTTCTGAATTTCTTGAAATTTTTTTAATGTTTTTGATGGGTCCAATACAGAATGTGCATATTCTAGTATAGGTCTAACTAATGTGATATTTTAATTTTATGTTCTTATTACATTTGTAAAAGTTCCTTTTTATATTTTGTTACATTTGTTTTTATGACTTCATCAATATGTGGATTCCAAGATAACTCATCTAGGTCTTCTTGTAAGAGTACACTATCTTACCTTTTTGTTACATAAATTATACAATCCTCTGCAAATAACCTTACTTTTGTTCCTATAGATTATACAATCCTCTGCAAATAACCTTACTTTTGTTCCTATAGATTATACAATCCTCTGCAAATAACCTTACTTTTGTTCCTATAGATTATACAATCCTCTGCAAATAACCTTACTTTTGTTCCTGTGTTCATGCAATTGGTTAATTCATTACTATAAATTAGATATAGTAGGGGTCCTAGAACAGTTCCTTGTAGAACTCCTGAATTTACAGCTACTGGTGATGATTTAGAAATTAGAACTGGTACACTACTTATCAGAAAGTCTTGAATCCACTGTTGTAATGGTCCTGAGATGCCAACAACTGAAAGCTTTTTTTTAGTTAACTAGTATGGTCAACTTTATCGAATGCTTTAGAAAATTCCAGTATATAGGCTATAGCATATATAGCATCAACTTGGTCTTTATTATATAATCCTTTAGACAAGACTTCTATTAAACTATAAATTGTGTTTCACATGATCGCTGAAGCCATGTTGGTTGGGCACAGTACATATAGACACAAGGAAAAAACATGTTCGCATTTCCATTTAATTTGGCCATAGACAAATTAAAATAATATATGTTTCTTCCCTTGTGACTTGTGGAATACTTGTACTTGTAGGGCCGGGTAGGGCCGGGTAGGGCCGGGTAGGGCCGGGTAGGGCCGGGTAGGGCCGGGTAGGGCCGGGTAGGGCCGGGTAGGGTCCATGAAATGTGTTGCTTGAACAAACCGGGAAAATAAATAACTAAAACATCATTTAAAATCATTTAAAATCCTAATCCAAATAAAAGACTAGACTCTAAAAATGGATTATCAGGCGACGCAATAAAAGAAGACTATGTGAGTAAACAGCTAACATAATTACTTACTTCACTCTCATCAATTTAAAATCCTAATCCAAATAAAAGACTAGACTCTAAAAATGGATTATCAGGCGACGCAATAAAAGAAGACTATGTGAGTAAACAGCTAACATAATTACTTACTTCACTCTCATCAATTTAAAATCCTAATCCAAATAAAAGACTAGACTCTAAAAATGGATTATCAGGCGACGCAATAAAAGAAGACTATGTGAGTAAACAGCTAACATAATTACTTACTTCACTCTCATCAATTTAAAATCCTAATCCAAATAAAAGACTAGACTCTAAAAATGGATTATCAGGCGACGCAATAAAAGAAGACTATGTGAGTAAACAGCTAACATAATTACTTACTTCACTCTCATCAATTTAAAATCCTAATCCAAATAAAAGACTAGACTCTAAAAATGGATTATCAGGCGACGCAATAAAAGAAGACTATGTGAGTAAACAGCTAACATAATTACTTACTTCACTCTCATCAATTTAAAATCCTAATCCAAATAAAAGACTAGACTCTAAAAATGGATTATCAGGCGACGCAATAAAAGAAGACTATGTGAGTAAACAGCTAACATAATTACTTACTTCACTCTCATCAATTTAAAATCCTAATCCAAATAAAAGACTAGACTCTAAAAATGGATTATCAGGCGACGCAATAAAAGAAGACTATGTGAGTAAACAGCTAACATAATTACTTACTTCACTCTCATCAATTTAAAATCCTAATCCAAATAAAAGACTAGACTCTAAAAATGGATTATCAGGCGACGCAATAAAAGAAGACTATGTGAGTAAACAGCTAACATAATTACTTACTTCACTCTCATCAATTTAAAATCCTAATCCAAATAAAAGACTAGACTCTAAAAATGGATTATCAGGCGACGCAATAAAAGAAGACTATGTGAGTAAACAGCTAACATAATTACTTACTTCACTCTCATCAATTTAAAATCCTAATCCAAATAAAAGACTAGACTCTAAAAATGGATTATCAGGCGACGCAATAAAAGAAGACTATGTGAGTAAACAGCTAACATAATTACTTACTTCACTCTCATCAATTTAAAATCCTAATCCAAATAAAAGACTAGACTCTAAAAATGGATTATCAGGCGACGCAATAAAAGAAGACTATGTGAGTAAACAGCTAACATAATTACTTACTTCACTCTCATCAATTTAAAATCCTAATCCAAATAAAAGACTAGACTCTAAAAATGGATTATCAGGCGACGCAATAAAAGAAGACTATGTGAGTAAACAGCTAACATAATTACTTACTTCACTCTCATCAATTTAAAATCCTAATCCAAATAAAAGACTAGACTCTAAAAATGGATTATCAGGCGACGCAATAAAAGAAGACTATGTGAGTAAACAGCTAACATAATTACTTACTTCACTCTCATCAATTTAAAATCCTAATCCAAATAAAAGACTAGACTCTAAAAATGGATTATCAGGCGACGCAATAAAAGAAGACTATGTGAGTAAACAGCTAACATAATTACTTACTTCACTCTCATCAATTTAAAATCCTAATCCAAATAAAAGACTAGACTCTAAAAATGGATTATCAGGCGACGCAATAAAAGAAGACTATGTGAGTAAACAGCTAACATAATTACTTACTTCACTCTCATCAATTTAAAATCCTAATCCAAATAAAAGACTAGACTCTAAAAATGGATTATCAGGCGACGCAATAAAAGAAGACTATGTGAGTAAACAGCTAACATAATTACTTACTTCACTCTCATCAATTTAAAATCCTAATCCAAATAAAAGACTAGACTCTAAAAATGGATTATCAGGCGACGCAATAAAAGAAGACTATGTGAGTAAACAGCTAACATAATTACTTACTTCACTCTCATCAATTTAAAATCCTAATCCAAATAAAAGACTAGACTCTAAAAATGGATTATCAGGCGACGCAATAAAAGAAGACTATGTGAGTAAACAGCTAACATAATTACTTACTTCACTCTCATCAATTTAAAATCCTAATCCAAATAAAAGACTAGACTCTAAAAATGGATTATCAGGCGACGCAATAAAAGAAGACTATGTGAGTAAACAGCTAACATAATTACTTACTTCACTCTCATCAATTTAAAATCCTAATCCAAATAAAAGACTAGACTCTAAAAATGGATTATCAGGCGACGCAATAAAAGAAGACTATGTGAGTAAACAGCTAACATAATTACTTACTTCACTCTCATCAATTTAAAATCCTAATCCAAATAAAAGACTAGACTCTAAAAATGGATTATCAGGCGACGCAATAAAAGAAGACTATGTGAGTAAACAGCTAACATAATTACTTACTTCACTCTCATCAATTTAAAATCCTAATCCAAATAAAAGACTAGACTCTAAAAATGGATTATCAGGCGACGCAATAAAAGAAGACTATGTGAGTAAACAGCTAACATAATTACTTACTTCACTCTCATCAATTTAAAATCCTAATCCAAATAAAAGACTAGACTCTAAAAATGGATTATCAGGCGACGCAATAAAAGAAGACTATGTGAGTAAACAGCTAACATAATTACTTACTTCACTCTCATCAATTTAAAATCCTAATCCAAATAAAAGACTAGACTCTAAAAATGGATTATCAGGCGACGCAATAAAAGAAGACTATGTGAGTAAACAGCTAACATAATTACTTACTTCACTCTCATCAATTTAAAATCCTAATCCAAATAAAAGACTAGACTCTAAAAATGGATTATCAGGCGACGCAATAAAAGAAGACTATGTGAGTAAACAGCTAACATAATTACTTACTTCACTCTCATCAATTTAAAATCCTAATCCAAATAAAAGACTAGACTCTAAAAATGGATTATCAGGCGACGCAATAAAAGAAGACTATGTGAGTAAACAGCTAACATAATTACTTACTTCACTCTCATCAATTTAAAATCCTAATCCAAATAAAAGACTAGACTCTAAAAATGGATTATCAGGCGACGCAATAAAAGAAGACTATGTGAGTAAACAGCTAACATAATTACTTACTTCACTCTCATCAATTTAAAATCCTAATCCAAATAAAAGACTAGACTCTAAAAATGGATTATCAGGCGACGCAATAAAAGAAGACTATGTGAGTAAACAGCTAACATAATTACTTACTTCACTCTCATCAATTTAAAATCCTAATCCAAATAAAAGACTAGACTCTAAAAATGGATTATCAGGCGACGCAATAAAAGAAGACTATGTGAGTAAACAGCTAACATAATTACTTACTTCACTCTCATCAATTTAAAATCCTAATCCAAATAAAAGACTAGACTCTAAAAATGGATTATCAGGCGACGCAATAAAAGAAGACTATGTGAGTAAACAGCTAACATAATTACTTACTTCACTCTCATCAATTTAAAATCCTAATCCAAATAAAAGACTAGACTCTAAAAATGGATTATCAGGCGACGCAATAAAAGAAGACTATGTGAGTAAACAGCTAACATAATTACTTACTTCACTCTCATCAATTTAAAATCCTAATCCAAATAAAAGACTAGACTCTAAAAATGGATTATCAGGCGACGCAATAAAAGAAGACTATGTGAGTAAACAGCTAACATAATTACTTACTTCACTCTCATCAATTTAAAATCCTAATCCAAATAAAAGACTAGACTCTAAAAATGGATTATCAGGCGACGCAATAAAAGAAGACTATGTGAGTAAACAGCTAACATAATTACTTACTTCACTCTCATCAATTTAAAATCCTAATCCAAATAAAAGACTAGACTCTAAAAATGGATTATCAGGCGACGCAATAAAAGAAGACTATGTGAGTAAACAGCTAACATAATTACTTACTTCACTCTCATCAATTTAAAATCCTAATCCAAATAAAAGACTAGACTCTAAAAATGGATTATCAGGCGACGCAATAAAAGAAGACTATGTGAGTAAACAGCTAACATAATTACTTACTTCACTCTCATCAATTTAAAATCCTAATCCAAATAAAAGACTAGACTCTAAAAATGGATTATCAGGCGACGCAATAAAAGAAGACTATGTGAGTAAACAGCTAACATAATTACTTACTTCACTCTCATCAATTTAAAATCCTAATCCAAATAAAAGACTAGACTCTAAAAATGGATTATCAGGCGACGCAATAAAAGAAGACTATGTGAGTAAACAGCTAACATAATTACTTACTTCACTCTCATCAATTTAAAATCCTAATCCAAATAAAAGACTAGACTCTAAAAATGGATTATCAGGCGACGCAATAAAAGAAGACTATGTGAGTAAACAGCTAACATAATTACTTACTTCACTCTCATCAATTTAAAATCCTAATCCAAATAAAAGACTAGACTCTAAAAATGGATTATCAGGCGACGCAATAAAAGAAGACTATGTGAGTAAACAGCTAACATAATTACTTACTTCACTCTCATCAATTTAAAATCCTAATCCAAATAAAAGACTAGACTCTAAAAATGGATTATCAGGCGACGCAATAAAAGAAGACTATGTGAGTAAACAGCTAACATAATTACTTACTTCACTCTCATCAATTTAAAATCCTAATCCAAATAAAAGACTAGACTCTAAAAATGGATTATCAGGCGACGCAATAAAAGAAGACTATGTGAGTAAACAGCTAACATAATTACTTACTTCACTCTCATCAATTTAAAATCCTAATCCAAATAAAAGACTAGACTCTAAAAATGGATTATCAGGCGACGCAATAAAAGAAGACTATGTGAGTAAACAGCTAACATAATTACTTACTTCACTCTCATCAATTTAAAATCCTAATCCAAATAAAAGACTAGACTCTAAAAATGGATTATCAGGCGACGCAATAAAAGAAGACTATGTGAGTAAACAGCTAACATAATTACTTACTTCACTCTCATCAATTTAAAATCCTAATCCAAATAAAAGACTAGACTCTAAAAATGGATTATCAGGCGACGCAATAAAAGAAGACTATGTGAGTAAACAGCTAACATAATTACTTACTTCACTCTCATCAATTTAAAATCCTAATCCAAATAAAAGACTAGACTCTAAAAATGGATTATCAGGCGACGCAATAAAAGAAGACTATGTGAGTAAACAGCTAACATAATTACTTACTTCACTCTCATCAATTTAAAATCCTAATCCAAATAAAAGACTAGACTCTAAAAATGGATTATCAGGCGACGCAATAAAAGAAGACTATGTGAGTAAACAGCTAACATAATTACTTACTTCACTCTCATCAATTTAAAATCCTAATCCAAATAAAAGACTAGACTCTAAAAATGGATTATCAGGCGACGCAATAAAAGAAGACTATGTGAGTAAACAGCTAACATAATTACTTACTTCACTCTCATCAATTTAAAATCCTAATCCAAATAAAAGACTAGACTCTAAAAATGGATTATCAGGCGACGCAATAAAAGAAGACTATGTGAGTAAACAGCTAACATAATTACTTACTTCACTCTCATCAATTTAAAATCCTAATCCAAATAAAAGACTAGACTCTAAAAATGGATTATCAGGCGACGCAATAAAAGAAGACTATGTGAGTAAACAGCTAACATAATTACTTACTTCACTCTCATCAATTTAAAATCCTAATCCAAATAAAAGACTAGACTCTAAAAATGGATTATCAGGCGACGCAATAAAAGAAGACTATGTGAGTAAACAGCTAACATAATTACTTACTTCACTCTCATCAATTTAAAATCCTAATCCAAATAAAAGACTAGACTCTAAAAATGGATTATCAGGCGACGCAATAAAAGAAGACTATGTGAGTAAACAGCTAACATAATTACTTACTTCACTCTCATCAATTTAAAATCCTAATCCAAATAAAAGACTAGACTCTAAAAATGGATTATCAGGCGACGCAATAAAAGAAGACTATGTGAGTAAACAGCTAACATAATTACTTACTTCACTCTCATCAATTTAAAATCCTAATCCAAATAAAAGACTAGACTCTAAAAATGGATTATCAGGCGACGCAATAAAAGAAGACTATGTGAGTAAACAGCTAACATAATTACTTACTTCACTCTCATCAATTTAAAATCCTAATCCAAATAAAAGACTAGACTCTAAAAATGGATTATCAGGCGACGCAATAAAAGAAGACTATGTGAGTAAACAGCTAACATAATTACTTACTTCACTCTCATCAATTTAAAATCCTAATCCAAATAAAAGACTAGACTCTAAAAATGGATTATCAGGCGACGCAATAAAAGAAGACTATGTGAGTAAACAGCTAACATAATTACTTACTTCACTCTCATCAATTTAAAATCCTAATCCAAATAAAAGACTAGACTCTAAAAATGGATTATCAGGCGACGCAATAAAAGAAGACTATGTGAGTAAACAGCTAACATAATTACTTACTTCACTCTCATCAATTTAAAATCCTAATCCAAATAAAAGACTAGACTCTAAAAATGGATTATCAGGCGACGCAATAAAAGAAGACTATGTGAGTAAACAGCTAACATAATTACTTACTTCACTCTCATCAATTTAAAATCCTAATCCAAATAAAAGACTAGACTCTAAAAATGGATTATCAGGCGACGCAATAAAAGAAGACTATGTGAGTAAACAGCTAACATAATTACTTACTTCACTCTCATCAATTTAAAATCCTAATCCAAATAAAAGACTAGACTCTAAAAATGGATTATCAGGCGACGCAATAAAAGAAGACTATGTGAGTAAACAGCTAACATAATTACTTACTTCACTCTCATCAATTTAAAATCCTAATCCAAATAAAAGACTAGACTCTAAAAATGGATTATCAGGCGACGCAATAAAAGAAGACTATGTGAGTAAACAGCTAACATAATTACTTACTTCACTCTCATCAATTTAAAATCCTAATCCAAATAAAAGACTAGACTCTAAAAATGGATTATCAGGCGACGCAATAAAAGAAGACTATGTGAGTAAACAGCTAACATAATTACTTACTTCACTCTCATCAATTTAAAATCCTAATCCAAATAAAAGACTAGACTCTAAAAATGGATTATCAGGCGACGCAATAAAAGAAGACTATGTGAGTAAACAGCTAACATAATTACTTACTTCACTCTCATCAATTTAAAATCCTAATCCAAATAAAAGACTAGACTCTAAAAATGGATTATCAGGCGACGCAATAAAAGAAGACTATGTGAGTAAACAGCTAACATAATTACTTACTTCACTCTCATCAATTTAAAATCCTAATCCAAATAAAAGACTAGACTCTAAAAATGGATTATCAGGCGACGCAATAAAAGAAGACTATGTGAGTAAACAGCTAACATAATTACTTACTTCACTCTCATCAATTTAAAATCCTAATCCAAATAAAAGACTAGACTCTAAAAATGGATTATCAGGCGACGCAATAAAAGAAGACTATGTGAGTAAACAGCTAACATAATTACTTACTTCACTCTCATCAATTTAAAATCCTAATCCAAATAAAAGACTAGACTCTAAAAATGGATTATCAGGCGACGCAATAAAAGAAGACTATGTGAGTAAACAGCTAACATAATTACTTACTTCACTCTCATCAATTTAAAATCCTAATCCAAATAAAAGACTAGACTCTAAAAATGGATTATCAGGCGACGCAATAAAAGAAGACTATGTGAGTAAACAGCTAACATAATTACTTACTTCACTCTCATCAATTTAAAATCCTAATCCAAATAAAAGACTAGACTCTAAAAATGGATTATCAGGCGACGCAATAAAAGAAGACTATGTGAGTAAACAGCTAACATAATTACTTACTTCACTCTCATCAATTTAAAATCCTAATCCAAATAAAAGACTAGACTCTAAAAATGGATTATCAGGCGACGCAATAAAAGAAGACTATGTGAGTAAACAGCTAACATAATTACTTACTTCACTCTCATCAATTTAAAATCCTAATCCAAATAAAAGACTAGACTCTAAAAATGGATTATCAGGCGACGCAATAAAAGAAGACTATGTGAGTAAACAGCTAACATAATTACTTACTTCACTCTCATCAATTTAAAATCCTAATCCAAATAAAAGACTAGACTCTAAAAATGGATTATCAGGCGACGCAATAAAAGAAGACTATGTGAGTAAACAGCTAACATAATTACTTACTTCACTCTCATCAATTTAAAATCCTAATCCAAATAAAAGACTAGACTCTAAAAATGGATTATCAGGCGACGCAATAAAAGAAGACTATGTGAGTAAACAGCTAACATAATTACTTACTTCACTCTCATCAATTTAAAATCCTAATCCAAATAAAAGACTAGACTCTAAAAATGGATTATCAGGCGACGCAATAAAAGAAGACTATGTGAGTAAACAGCTAACATAATTACTTACTTCACTCTCATCAATTTAAAATCCTAATCCAAATAAAAGACTAGACTCTAAAAATGGATTATCAGGCGACGCAATAAAAGAAGACTATGTGAGTAAACAGCTAACATAATTACTTACTTCACTCTCATCAATTTAAAATCCTAATCCAAATAAAAGACTAGACTCTAAAAATGGATTATCAGGCGACGCAATAAAAGAAGACTATGTGAGTAAACAGCTAACATAATTACTTACTTCACTCTCATCAATTTAAAATCCTAATCCAAATAAAAGACTAGACTCTAAAAATGGATTATCAGGCGACGCAATAAAAGAAGACTATGTGAGTAAACAGCTAACATAATTACTTACTTCACTCTCATCAATTTAAAATCCTAATCCAAATAAAAGACTAGACTCTAAAAATGGATTATCAGGCGACGCAATAAAAGAAGACTATGTGAGTAAACAGCTAACATAATTACTTACTTCACTCTCATCAATTTAAAATCCTAATCCAAATAAAAGACTAGACTCTAAAAATGGATTATCAGGCGACGCAATAAAAGAAGACTATGTGAGTAAACAGCTAACATAATTACTTACTTCACTCTCATCAATTTAAAATCCTAATCCAAATAAAAGACTAGACTCTAAAAATGGATTATCAGGCGACGCAATAAAAGAAGACTATGTGAGTAAACAGCTAACATAATTACTTACTTCACTCTCATCAATTTAAAATCCTAATCCAAATAAAAGACTAGACTCTAAAAATGGATTATCAGGCGACGCAATAAAAGAAGACTATGTGAGTAAACAGCTAACATAATTACTTACTTCACTCTCATCAATTTAAAATCCTAATCCAAATAAAAGACTAGACTCTAAAAATGGATTATCAGGCGACGCAATAAAAGAAGACTATGTGAGTAAACAGCTAACATAATTACTTACTTCACTCTCATCAATTTAAAATCCTAATCCAAATAAAAGACTAGACTCTAAAAATGGATTATCAGGCGACGCAATAAAAGAAGACTATGTGAGTAAACAGCTAACATAATTACTTACTTCACTCTCATCAATTTAAAATCCTAATCCAAATAAAAGACTAGACTCTAAAAATGGATTATCAGGCGACGCAATAAAAGAAGACTATGTGAGTAAACAGCTAACATAATTACTTACTTCACTCTCATCAATTAAGTATTAAGTGTAACCGGTATCAATAGTTTATATTTATGTCGACAATCATTTGTATTCTACGTTGCTAAAGAAACTCCTCATGACGTAATTAAAATTGTAAAACTAATGAAGAAACGAAACTATTTCAAAAAGTTTAATTGCTTAGTATTTAGTTACTTATTACCAAAGACTATAATAAGATGGACCGCTTGCTCTATTTTAGAGCTTTTATATGTTCTTTATTTTTTTCGTGTGCAACCAAAATCGTTGTCTTAAATTACTTCTACGCTCCTACGATTGCATTAAAGGTTTCCGCTGGATACAACTTTCGATTTGAATTTTTCATTGAGAAATTCATAGCGACTAAATAAAACGGAAGTGTTCAGTGCAAAAGGGAATAGGGAATTCCGAAAAGAAGTCATTCGAGTAATCAAATAGTAGAAATCTTAAAGCATATACTATAATATACATGGACCGCTTGCTTTAGTTTTTTATGCTATTATCTTCTTTTTTTTTGTTGCAATTCCCGATTCTAAATGAAGTAATTGTTAGACAAGTTCCTTTTATTAAATCGCATATTTTCGACTTTAAATGAATACTTGTAGGCATATAGAGCGTTCGCAATGGGCGTGGCTTACGTTTTTTAGTGACGTATTTGTGTAAATAGAAGCCACAATTGGTGTACAAAAATAGTGAAGTACTTCTTTATCATGCCAAATTCGCATCTGAATATTGGCTATCCTACTCAAAAATAAGGAGGTAAATGTAGACAGGTGGTCAAGTTGTTTTTGTACTGTTCTCATTATATTTTCTTTTAGTTTCATAACAAAGCACAGTTAAGTTTTTAACTAATTATACTGGAGCGCTTTTTCAGGTTGTTTGAATCCGATTGGCTGCGGGTCAATAAATTTTATTGGTCAGTGATAGTGTTTGGGTCGCCCTATTTAATCTCCCTTCCGGTTAGTTGTTGGCCCTCTATGGGTGGTGGTCGTTGAAAATGGCATACTAGTCTCGTAAGTTTAATTATAACATTTTTCTATTGCTTTTTTGATGTAAAATAAGTATCCTAAACTGTAGATTAATATCTTAACATTGGTGATGGATTAAGATGAGTTAATATTATGTCCGATTGTTTAGATAGCATATAGATTTTAGTATGATTTACGATCACTGAATTAAACCAGGGCGGCGACCATGTTGAATATCGGTCAGCCCAACGTGTTTATCGCATTGAATTTATGTAAAGATTATTATTTTTTACTTAATGTTTTTCTATTTTTTATTCTTATATTTATATACCTTAGGTCGGATAAAACCTACCTTGTTGGTCTCGTGTTATATGTTGGTTTTAAATTAGTCTCGTGTTATATGTTGGTTTTAAATTAGTCTCGTGTTATATGTTGGTTTTAAATTAGTCTCTTGTTATATGTTGGTTTAAGTTAGATGTTAGAAATTGCTAGGTCTCTTGTATTTATTTTCTTAGTTAGATATTAGATAGTGTGTTAAATGATAAGAAGATTTGAATTATGATTTTGTAGTATGTGTATTAAGAGTTGGTAGACGATGGAGTTAGTTGTTGTTGATATTGATGGTTAGGGCTTATTATGCTTATATTTGAATAAACTTGTGTATTATGAAAAATTTATTTGTTCCCTTGATAGATACATTGTTGTAGTGTGCGTTGTTTATGTTTGTTTATTTGTAGTTGGTTTGCTGTTCTGTGTTTAGCTTAGTAATTTAGTATTTAGTATAGTTAGCTAGTAATAGTAGCCTTTAGTATTGGTTCATCCAGGTAGCTAATCCTACCTGCCTACCACAATATAGGTATGCACAGATATACCCGTCCCCTCCCCTTGTATATAAATATATGTATATTTATTTAATTGTGTGTGTTATATAATTCAATAACACACACACACTCTGAACAACTTTCCCTCAGTTAATTCCCCCCCTTACAAATGGTGTCAGAAGTGGGATAACATGAGTGAGCGTATGTGTTTTTAATGATGCATTTCTTTTCACCGAGACTTTTTGTATGTCATTGTGAAGTCGTCAAGGCTCACTTTGGGCATTGTGGTTGCCACCCTATGTTTTTGTTCATAAATTGCAGAAGAGTGCCTTCAGTGGCGTCTGTTTATTTACTGACGTGGATTTTTTTGTGTGGATATTCTAGGAATGTCTGGCTTAGGGATGGGTAATCAGGAGTCTTTTGTTGATTGGTCTTGTAGCATTGTGGAATGCTTAACATCTTTGTATGGGGTATGTGTTTTATCGAGGACGATAAAAAAATTTGGGCGGCGTGTATGTAGACAGGTGGTCTACAAGTTGTTTTTGTACTGTTCTCATTATATTTTCTTTTAGTTTCATAACAAAGCACAGTTAAGTTTTTAACTAATTATACTGGAGCGCTTTTTCAGGTTGTTTGAATCCGATTGGCTGCGGGTCAATAAATTTTATTGGTCAGTGATAGTGTTTGGGTCGCCCTATTTAATCTCCCTTCCGGTTAGTTGTTGGCCCTCTATGAGTGGTGGTCGTTGAAAATGGCATACTAGTCTCGTAAGTTTAATTATAACATTTTTCTATTGCTTTTTTGATGTAAAATAAGTATCCTAAACTGTAGATTAATATCTTAACATTGGTGATGGATTAAGATGAGTTAATATTATGTCCGATTGTTTAGATAGCATATAGATTTTAGTATGATTTACGATCACTGAATTAAACCAGGGCGGCGACCATGTTGAATATCGGTCAGCCCAACGTGTTTATCGCATTGAATTTATGTAAAGATTATTATTTTTTACTTAATGTTTTTCTATTTTTTATTCTTATATTTATATACCTTAGGTCGGATAAAACCTACCTTGTTGGTCTCGTGTTATATGTTGGTTTTAAATTAGTCTCGTGTTATATGTTGGTTTTAAATTAGTCTCGTGTTATATGTTGGTTTTAAATTAGTCTCTTGTTATATGTTGGTTTAAGTTAGATGTTAGAAATTGCTAGGTCTCTTGTATTTATTTTCTTAGTTAGATATTAGATAGTGTGTTAAGTGATAAGAAGATTTGAATTATGATTTTGTAGTATGTGTATTAAGAGTTGGTAGACGATGGAGTTAGTTGTTGTTGATATTGATGGTTAGGGCTTATTATGCTTATATTTGAATAAACTTGTGTATTATGAAAAATTTATTTGTTCCCTTGATAGATACATTGTTGTAGTGTGCGTTGTTTATGTTTGTTTATTTGTAGTTGGTTTGCTGTTCTGTGTTTAGCTTAGTAATTTAGTATTTAGTATAGTTAGCTAGTAATAGTAGCCTTTAGTATTGGTTCATCCAGGTAGCTAATCCTACCTGCCTACCACAATATAGGTATGCACAGATATACCCGTCCCCTCCCCTTGTATATAAATATATGTATATTTATTTAATTGTGTGTGTTATATAATTCAATAACACACACACACTCTGAACAACTTTCCCTCAGTTAATTCCCCCCCTTACAAATGGTGTCAGAAGTGGGATAACATGAGTGAGCGTATGTGTTTTTAATGATGCATTTCTTTTCACCGAGACTTTTTGTATGTCATTGTGAAGTCGTCAAGGCTCACTTTGGGCATTGTGGTTGCCACCCTATGTTTTTGTTCATAAATTGCAGAAGAGTGCCTTCAGTGGCGTCTGTTTATTTACTGACGTGGATTTTTTTGTGTGGATATTCTAGGAATGTCTGGCTTAGGGATGGGTAATCAGGAGTCTTTTGTTGATTGGTCTTGTAGCATTGTGGAATGCTTAACATCTTTGTATGGGGTATGTGTTTTATCGAGGACGATAAAAAAATTTGGGCGGCGTGTATGTAGACAGGTGGTCTACAAGTTGTTTTTGTACTGTTCTCATTATATTTTCTTTTAGTTTCATAACAAAGCACAGTTAAGTTTTTAACTAATTATACTGGAGCGCTTTTTCAGGTTGTTTGAATCCGATTGGCTGCGGGTCAATAAATTTTATTGGTCAGTGATAGTGTTTGGGTCGCCCTATTTAATCTCCCTTCCGGTTAGTTGTTGGCCCTCTATGGGTGGTGGTCGTTGAAAATGGCATACTAGTCTCGTAAGTTTAATTATAACATTTTTCTATTGCTTTTTTGATGTAAAATAAGTATCCTAAACTGTAGATTAATATCTTAACATTGGTGATGGATTAAGATGAGTTAATATTATGTCCGATTGTTTAGATAGCATATAGATTTTAGTATGATTTACGATCACTGAATTAAACCAGGGCGGCGACCATGTTGAATATCGGTCAGCCCAACGTGTTTATCGCATTGAATTTATGTAAAGATTATTATTTTTTACTTAATGTTTTTCTATTTTTTATTCTTATATTTATATACCTTAGGTCGGATAAAACCTACCTTGTTGGTCTCGTGTTATATGTTGGTTTTAAATTAGTCTCGTGTTATATGTTGGTTTTAAATTAGTCTCTTGTTATATGTTGGTTTAAGTTAGATGTTAGAAATTGCTAGGTCTCTTGTATTTATTTTCTTAGTTAGATATTAGATAGTGTGTTAAGTGATGAGAAGATTTGAATTATGATTTTGTAGTATGTGTATTAAGAGTTGGTAGACGATGGAGTTAGTTGTTGTTGATATTGATGGTTAGGGCTTATTATGCTTATATTTGAATAAACTTGTGTATTATGAAAAATTTATTTGTTCCCTTGATAGATACATTGTTGTAGTGTGCGTTGTTTATGTTTGTTTATTTGTAGTTGGTTTGCTGTTCTGTGTTTAGCTTAGTAATTTAGTATTTAGTATAGTTAGCTAGTAATAGTAGCCTTTAGTATTGGTTCATCCAGGTAGCTAATCCTACCTGCCTACCACAATATAGGTATGCACAGATATACCCGTCCCCTCCCCTTGTATATAAATATATGTATATTTATTTAATTGTGTGTGTTATATAATTCAATAACACACACACACTCTGAACAACTTTCCCTCAGTTAATTCCCCCCCTTACATAAATATAGTAGTATTGTAGATTAATTGATTAATGTGATTAGGCCAGGGCCGACTAGACCTATTTACACGTTCAATTTCACTTTATAGGCCTACACTTTTAATGTTTCGAAGGCTAGGCTAAGTAGGGATGCCAAGTGATAATGTTGGTGAGTAGGCTATCTAGTCAAGTCACTAATAGGCTCACATCGTCTATGATCTATGTCTATGATAATAATAAAATAGCCTATTTTATTTAACAAACATAATACAGCTTAAATCTTAATAAGACTTAAAACACAAAACATCATTTTAAAAAAGCTCGAGCCTATATGAAACTTTATTAATACCGCGGCCTTGTACTTGTACACCACTACTACACAAAGTAAACAAAAATCACGTGCTTTTTGTCACGTGATTGCAAACGCCCTATTAATCCTATTATCATTGACTATAATAAGATGGACCGCCTGCTCTATTTTTAGAGTTTATGTTCTTTTTCCGTGCGCACACAACACAGATCTATAAATGTTTCCGCTCTGTACGACTTTCGATTTTAATTTTTCATTGAGAAAATCATAGCGATTAAATAAAACGGAAAACTTTATTTCCTGTATAGCAATTACGTTATTTAGAATCGGAAATTCCGAACATCAGTATTTCAAGTCGTCATATAGCAGAAATACTAAAGGAAGCTGTCCATGTATATTATAGTCAATGCTTAAAGCAAGCGGTCCATCTTATGATGGTCTTTAAACACTTTCTTTTTCTTCTTCGTTCTCAAAAGTTATAATTTGGAGGATTTAGACAATAAGTCGTATACTTGTGATGAAATTTACCGTGGCTGTCAGTTGCTCAATTCTACCATACAGTTTTTCTTGAAGGTAGCTTCCTGTGGCCAATTGGCTGAACGGGTAGAGTGGTACAGGGGGCAGGTTTGAAGAACATGTTCCGCATTTTCGGGAGCTGTCCCGCACGGACACATTTCACTTGCTCCAATTCGTAGTTTGCGGAACATATCATAAATACTCATTTCAAAATGTAATGCTATCAAAACTTTATAAACAACTAAACCGAAGGTCCAGCGTTAGAGTAGCATATTAGAGAAGGTTTGATTTGTTTCCTGGGTCCGGAGGGTGCCCCGGTGTCTACCCAGCTGTAATGGATAGGTCTACCTGAAATTTGTTAGGGAAAAGTAAAGGTAGCTTGGCATTGTGCTGGCTATACAGTCCCCTGTTACAACATGACCACGTAAACTTGGTAACGCTGCTTCACTTGCCTATGTATTTTAATGGTCAGCACAATAGTCTTAAGCGTGGATAAAGTATTTTCCGGTAATATTAACGTGAATGAAATTTGTCCCCCTTCATCCTCAAAGTTCACTGCACGCTATAAAGTTTATACATCGTATACAACACGAATTTAAACGTGAATGAATTTTCGTTCCCTTCATTCACAAAGTTTATTCGCCAGCCGTCAATTGAAACATTACATATTATTTCATAGCTTGATGACTTCATAAAATAATCTCAACACATCATTTTTTTGTTATTTTGTAAAGACAAATTATAAAAAGTTGTTACCGGCAATTTCATCGCGAAACAAATTGTTACCATTTTATTATCGTTTATTATCGTTTTTGACCAAAAAATCCAATGTGGTCATTAAAAAAATGTCAAATCTCAACAGTGTTCACCGCAGTAACACAAAGAATAGGCCTAGTCGTGGCAAATTTCATGTCATTATGTCCAGTATTAAAAAGAATTATACGGCATAAACACATATAGAATCTACCCACATTCTCCTTTAGAGCTTTATGTATTTGATGGTGCCCAGTTTTACGAACTGGCTAAAATTAATTTTCAAATACACTGTAATTAACTACCCACGCATTTGTAATGAGCACACAAAAAAATAGATCTAGTCTTTAGCGGTGATAAAGTATTTTCCGATAATTAAAAAGTTGATCTCAGCAATTTAAACATTGCCCGCTACAAAGTTTATTAGACGTAGATCTCAACGACACGAATTTAAACGTGAATGAAATTCTGTTATCTTTGTTCACAAAGTTCATTCAAAAATGCGCAAAGTGTGATGACGTCATAACAAAATAATCTTTTTTCTCATTTAATTTTGTAAAGAAAAATTATAAAAATTTGGTACCGGCATTTTCATCGTGAAAGAAGTGTTTTCTTTTCTTTTTATGTTCGATTGAAATGACCGACGCGGTCATTAAAAAATGATTTAAACATTATAGTGTTCACCGCAGTAACACAAACAATTTTTATTGCAAATTTCATGTCATCATGTCCAGTATTAAAAAAGATTATGCAGAATGTACACACCCACATACATAGTTACATAGCCACACCTTTTCATATTTATTTATAGATAGATCTATTATGGTGATGATTATGATATGACTAGCACAGGCGTCGGCAACCTTTTCATAATAGTAATAGCGTGCCAAACTATAATGTCTAACGCATTCAGCGTGCCAAAGGCCCAAACGTTATCCCTGAGCTGATCCGTGGTGGAAACTCCGCAGGAGAGAACAGGCTACGATAGCCCAGTTCCGTACAGGACACTGTCCCATTGGTGCCTATTTCGGACGATTTAGGCCCCATTTCGATTCGCGGTGTCGACATTGCTTTATAGCAGAAGAGACGGTCGAGCATTTGCTTTTAGACTGCCCTGCCTTGCAGGAGGAAAGAGTGGATGGGAACGGTCAACGGTTTGCACCGAACTCTTATGGTGATTTAGCTGTACTACGTAGTTCAAGTGTGTTTGTCCTCCGAACTTTAAGAGATTGGTCTCGGTTCGTATCACTCCGGTGAAGTGAGGCTTAAAGTCTGTGGAAGAGACTTGAATGGCTTCTTTTGAGGTATTTCGCGTGCCATTGACAATAGCTCTGAGTGCCAAGTATGGCACGCGTGCCGTAGGTTGTTGACCCCTGTTAATAGCATATTTATATAATATGTGCCCGGTTATCTGAGCCGGCTAAACAAATACACTGTTACTACCCATGTAGTTATAATGAACACAATAGTCTTTACTAATATTTGTAGGTAGCACTGCAGTTTCTAAATATTTGTAGGTAGCACTGCAGTTTCTAAATATTTGTAGGTAGCACTGCAGTTTATTAATATTTGTAGGTAGCACTGCAGTTTCTAAATATTTGTAGGTAGCACTGCAGTTTCTTAATATTTGTAGGTAGCACTGCAGTTTCTTAATATTTGTAGGTAGCACTGCAGTTTCTTAATATTTGTAGGTAGCACTGCAGTTTCTAAATATTTGTAGGTAGCACTGCAGTTTCTAAATATTTGTAGGTAGCACTGCAGTTTCTTAATATTTGTAGGTAGCACTGCAGTTTCTTAATATTTGTAGGTAGCACTGCAGTTTCTTAAAATTTGTAGGTAGCACTGCAGTTTCTAAATATTTGTAGGTAGCACTGCAGTTTCTTAATATTTGTAGGTAGCACTGCAGTTTCTAAATATTTGTAGGTAGCACTGCAGTTTCTAAATATTTGTAGGTAGCACTGCAGTTTCTAAATATTTGTAGGTAGCACTGCAGTTTCTAAATATTTGTAGGTAGCACTGCAGTTTCTAAATATTTGTAGGTAACACTGCAGTTTCTTAATATTTGTAGGTAGCACTGCAGTTTCTAAATATTTGTAGGTAGCACTGCAGTTTCTAAATATTTGTAGGTAGCACTGCAGTTTCTTAATATTTGTAGGTAGCACTGCAGTTTCTTAATATTTGTAGGTAGCACTGCAGTTTCTAAATATTTGTAGGTAGCACTGCAGTTTCTAAATATTTGTAGGTAGCACTGCAGTTTATTAATATTTGTAGGTAGCACTGCAGTTTCTTAATATTTGTAGGTAGCACTGCAGTTTCTAAATATTTGTAGGTAGCACTGCAGTTTCTAAATATTTGTAGGTAGCACTGCAGTTTCTAAATATTTGTCGGTAGCACTGCAGTTTCTAAATATTTGTAGGTAACACTGCAGTTTCTTAATATTTGTAGGTAGCACTGCAATTTCTAAATATTTGTAGGTAGCACTGCAGTTTCTAAATATTTGTAGGTAGCACTGCAGTTTCTTAATATTTGTAGGTAGCACTGCAGTTTCTTAATATTTGTAGGTAGCACTGCAGTTTCTAAATATTTGTAGGTAGCACTGCAGTTTCTAAATATTTGTAGGTAGCACTGCAGTTTCTTAATATTTGTAGGTAGCACTGCAGTTTCTTAATATTTGTAGGTAGCACTGCAGTTTCTAAATATTTGTAGGTAGCACTGCAGTTTCTTAATATTTGTAGGTAGCACTGCAGTTTCTTAATATTTGTAGGTAGCACTGCAGTTTCTTAATATTTGTAGGTAGCACTGCAGTTTCTAAATATTTGTAGGTAGCACTGCAGTTTCTAAATATTTGTAGGTAGCACTGCAGTTTCTAAATATTTGTAGGTAGCACTGCAGTTTCTAAATATTTGTAGGTAGCACTGCAGTTTCTAAATATTTGTAGGTAGCACTGCAGTTTCTAAATATTTGTAGGTAGCACTGCAGTTTCTAAATATTTGTAGGTAGCACTGCAGTTTCTTAATATTTGTAGGTAGCACTGCAGTTTCTAAATATTTGTAGGTAGCACTGCAGTTTCTAAATATTTGTAGGTAGCACTGCAGTTTCTTAATATTTGTAGGTAGCACTGCAGTTTCTTAATATTTGTAGGTAACACTGCAGTTTCTTAATATTTGTAGGTAGCACTGCGTTTTTTTTATATTTTTTAGATGCAACCACACACATCGGCTCTTGTCAGGTTCGTTCCAGCTCGTTGGTAGTGTATAGTTAATGTTGCCAGACGTCCGGCAAAAGGCGGACATGTCCTCCTTTTTTTGGCCTGTGTCCTCCGTCCGGCAGGCAAAGCTAAAAACCCTTAAAATGTCCGGCTTTTGTGCGGCAAAGGTTTTTTAATTCCTTAGTGCACATTTAATGTTATAATTTACTGTCAATAAGTTGCTGAGTCAGGTAAAATAAAACACTGGAGTTGCCCAATTGTAAAAAAAGTCCATTGAATTAATATTTATTTTTATTTTTTACAATAGTTATTCTTGGTTAATTTACTAATAGATAACTCTTGGCAACCATTGTATTAAAATTGTACTGATTGCTGGTTAAATACGCTTTCAATTAAAAAAATTTAAATGATTTATAATGAAACTCTCAATATGTCCTCCTTTTGGTACCCATGTGTCCTCCTTTTTGTCTCTCTGTGTGCTCCTTTCGGTACCAATGTAGCTGGCAACCCTATGCATAGTACATGATTAGATTAGCATTTGTGGCGCGCGCTACAGCTGACCTTTGACCCCGTGACCCAGAAGTGACCTTTGACCGAAAGTGACCCTGACCGTAAATGACGTCATCCAATAGGGTCGACCAACGTGTTGTTACGTGACATCCAAGATGGCGTCCAAGATGGCGGACCCACGTGTTGTAACGTGGCATCCAAGATGGCGCCCAAGATGGCCGACCCACGTGTTGTTTTGGAGGAGCCAAGATGGCGGATCCAAAATGACCGATCCAATATGGCGGATCCAATATGGCCGATCCACGTGGTATTCAGCCGGAAAACAAAATGGCCGATACACGTGTTGTTTTGGAGGAGCCAATATGGCAGATCCAATATGGCAGACCCACGTGTTGTTTTGGAGGAGCCAAGATGGCGGATCCAATATGGCCGATAGTCGTATTGTTACGTGGCAGCCAATATGGCGGATCCAATATGGCGGACCCACGTGTTGTTTTGGAGGAGCCAAGATGACGGATCCAATATGGCCGATACACGTGTTGTTACGTGGCAGCCAATATGGCGGATCCAATATGGCGGACCCACGTGTTGTTTTGGAGGAGCCAAGATGGCGAAAGGGGGTTTTCCAATATGGCCGATCCACGTGGTTTTCAGCAAAATGGCGGATCCACGTGTTGTTACGTGGCATCCAATATGGCGGAAGGGGGCGTAATCGTGCAATTATTTTTGTATTTTGTCATTATTTCGCTTTTGTATTTTGTTTTGTTGTAAGACAAGGGCTATAAGCGTGTAATTATTTGTTGTATTATGTCATTATTTCCCTTTCGAATTTTTTTTGTCGTAGCCAAGGACTATAATTGTGTAATTATTTTTTGTATTGTGTAGATTTTGTTGTAGCCAAGGGCTGTAATCGTGTAAATTTTTTTTGGATTTTGTCATTATTTCCCTTTTGTATTTTGTTTTCTTGTAGCCAACGGCTGTAATCGTGTAATTATTTTTTTTATAAGGGTCTTTAATAATAGGATTATAATAGGAATTTTCTTAAATTTTATACTTAAATAATTCATTATCTTTTATTTGTCGTATAAGATGCATTTTTCATTGCTAAAAGGCCGTTTTTATACTTAAATATTTTTAAATTTTAAGCAATAACTGTCTAATAATAATAACAGATCTTCTTTTACATAATTTTACATTTTTAAGTCTTATTATCTTGTAAAGGGTTTTGTAAGCACTGAAATGTTGTTTTTTATATCTAAAAAGTATGCATTTATAGCTTTTATACATATATATTTAAAATATATTTATATTTAAAGACAATTACTAAAGTACAATTTTCATACTAGGTCAATAGTTCAATATATTTTAATTACTAAAACACATTGATTTTATCACATCTATAATTAAATAGTATAAATATTAATCCATAAGAGGTGATTTTAATTACCAAAATGCAGTTTTTTTTATCCCTATTCACATACGAAAAGATAGTTTTATAATTATATATGTTTTAATTGTCTAATTACTTTGTTAATTAGTTTGTTCTTCTTCTTCTTCGCCATTATCAACTCCTAGTGCAGCATAGGCCATCACAATCTCTTTACATGTCCTCCTGTCTCTGGCTATCTTCTCTAACTCCTATCAAGTTCTCACAATCACCTGCACATCCTTTTCTACTTCCCTCCGCCAGGTGTTCTTTGGTCTACCTCTTCATCTTGCACCCTGGGGATTTCACAAAAGAGCTGGTCTAGTCAAATTTGTCGTTGGTTTCCTGAATGTGTGGCCTATCCATCTCCTTTTTGTATTTCTTGTTCTACTGGAATATGTGCTGTCCTTTCCCATACAGTTGCATTTGTAATTTTGTCATGGTGGGCTATTTCCCCATGTAATGTTCTAAGGCCAGGTCTGTGGCTGTTCCCTTGCGGTTCAGTGGATTGGCCAGGTATGCCAATGATTTACCATACACTTTGACAGAATGTTCCTCTTGGACAAAGAATGAGGAGTAAAAGATTGAACAAAAGACAAAATATATCACAAGAAGACATATTTAATTATTTATAACTCAAAATAGGCCTATACTTTGAAATAAATAATATTTTAATGGTGTTTGATCAGAATAATATCATTTTCAAAAATAAAACATAAGTTCGCCAACGAAATTATACTGGGAGTGTGTGTATAAGTATGTCTTTATGAGTGTGTGGGTAAATGTAAGGTATGTCAATGTGTGTTTGAATGCATGTGAGTGTGCGTGTCTGAGAATGTATGTGTATTTCTTTTCTTCTAATATATTTTTTTTATTCATGGCTAAAGGAAATGCCAAATACAAAATATATTAAAAAGTTTAAAAAAAAGGTTAAAAACAAAATGAATCTGTGTTCAACAGAATATTCCTATAAAGTCACAAAAGATTTTCAAAAAAATATTTTCAAAAATTATGCTTTGGGCAAAAAGACCCAGTGAAATGTAATTATTAGATATTTTACATAGTAAATATTGTTCATCACATTGTCAGAAATATATTTTAAAAAATCAGCCATTAGGCTATATAAATTGCAAATTTAACTCTAATTTAAACCAGCATTAATCTTGTTTAGATCCATGATTATTTCCTATGGGTGATGCACTCTTGCTGTCTAGAAAATTTCGTAGAAGTTCTATTCTATCTGACATGACACCAGTTGCACCAACTTTAAATGCCCGATCAAAATCTTTTTCTCGATTTAGCACCCACAAGTATGTCTGTAATAGAAGAATGAGATATTAAAAAAACATAACATAATATATAATAATATTTGTATAGCGCTGCCAACAAACATAATGTAAGCTCAGAGTGCATTTAACACAATATATACAAGTACATTGTGCAGAATGTAGAACAATAAATAGCCACTGTCATAAATTAGTATTTATACATTATATTGTTTATATTATATTTTATATACATTATTTATTTTAAAATGAATAAGATATCTTTTATGCACATCTTGATGACTGAAAAATGTAATTTTTCAATAATAGGTTTGAGTGAGGGTTCATTAATTGTATGTTTTAGTGAGGGTTCATTAATTGTATGTTTTAGTGAGGGTTCATTAATTGTATGTTTTTTTATCCTTTATATTATCTTAGCTTTTGCCTTATTGTCGCTGTATGTTATTTCATTTCTCTTTAGAAGTGTGCAATGCCCATCGGATCCCTTTGCTTGTTTTTGATTAGTCGCCAAAGGCTGTTGTTAGAATCTTCTTTAATTAACTTGACATAGTTATGGTAGCTCTGCCGATTAGTTCAACTGGTTTCTTTCTTGGTGTTTTTGAAGTGCTGCTGCGGCTTTATTGGTAGTTTTTTAAGTGTTGCTGCGGCTTTCTTGGTGTTTTTGAAGTGCTGCTGCGGCTTTATTGGTAGTTTTTGAAGTGCTGCTGCGGCTTTCTTGGTGTTTTTGAAGTGCTGCTGCGGCTTTATTGGTAGTTTTTGAAGTACTGCTGCGGCTTTATTTGTAGTTTTTGCTTTCCGACAAGCTCAGTACTTGCGTCTCGAGATTCTCATAAGCTTGTTGTTTATCCAGGGCATGTTTTTTTACTTGGGACATGTTTATTCATCATGGAGGTGTTAAGTGGTGTTGGCTACACTGTTAAAGTTCAACCACAGATAGTTGTGGATTGCTTGTGATATCTTCACTGAATGACACTGTGGATTTCTTGATGGTATCAAAGTCATGCTGACATTTTAAGTACATTTCTCCAATAGTGTAATCAACAATGCAAACATTCGCTACTATTATACTTATCAAGAATATGTGTCACAAAAAAAAATTATCCAAATATCTTCAAAGAAAAATACACACAGAAGCTTTTGAATATCACAATCTCAAGCTTCGCTTCACTCAGCGCCATTTTATTTCCTAATAAACTTATAGACTTAATGGCAAAAAACAAACCTGAGGTTGAAAATGTTCTCGATGGTGATTTCAGCAGTGAACTTAATTAAATTTAAATCTAATGCATTACAATATATGCTAAGATTTCTTTTAAACTACAACTAACAGACTTTATGAGCCAAACTAACAGACTTTATGAGCCAAACTAACAGACTTTATGAGCCAAACTAACAGACTTTATGAGCCAAACTAACAGACTTTATGAGCCAAACTAACAGACTTTATGAGCCAAACTAACAGACTTTATGAGCCAAACTAACAGACTTTATGAGCCAAACTAACAGACTTTATGAGCCAAACTAACAGACTTTATGAGCCAAACTAACAGACTTTATGAGCCAAACTAACAGACTTTATGAGCCAAACTAACAGACTTTATGAGCCAAACTAACAGACTTTTTTGAGCCAAACAGACTTTATGAGCCAAACTAACAGACTTTATGAGCCAAACTAACAGACTTTATGAGCCAAACTAACAGACTTTATGAGCCAAACTAACAGACTTTATGAGCCAAACTAACAGACTTTATGAGCCAAACTAACAGACTTTATGAGCCAAACTAACAGACTTTATGAGCCAAACTAACAGACTTTATGAGCCAAACTAACAGACTTTATGAGCCAAACTAACAGACTTTATGAGCCAAACTAACAGACTTTATGAGCCAAACTAACAGACTTTATGAGCCAAACTAACAGACTTTATGAGCCAAACTAACAGACTTTATGAGCCAAACTAACAGACTTTATGAGCCAAACTAACAGACTTTATGAGCAAACTAACAGACTTTATGAGCCAAACTAACAGACTTTATGAGCCAAACTAACAGACTTTATGAGCCAAACTAACAGACTTTATGAGCCAAACTAACAGACTTTATGAGCCAAACTAACAGACTTTATGAGCCAAACTAACAGACTTTATGAGCCAAACTAACAGACTTTATGAGCCAAACTAACAGACTTTATGAGCCAAACTAACAGACTTTATGAGCCAAACTAACAGACTTTATGAGCCAAACTAACAGACTTTATGAGCCAAACTAACAGACTTTATGAGCCAAACTAACAGACTTTATGAGCCAAACTAACAGACTTTATGAGCCAAACTAACAGACTTTATGAGCCAAACTAACAGACTTTATGAGCCAAACTAACAGACTTTATGAGCCAAACTAACAGACTTTATGAGCCAAACTAACAGACTTTATGAGCCAAACTAACAGACTTTATGAGCCAAACTAACAGACTTTATGAGCCAAACTAACAGACTTTATGAGCCAAACTAACAGACTTTATGAGCCAAACTAACAGACTTTATGAGCCAAACTAACAGACTTTATGAGCCAAACTAACAGACTTTATGAGCCAAACTAACAGACTTTATGAGCCAAACTAACAGACTTTATGAGCCAAACTAACAGACTTTATGAGCCAAACTAACAGACTTTATGAGCCAAACTAACAGACTTTATGAGCCAAACTAACAGACTTTATGAGCCAAACTAACAGACTTTATGAGCCAAACTAACAGACTTTAGGAGCCAAACTAACAGACTTTAGGAGCCAAACTAACAGACTTTAGGAGCCAAACTAACAGACTTTATGAGCCAAACTAACAGACTTTATGAGCCAAACTAACAGACTTTATAAGCCAAACTGCATGATGTTTTTTCAATTTACCAGATAACAGTATGCACAGTGAATTGGGATAATCCAATAGACAATGCATTAAACAATTAAATCAAAGAAAGTATCAAGTAACATGTATGGGTCTAGATGTATAAGTATTAGCATAGTTTGTCATACCATTTAAAATTAACATACATATTCAGTAGCACATGTTATTAAAATAAACAAAAATTTTGGAGGAAGTTTTCTAGACCTTGGGCTACTTCCAAATTCAGAGAGTTTCATGAACAGAATGGCCATTGTATGGTTAAATATATATCTGTACTTCAAAAATAATTTAAAATATAGCAAGTTAGATCAATGTAAAAGGGAAGAGCTGACTTCCATGAATAAAAGGCTGGTAAAAGAAATAACAAATATGACACAGAACAACCAAACATTGAAGTACAAAGTACAAATAAATAACTGACCAATGACTAAGAATTGACTGACAGCAAAAGTAAGAAAAGCTGAATAAATAAACAAGTTCCTACCTGTATACCCCGATCATCTAAGTGTTTGATTAAAGCTGGTCGAATTAAAAGCCTACAAACATAAAATTATTAAATCATTCAAACTAAAGTAACAATTTTTTAGCAATTAATATTTAAGAAATGATAAAAGAGTATTTTTTTAAAGTATTTTTAACTATTCATTACACGAACTTATAATATAATAATGAAGAATCATAAAAGGAACTCACTTGTCCATTATCCAGAAAAAAAATCTGGCTTTACCATTGGGAGCATTATCAAGCCATTCATCTCTACAGTAAATAAAGACAAAAAGAAAACCTCAGTTTTGGGTTATCAGTATCAGATAAATTATATAATTGATGAAATAATTAAAACAAATCTAACAAAACATTAGGCTTCACAAAAATAAACTTTTACAAATGTAATTTCTTATAAGTTTACAGACGTTCCTTCTAGATAGAAGATTATTACGTCCACTAGGCCCAAAACTCCTGCAGGGCGACAGGAATCCGTCGGTGGCAGGGATAGAACCCGCGACCTGTCCGTTGGTTTTTGGTTGACAGTCCGGTGAACTAACCGCTGGACCAGCCGGCTTCACATAAAACTAAAATGCTATCTCATATTAGTTAGACCTATTCTAGAAAATGCATCTTCTGAATGTGACCCATCAATTAAAGAAAACATTTAAAAATTAGCACAAATTCAAAAAGAGCTACAAGGTTCATTACTAGTGAATGTTCACTACCGACAAGAGTAACACCAATAGTTGAATTCCTAAACCTAGAAACCTAGATCATAGAAGGGCAAAGAATAAAGTAGTAATAAAATAGAAGGCATTAAATTCAAACTTGGAAATACAATTTGATATCAATCTGTTACAATGCTCAGATAAACATAAAAACAAAAACCCTTTTCATATCCCATATGCAAGAATAAATGCATATAAGTACTCTTTCTTCCTGACAGTCCTGAAAGTGAAAAAAGGCAACTTTGAAAAGAGTGGTTTTCTTTTACATGTAAAGCTAAATATTTCGAGTTCATCCTCCACCCTAAAAATATTTTGCATTGACATGGCCTCATCGACACTGGAAAAAATATATTGGGGACTCCCAAACATACCATTCGTTTGAGATCATAAAATTTAAACCGTGTCTAAACTTTGTAAATAAGTAAAGTGATTAAAAGCTAAAAATTTTCACTTACGGATCTAGCAATATTCCAGGTAAAATGATTTCTAACAGAGACTCCTTTATACCAATAAAAGGAAGTAATCCTGTCCAGAAAAGAATCATAAGTAAAATGACTTGTCGTAGTGAAAAAATTAGGGGCACTTTGGGATTCTGAAAATAAAGTATAGTTTATACTTAGAAAAAAAAAAGAACAAATATTAACTATTAATTTCTACTAATTTGATGTTATAGTTTAACAAAGACATAATAAAAAAAACTTTTGTTTATAATCTGACTTAACAGCAATAATTGTCTATGTAATTGTTCAAGAAACCTTTAGCCACAACTAATGTATACAATTATAAAACTACACTAGAACACAAAATAAAAGCATATATTTTGAGAGAAAAAATTACTTTTAAATGAAACAATGACTTGGTAATAAAATAGTAAAATAAAATGAATATCTTACAAAAGCCATTAATATAATTATACACTTTAAATGACACTCTGTGTGTTACTCATCAAGACTAAATAGGTACTTTTAAGTTATACTTGTAAATGATACATTTTTTTAAACATCCTAGAAGTGAATAATTTCATACATTTCCCAGATGTTCAAGGATCAAGGATTAAAGTAAGTCTTGTTTACTTAAATGAGCTCAACACATTCAGTTAGGTCAACACTATACAAACTAACAGGACAGTACTTCTATGGAGATATTCAATTTAACCATCAGCCTTTTGTATATTTTTCTAACAACTAAATAAACTCTTCACAAATTGGAAAAATTTCCCATACTGACCTTAAGTAACAATGGGCTATGGGTTATTTATTACACAGTGCCATTTCACTCAACCATTCCACAGGTATGTCAATTTTTAGGAAATGTAATATTTAAGTATCAGACAAAAGGCTTAGCATAATAAATGGCAGTTATGGGAGCAAGAGAAACAGGGAGGGGCTAAACAACTTCCCATTCAATACACACTAAGTATTAAGTAAGTATGTAATCAATTATGAAAGACTGTCTTATATCTTAAATATCTGCAGCAATGCACACACATGTGCTCATTTAATCAAATAAATTATTGACTGTCAAGAGAGTGAATCTGTTTCTTACCCTCTAACTGATGTTCTGCACATGTATAAACTCTCAAAGGTTTAATATATATACACTAAAGTAAAATGTATAAATAAGTACATGTTTTGCAGACAATTGAAGAATGGCTTGAAGAAATTCACAAGACAAAATTAGAGCCTAGTAACTATTCATACACTATATGACTTGATGTTTGATTATTCATAACTATACAAGTTACAAGTAGAACAATTATTTTAAACTGAGTACAACTAATATAAAATATGAAAAAATAAAAATGATGTACACTTAAATATATTTACTAATTGATAGAGTTTTTGACAAATTTCATCTGATCTATTTCCCCAGGCTGTCAACTCCTCTCTATCATAGGATCTAATCAGCTCATCTACCTAGAAAACAAAGTATTAATTTATTATAAATGATATTAAAAAGTAAAGTGAGCATAGTTCTACAACTACAATGTGTGTAAATGATAAATCAATTAACATTATACATCATAATATAATTACCAGTAGTTTGTTTACATTTATATAATGTTTATATTTATAAATAAATATATATTTGTCGTCTATAGACTCCTAAGCATTTTTACAGACCGGGACAAAAGTGAAAAACATAGATCAGAAACAGCCTCCAAATGGAATTTTTATTACATCACCTATAATGCTGAATTTTTTTTTTTTAAGAAATATATTAGTATTGTAATTATGTAAAGGTAAAAAAACTGGAGAGCCATTAAATAATATTCAGAGTAATGTCCCCTTATAAATGCTTTCAAATATGTCATGTTTGGTCCTCCTCTCTTTCTTACACCCTGCACTGTGCCCTGCAGGGTGGTTTTCGCTAGGCCTTCAGATCTTGCCACATGCCTGTAACATCTGAGTTTTTTGCATTTAATGGCTCTGAGTAGATCCTCAAGATGACGTTGGTGATTCGATTGTTGACAGCCTCATTTGTAACGTAGGATATGCTCAAACTTTTACGGAGGCACCTCATTTCCAGGGCTCCGATTTTTTTCTGGAGATCTCCTGTAAGTGTACATGTTTCACAGCCGTACATAAAAACTGCCATCGTCAGGGAGCGCATTAGTCGAATCCTCTTCGCCAGATGTATTTCAGCTTGCAAAGTGCAGCAGTTGTCTGGGCTATTCTTGCAAGAATTTCCAGCTTGGACCCTACATCAAATATTATGGATCCCAGATATTTGAAGGTGGAGTCTTTCTCGAGCCTCTGACCGCCCACTAGTAATTTGGATTCAAACTCTTTGTTTGCCATAGCTTTGGTCTTTTCAGCGTTGATTTCTATGCCATACGCCGTTCATATTTTCTCTAGTTTGACTGTTAACTCCCTCAATTCATCTTCACTGCCAGCTAAGCCATCTATGTCATCAGCAAAGCAAAGATTGGTGACTGGTCTCCCAGTGATGCTGACTGTCCCGACGTGGTCATCCAGTGCATCTGTCACAATCCTTTCTAGGTAAATATTGAAGAGTGTTAGAGAGAGTAGGCACCCTTGATGCACGCCAACTCTTTTCAATATTCTGCTTTCTACTGATTTTCCTATAGTTTTGTTCTGATTGCAGATAAACTAATATGATAACCAGATAATGATAAGCAGACATAAAAGATAAACTAATATGATAACCAGATAATGATAAGCAGACATAAAAGATAAACTAATATGATAACCAGATAATGATAAGCAGACATAAAAGATAAACTAATATGATAACCAGATAATGATAAGCAGACATAAAAGATAAACTAATATGATAACCAGATAATGATAAGCAGACATAAAAGATAAACTAATATGATAACTAGATAATAATAAGCAGACATAAAAGATAATATAAGTAATTAGTAAAATAAACCAACCTTCTTCATTAGCATATTATTATTTACTTTGATGTCAATATTTATGGCAATGTCTGGGAACTCTTGGAACACTTCTTCAAGAAGAGGTATTCTATGATCTTCTCCTTCACTGAACACCTCTTTCAAGATCCAATGGTAAAATAAAATAAAAAAATGTAATTACATATAAAAACATCACTGTTAATAAAAGAAATATACTTTACAATACAAGAAAAAAACAGGAATCAGAGTCAAAAGATCTATTTTTTCTGTTGGGCATAATCATCTAGTCAAAATTAAAAAATCTATACTAAAACTGTAGCATCTATTGACAACTAAGATAATTAAAAAGGTTGATTAGTTCATTAGTATATTATAGCCAGGGAAAAAATGTTAACATTTCAGTTATAAAATTCTTAAATCAAACTCTTCCTAGCTTGTGTATACCTTAAGATTATTGTATTTGTTTCAACCCAAACACATCCTTGTCAGTTAAATCAAAAATATTTCTTTATATCATTTTAAAATTGAGTTTATATTTTAAAACAAAGTGTGAAACATATGTTGAGGTATATTTAAAATAAAAACCAAAAAATACATTATAAGAAAAATATAACAACTATTAACAACATATTATGAATAATATATTGCACATTAACTTTAAACTGTAGAGATGCCTACAAAAATTCTGAAATTCCAAATTTACGAAGTACTTATCAGTAATTAACCACTTAACATATTTGCGGCTGCTTGCAGGATTTTAGTAAATAAAGTTTAGCTGTTCGCCTTAAAATTTTTGGGAATAAGCTTTTTCTGAACAGGAATATTCTTGACCTATTTTTAGCAGTGTAAAGTTGACGCTGTGTTTAGTTATGTGTTATGTATAGTAGAGTTCTAATGTTTGACCCTTTTTGTCAAAACTTTGATGTGACCTGCATTAAAACTTGTAAACTTGTTGTTTATGTGTAAGTCAAATGTGTAATGTGAAAATGTCGTACAAAGATTTGTCTTGGAAAATGAAATTAAATTTGATGAATCTGGATTTGAGTACAGTGTATTTCTTTTTCTTCTATTAGCCAGTCTGCAGAGCTTGTTTGCTCTCTTGCAGTCAAAGCCAGACAAAAGTATGTACATGTCTTTTTCAGTTGTTCCATATTGCTTTAGAGGACAGTGTATTATTACCTAGTGATATGGAACTCTCGTGTGGAGATACTGATCTCCCATCGGGCGCCTCCCAAATGGCCGATCGGGGAAAGACCACCAGATATGTCAGGTATTGTGGAAATAAATTCCCGGGGCGGACCAAAATCAGCATCTGTTGCCTTGGGGGAAGAGGAGGGATCCACAAAGGTTAGGGAACATAACCAAAAAAAAGGCAGCTATCCCAAGAGCTGAGAGGGGAACTCCTCCCCAGATGGTTATGTACTAGACTGTCATTTATTAATAACTCAAATTTGCAACACTATCTAGAAGATTGCAATTTTGCTCTCTCAAACAGATATCCAGGAGAAGACAACAAGAGTAGAACAAATAACCAAAAGTGTTGGACTATTAACTTACCCTGGCAAAACCAAATTCATGAAAGTGAAGATAAGAAGCTCTCAAAAGACACATGCCAATGGTGTAGAAATAGAAGAGATTGAAAACTTAAAATACTGCGGCAGCTACATCTCGGCTAATGGAAGCATAGACATGGAAATCTCCACCAGACTAGCTATGGCAGCTCAGGCCTTCAACAAACTGGGAAAAATATGGAAGTCATCCTCTCTGCAACTAAGAACAAAACTGAAACTTTACAAGTCCAAAGTACGCTCAGTCCTTCTCTATGCTGCAGAGACCTGGAAGACCAAATACCACCTCAGGGGATTTGAAGGAAGATCTCAGATGTATACTAAAGATAAACTGGGAAGATCACATCTCTAACAGGAGAACAGGAATGAATAGCATCACAGAAGAAAATAAGGAAAAAAGATGGAGATGGTTGAGTCACATACTTGGAAGGATAGAAAGAGGCTTCCTAGCAATGAAAAAGCGAAGGCCACCAATAAAACATGGCATGAGATCAGATGGCTCGTCCAGGATAGGGAGGTCTGGCTTTGTTGCTGCCTTATGCTCTACGGGGAGTGATAAAGAATAATAGAGAGATATAAAACTGTCGACTAAAAGTGACTCTGGCAAAGACATACTGCACATCAATGGTTTAAAATAGAAACAGGTTCCTCTTCCAAACCCACCATTTAATTGTTAAGAAATTTCTGAGGCAAATAAGCTTGATTATATTTTTAAAAAGTATAATAAAGAGTAGGCAAAAAAGGCATATATAAGTCTTAGTGGTCTAGGATGGGGGAAAGCATGGAGATATTAGGATTGACCATATATCTAAGCCAAATTTTATTTTTTTTCTTCCCTTTTACGTTGTAGAATAAATTAATGTTTAATTAGTTGTTAACTTGGTCAATTATGAGTTGAATGTTTGTGTATGTGTTATTGTAAAAGAAGTTAACTTGAGTAAATAAAGAGGGTATAATTTATGCATACATTTACAAATAATTCTTTTTAAATAAACCTCAACTCCCCCCATAACCATAGAATTAAATACAAACATTAAAAAGGGGGGGGGGGACAATTTTGACACATTTTTGGAATTATATATGCTATGTGCTTTAGGATGGATAGTAAAAAGCATCTATAAATAACTATTAAGTTAGGCTATTAACTTATTAAATAAACATAAACTATTTTTGAATGAACTTACTTTGATAAAATTCAACTTTCAATTTGTCCATCATTAGAGGTAAATCCTGCGTCAATGAAAAACAATAACTTAAAGATTAGTTAACAGATCAATTCATTTTTTAAATTATTGATCAATAAAGGAAAAACCAATATCTAATTTTGCTTAATGTCTCACCGCATATTCTGTCTCTGAAATACGTAAGTGACTGTTGCAAGTGCGTGATAACCAATCATCATGGGATACAACAACTTGTCCATCTTTTGTAAGTTGACAATCTATTTCAAGCATATCTGTACCCACATTTCGAGCACTAAAAGAATTTGGTCAAATGAATATATTATTTTAAGTCAAGTTGCAATTTAAATGAAGGGAAAAATTCTACACAAGAAAAGAAGTAGCCTTAGGTAATTTTATTTTTATACTGCATGGTGGTTCTTGACTAGCATATTGAAGGTTGAAGGTTGAAATATTGGTGCAGGATATGATTTTTTCCTATATCTGGAGGGTGTCTCTTAATCTGGAGGGTGTCTCTTAATCTGGAGGGTGTCTCTTAATCTGGAGGGTGTCTCTTAATCTACCCGGCTCTGACAGTTACCTGACATAGTTGGGGAAAGTGAAGATAGCTGGACATTGTACTCTCCACACAGTCCCTTAGTATGCTGTGGCTAAAGAAACTTGTGAATGCTGCTTCAATGGCAGTCTGACATGGGTAATTTAATTATTTAGCTTAGTATATTTTAGCTAAAAGGGTTTACAGATGAAGAATATATTGATTTAATTTTTCTATTAGTTAAAGTATGACGTAATAAAAGACAGTTAAAAAATTATTTAATTTTGGCATCATTAACAATTAAAAACCCTTAAAAATTACATTAAACTATAAATATATATCACAAGTTTATGCTTTTTAAAATTGTTATAACTTAGGCTTTCTATAGAAATGTTTTTGAGCATGCTGTGCCATTGTTTTGACTTGTGGTTTACTATTGCCAGTGCTGTACCGTATTGATCTAATCAGTTAATTCTTGATGTTAATTTACATTTAGCCATTTACAGTTTGTTTCAGAAAATAAGAATTTTCAGGTTTCAATTATTGATATTTAAAAAAAGGTAAAATAGTCTTATTTCAATCATTCAAGGTCTGGTTTTCAAACCCTAAGCTGCAACCTGTTACCAGGCAACAAAAGAAAAATTACCTGATTGGAACAGGAATAAAATAAGTTTCATTTTCTATGTAAGTTCATGTTGGTGCACGAGCTATATTATATAGATATATATAAAGTTTGAATTCTATGTAAGTTCATGTTGGTGCACGAGCTATATTATAGATAGATATAAAGTTTGAATTCTATGTAAGTTCATGTTGGTGCACGAGCTATATTATATAGATATATATAAAGTTTGAATTCTATGTAAGTTCATGTTGGTGCACGAGCTATATTATATAGATATATATAAAGTTTGAATTCTATGTAAGTTCATGTTGGTGCACGAGCTATATTATATAGATATATATAAAGTTTGAATTCTATGTAAGTTCATGTTGGTGCACGAGCTATATTATATAGATATATATAAAGTTTGAATTCTATGTAAGTTCATGTTGGTGCACGAGCTATATTATATAGATATATATAAAGTTTGAATTCTATGTAAGTTCATGTTGGTGCACGAGCTATATTATATAGATATATATAAAGTTTGAATTCTATGTAAGTTCATGTTGGTGCACGAGCTATATTATATAGATATATATAAAGTTTGAATTCTATGTAAGTTCATGTTGGTGCACGAGCTATATTATATAGATATATATAAAGTTTGAATTCTATGTAAGTTCATGTTGGTGCACGAGCTATATTATATAGATATATATAAAGTTTGAATTCTATGTAAGTTCATGTTGGTGCACGAGCTATATTATATAGATATATATAAAGTTTGAATTCTATGTAAGTTCATGTTGGTGCACGAGCTATATTATATATGTAAGTTCATGTTAACTCCGCCATAGCCGGTCCCAAGCCCAGATGAGAAAGGAGGAGGGTTGGGCGAGGGGCTAGCAACCCCTTCCCGTCAAACTACTACCGCTACAAAAACACAAACAAGGATCCTAACAGACCACTCGGTACTGGGAGAGGATGGACCTCCAGTTGGAGGCACGATGATGTCGAGCAGTGAAAGCCAGCTACTGGAAGCTGCCAGGCAGACGGCCATCATCTCGACCAGGACCACACTAACTATTGGAACATGGAACGTCCGCACCATGTTTGAAGCTGGTAAAGCAGCACAAGTAGCGGTGGAGATGAGGAATTACAAGATTAGCATCCTCGGCATCAGCGAAGCCAGATGGACCGATTCCGGCCAGAAGAGGCTCACCACGGGAGAGCTACTCCTTTATTCAGGGCACGAGGATGAAAATGGACCACACACTCAGGGGGTGGCTATCATGCTCTCAAAGGCTGCCCAAGGAGCACTAATTGGTTGGGAGGCACATGGTCCAAGAGTCATCACTGCGTCTTTCAGAACAAAGAGGAAAAAGATCAACATGAATCTCGTTCAGTGCTATGCCCCTACTAATGATAGTGAAGACTGTACGAAAGATGAATTTTACGGTAGGCTACAGAGCATCATTCAGAGGTTTCCTAGCAGAGACATAACCATGTTGATTGGAGACCTTAACGCTAAAATAGGAGATGACAACACTGGTTACGAAGAGGTTATGGGTCGAGAGGGGTTGGGAGAGATGAGTGACAATGGAGAGAGGTTTGTAGATCTGTGTGCTGCAAACAGCCTTGTCATCGACGGTAGCATCTTCCCCCATAGAAAGATACACAAAGTCACCTGGCTCTCACCAGACCTCCACACCGGAAAGACCTCACACATCCACAAAGGGAAGACCAAGTTCCTTAAGGTCAACGCAGAAAACCCATCGCCTATCACTCTCAATGGTGAAGCGCTAGAGGAAATTGAAGAATTCACCTATCTAGGCAGCATCGCCAATAAGAAGGGTGGATCCGATGCCGATGTAAGGGCAAGAGTTGGCAAGGCCAGGACAGCCTTCCTCCAACTTAAGAATATCTGGAGCTCAAGAGAAATATCCCTGAAAACAAAGTTCAAGATCTTCAACTCAAACGTGAAGTCTGTCTTACTCTATGGTGCAGAGACTTGGAGGACCACAGCTACTAACACCAAGAAGACCCAGACTTTCATAAACTCATGTCTCAGGAGGATTATGCATATTCGCTGGCCAGACATGATCAGTAATGATGAGCTCTGGAGTCGCACAGGGCAACAAGCAGCCGATCTGGAGATCATGCAAAAAAGATGGAGATGGTTGGGGCACACACTCCGAAAACCAGCGTCCAACATCACCAGACAGTCTCTATCGTGGAACCCCCAAGGAAAGAGGAAGAGAGGCCGACCCCGTAACAGCTGGATGCAGACGTCAAGAGAACAGGCCATTCATGGGGACAGTTGGAAAGACTCGCTTGGGACCGGGATGGCTGGAGAGCCCTTGTTGGTGGCCTATGCCCCGAGAGGGGTAGTAGGCGTAAGTAAAGTAAGTAAGTAAGTTCATGTAGGTGCACAAGCTATATTATATATGTAAGTTCATGTTGGTGCACGAGCTATATTATATATGTAAGTTCATGTTGGTGCACGAGCTATATTATATAGATATATATAAAGTTTGAATTCTATGTAAGTTCATGTTGGTGCACGAGCTATATTATATAGATATATATAAAGTTTGAATTCTATGTAAGTTCATGTTGGTGCACGAGCTATATTATATAGATATATATAAAGTTTGAATTCTATGTAAGTTCATGTTGGTGCACGAGCTATATTATATAGATATATATAAAGTTTGAATTCTATGTAAGTTCATGTTGGTGCACGAGCTATATTATAGATAGATATAAAGTTTGAATTCTATGTAAGTTCATGTTGGTGCACGAGCTATATTATATAGATATATATAAAGTTTGAATTCTATGTAAGTTCATGTTGGTGCACAAGCTATATTATATAGATATATATAAAGTTTGAATTCTATGTAAGTTCATGTTGGTGCACAAGCTATATTATATAGATATATATAAAGTTTGAATTCTATGTAAGTTCATGTTGGTGCACGAGCTATATTATATAGATATATATAAAGTTTGAATTCTATGTAAGTTCATGTTGGTGCACGAGCTATATTATAGATAGATATAAAGTTTGAATTCTATGTAAGTTCATGTTGGTGCACAAGCTATATTATATAGATATATATAAAGTTTGAATTCTATGTAAGTTCATGTTGGTGCACGAGCTATATTATAGATATAAAGTAAAGTAATAGTTTGTCTAAACCCAATTTTGAGTATTCCTTTGTCTCAAAATTAGTGAGTAGTTTTATAAAGCTTAGAAAAGGTGATAAACAAGATAGTGAGTCAAGGTTAGAGACATATAAATAATGAATCATGAAAAAAAAACATTGGAAAATACTGGCTTAGAATAAAAATCCACCAGTTCAGAATGATCCTGCTATTACCCCTCTACCGTGCACTATTTCTTCCACCATGCACTATTTTCCCCCTTCCCATTTTACACTATTTGCCCCCACTACCTCTTTCCATGCCCCCACTACCTCTTTCCATGCCCCCACTACCTCTTTCCCTGCCCCCACTACCTCTTTCCCTGCCCCCACTACCTCTCCTTACAATACCTTATTTACCCTTTACCTTGCAATTTTCACTTTGCCACTGTTATAAGTAATTCTATGTTTTACTTACTGCCTGAATGCTTCCATTGTGTTCTCAATTCTTTCAGCTGCACCTACAAGACATATGGTAATATTCTTTACTCTTAATTACAATATTTGATTTATGGGTGTTGGGGACTAAAAAATGTAACAAACCTAAACAATGCATGTTTTAATGATATTCACTTATTTATTGCTAAAAATCATTTTTTTATATTATTATTTGTGTTAGTGTTAAACTGACAATTGTAAATCTCTTCATAAAAATACTTTAAATTAAAAAAGCCCCCCCCCCCATCAATATGTGATGATCAATAAAATCAGTTCAATGATGAAATCATTCTATTCATTAAGCATTCAATAATCAAACATAAATGATCTAAGTGTGTGCATGTTGTTGTTTTTTTACATTGATTCAGACTTATATGATACTTATGAATTTGTTTAAACATTATAATAATACTACCGTATTTAAATATTCCTTACCTCCTCTATGGCTAATATGTTTTGCTCTAAACTTCAGATTTTTCTTTTTATGTAAAATGCTTGGATACTTCAGTAACACATAAGAAGTCAAAATATAGCCTCCCAAAAGAAGAAGATAAACCATTTTCTAAAAATACATGCATTGGAAATCTGTTACTACAGAAGAAAAAAAAAGGGAAACCTGTCAAATAGATGAATCCATTGATAGTATTATTACTAGTTTTTACACCCATAAAAATGACGTAGAAAAGAATGACTACAATTTGTTTTTAATTTTGTGTTTTTTTTATATCTTTATTCTTTCTTATTGTATGTTTTCTATCCCAAGCTTATTCAGACATTACTTGGGAGCTTTAGTGAAATTTAAATTAAATTTAATAAATAACAAGGCCTACATTTAAAATAAGACTAACATGTAGGTCTACCGTATAATCGTATATAATTGCATATAGGTTGCACCGTTAATTAACGATTATTTTTCGTATATGTTGTCATTGACCAGCATATAGGTTGCACCCTTAAGTTACTTTTAGGACGCTACACTGTCTTTTAACTTCTCAAAAATACCTTTTATTTACCTTTAACATAAAATATGATGAAAGTTCTAAACATTTACCACTAACACTAATCAAATTGCAAGACTAGACTCAAACCACAATTGAGTGTAGGACCACAATAACTTGTCAATAACCTTTTTTTATATAAAAATCAAAGGAGCATCTGTAATATATAAAACTAGCATAAGTGCCCAGTTCTCGTAACGGGCTAAAATAATTTTCACCTGGCCTACCCATAAAATGAGCATGAGCACAATAGTCTTAAGCGGTAACTTGGGAACTCTTGAAATCCTTATAAAATCCTTATAGTGAGACCTGCCATATAGATATAGTTCATATAGTAATATAGTACCTGTATAGTATATTATAGTATATATTATATAGGTAGGTATAGAGTAGTCTATAGGATCAGTGGCGTAGCCAGGTATTGACGCTAGTGGGAGCCAAATTTTAGGAAAAAGGCCCCACTTTTAGCAATTTATCCAGATTAATAGAATAACTAAGAATTCGTACATATCAAACGTTATAAGAAAACCCTGTGCCTCAGGATACACACACTGTATAATAGTGCAGTTTTTATTTAACCATTTAGGATTCTTTTTCTAATCTAGTGATGGGAATTTCTGCAAAATTGATTGCATCTACTGCTCATTTTCGGGATGAACATCTAGTATCGAAAACCAACGCGAATGCTCTATAACAGGGTTCGGCAACATAAGGCTCGCGTGCCACACTTAGCACGCAGAACAATTTTCAGTGGCACGCCAAAACTATTGTTTGATGCAAGTGAAAACAACGTATGTCAGCATAATTAGTGGGGGTTGCATGGCGAACTACATGGAAATCACACTGGATGTCGACTGTTTTAGTTCAAGAATGTTTGTATGCAAAGCTCTCATCATTGGACTTGCAATATGTGATTGACTCTATTGTTAAGATAGTTAATTGTATAGTTTCTCAAGTCTCTTCTAGAAGAAAGTCATACGGAGTATAGGTAAAGTCTTGGATAGATTATTTTCTTGTCTGGAAGCTATTAAGATGTATCTTAATGGGAAAAGAATCTGTTATTGAATGAGCAGAACTGACTGTAGGAGCCAATGTTTTAGTGAGTTAAACTTTCACTGGAGGCGCGATATGGAAGCCTATGTTAAAAAGCTAGGGCTAAACTGGGGTCAGATAGAGAAATTGGCCCAGGATCGGGATGTCTGGAGGACTCTTGTTGGAGGCCTATGTCCCAGGTGGGGTGAAAGGCATAAGTAAGTAAGTAAACTTTCATTTACAAGACTGGGTCCCAAAGCACATGAAGTGTTGGGCAACTGGAATGGATTTGCATTGAAACTGGGCATATCTTTCTGTGAAATCAATTTCAAAACATTTAACTCTTTCCCTAATTTAAGGCAAATTAAGATAGATGAGCATTTTCAGAAGTACACCAGTTATATTAAAACAATTAACTCGTTTGGTATCACTAGCATCAAATTTGTAGAATTTAATTGAAGGGAGATAATTAACCCGTTTTCTTTACATTAATATTTCTAATATGTTTCTTTTTCGTTTCCTTTTTAAAAAAATTAATGGCTTACAATTTATAACTCTAAAATGATCAAATTACACAAGATAGTTGAAAATTATATAAATATTTTATGACTAAAGAATGTACATGTACATTTTTAAACATTAAAATAACTACCTAGTTTGTAAGATTATTTTAACCTAGTTTGTAAGATTATTTTGTATCTCTTCCTCTAAATTGCAATTTTTTTATATTGTTTTCTTTTCGGGTTAAAATAATAGGCCTATGTAAGAGTAAATATCAAACTCTGGCTTCCCCTCACAACGTGTAAATCTTTCGCCTTTTACTAAATATTTCCGTTTTCACGTTGTGTTAGGGGAGTGCAGATGAGTACTTAGGTGCTCTCCGTCACACGTCTATGACGTCAAAAAATTTTTCACACTATCGAAACTGCACCAACATCTACCACTGAGACTATCTGAAACCGGTGACCGACCTAGGTTCATTCCAGAAGCGACACCAACTTCCCAGAAACTGCTGCGCCAGAAGTCTGGTGAACGGCACAACCAGGGCCATCCCGGGCCGACTCTGAGCACGTTGCCGACCTCCCAGAAGACGAGACTTGTACCTTCCGGATCAAGCCGTGCAATACCTCCCGAGGGCAGAGGTTACCGTCAGGGTTTTGTTAAATTGAAATGAATGTCTTCTATCCTTTCTCAGATGCAAATATGATATGATGTATATAAATGACATTGTCAATGAATTTCCATGAATAAACAATGTTGAAAAAAAAAATTAAAAAAATCAAACATTAAAGATTTATATATATTACTAGAATAATTTCTTGACAACTAAATTCAAATGTTGATAACTATTAATGTGTAAGTTTCGTATTAGTACGAATAGATTTTTTTTTTAAAGCTGATAATAACAAACAGGTTACATTTTTATTAAATATAAAACGCTTTAATGATTTTCTCTATTACGCTCCTTTTCTTTTGGTCTTGGTCTTGCTACGGCACTAAATACTAAATAAATTGTCTTATAAAAATAATATAGTTGATCAGTTTCAACTTTCTTGCTATTGGCACGCTGAATGATTCAAAATGATTGTAATACAGACCTGCCTACTCTCCCGCATTGTGCGGGAGTTTTACGCATTTGAACCCTGTTTTCCGCTTTTACGCACACCTTTAAAATTCTTCCGCTTTTTTGTTCCCCGCCTATGGATTTTTTTTCCGAAAATTGTTAATTTTTTTTTTTCGATCAATATTTTTCCGACACTTGCAAAAAATGCGAATCTTTTTCTGTCGAAAATCGGAAGTCGGAACTAAAATTTATTTGCATGGACATGCGCAGTATACACATTTCCCTTTATTTTACCATCGAATCGGCCAAAAAATGGCGGTACTTTCACTTTCTGGTCTGTGCCGGCCAAAAAAATCGGCAGATAAAAACTACGATAAAATAGCGATTTCCAATCCAATGTCTTATAATAAATATAGTTACTTCCTTTTACTAATAAATAATCTTCAGTTTTTCGCTCTTCTGTTCTTTTTTTTTTTGGTTGTCAAACTTGTTGCTAGCAATGGAATGCCTAGGCCTAGGCTAATGCTATTCCTATTGACCTATTGTATTGAAATGGAATAAGCTAGGTCATCATCTGGCTTAGGTTATAAATCAGTTAGGAACCTTTTTAAGGCATGCTAATGCTATGTGATTCAGAATATAATTTTGCATCTACATATGAAAGACTGTTAGTTTAAAGTTTAGATTTTGAGTGGGAAAGCTGATCCGAAGCTTCAGCCATTGATAACGTCATACTCAAACACTGTTATTTTGCCATTAAGTTAGGCTATATCGGGAGAATTTTTTTTGTTCAAAAGCCCTAAATAACTGAAACCTCTATGTAAATATAATAATAAATAGTAAGTTTTTTATAAGATAAATAAAATATAAAATGGCTATTATTAAATTCCATTATCATTTTTTTAAATGAAAATTAATATGTGCCTTTGAAAAGTGGAGTTTGGGGCAGGGCAGGGGTGCCACTTTTCCGGATTATCCCGGAAATCCGGATTCGCGAGGCTAAATATTTGTCGGCTCCAGATTCGCGAGATTCAATTTACTTTGGTTCCGGATTCGTGGGTTAGCCAACAAACAAAAATCTACAGGTCCGAAATCGCGGTACGAAACCCGGTTAGGTGATAATCGGATCCGCTATGAATAGGCGTACTGTAAACCATAGGCCTACCTAGATAGGCCTACAGTATTAGCCTATAAGCTTAGTTTAGTGAAATGTCACGCTATGTGGTTGGATTTTTTTTTAATTCACTAAACAAAATTTAATGATCGGAAAATAAGGTAGGCTACCTAAATTTTCCAGCCGCCTAGATTTTTATCGTCATATCGGTTATTGGTAATTCCCGACTCGGCGACTGTTTCACACCTCCGTGTAGGCTATACTATTAGTAGGCCTATATTAGGCTAGGCCTAACTATAAGCTTGTAATATGAAAGGTTATTGTCATTTCAATGGAAAGATTAAAACTGCTTTTTTTTTCCTCCATTAAAAATATGTTTTTTTATCAGCCCGCTAAAATGAAGGCGACGAAATATGAATAAATTAATCTATTGGAGCAATGTCACAGTTAGGCCTACTGTTTAATATTAATATAGCATATATACGTTGCAGTCATATTTATTAGGCCTAATGAATGGAGTAAAACTGTCGGTGTAATGTTTAGAACTAGGCCTAGTCCTAGCAGTCACTTATGCTGGTGCATATTTTTTTCTAACAATATCGGACAAGAAAATTATAAAATAATGTTGATTTAAATTAATTTCAAAATGAAGTTTTAAATTGTTAGTGTCGCGCATTAGCTCATTTTCATAACAAAATAAAAATATGTCATTTCACTGAACTATATAGCCTACCGTAAAAAAATGTGTATTAATCCTTCAGTTTTTTTTTCCCTCTTTTCAGTTATTAGGCATTTGAAGTTACAGACTAGATTCAATAATATACTAGTTGGCATGTTATCCTAAATAAACTAAAGTTTCATATGCCTCTGAGTTAAAGTCACTAGGATTAGGATACAATATTTTAATTACATTTATTGGTAACTGACCTAGAAAATACATAACAAAGTAAATGGGGCAATAAAGAAACACATAATTATATCTTTAAAGTAAGCTAGCTTAACTTGAAAAAAACAAAAGGGTTATGATAAGATCAATAGGAATGATGTTATTAAATTGTTAAAATAACACATCTTTGTATGTTTAACTATGATTTTAGATTTGTCCATTTTTTAAAAAGATTTTTCAAGCCATTTATCAAAAACCAAAGTAAGCTTAGGCCTAGCAATAACACAATCATATAAAACAGTTTAAAGACATAATTTTCCTATCATAATATGCAGAAACATATTGTAAAAACAACATTGCTTATATAAATTGGTGTAGCCTATATTATATTAAATTATATATATATATACCGGTAGGCCTATATACAATATGGTAAAAATAATAAATTTTAGGAGTTGCGATAAATTTCAGGTTTGTGGTTTGTAAAAATATGGAAAGTAGGTTTCAGGGTTCAAGAAATTGTAAGAAAAGGATTTCAGGGTTCACTGCTTCAAGTGAGTGGCACCCACGGTTTGGGGTTAGGGCCTAATAAAAAATTAAAACGACTTTTTCTGTCCCTCCTTCTATAAACTTAGAGAGGAGACAATTTCTGAGTTTTACAAGTCTGTAAGACTTTATTTTTGTAAAGTCTGTGAATACTTGGTGCAAAACCTGTCCTTGGATGACCAAGTCCTTGCCAATTCAGTTATAGTCAACCTTCATGAAAGAAAGAACATAACGTCTTCCCATCTAAATTACTTCTTCGATAGGTTTCCAATGCTGATGGGGGATGCTGACAGGGATGTTATCCTGAGCAGTTCGCCAAGCTGCAGAGTACTGACTTGGATCTGCCAGTAAATGAACGGGTTGATCACAGCTGGACTAAGTTGTCCTCCGAGTATCCCCAACTCTCTAGTCATGAAGGGGATACTCACAATTCCCCACTCTAGCGCGCCTTGTGAGCGTATTTTTTTAATGGTCAGGAAGACCTGCACTAACCATTGCATTTGGAATGATGTTATTTCATGTAGATTAAATATTATCGTATATAATCTATATATTATGCTGCAAATGCAAACCCGTGTTTCTTTGTAACTATGATAAAATAGTTTGTGTATAATTATAACTATTATTATATTATTATGTATTTTTGTTATGCTGCTCTAAATCTCCATCATCAGTTGGAAAATCTCCCACATAACTAGCCTCTGTCTCCCTCATGGGTCCAGTGGGGGGTAGGCAGGTCTGGTAATAAATTAAATTGTTGAAATGTGATTTAAAGAAAAAAAATTACAAACATCATATATGTGCTTCGTGGCTTGTTAAAATTATTAATTAATTTTTTTTTTCCCGAAAAGGCCTTTTTTTTTTTTTAAACGGTCGTAGGGGGAGCGGCTCCCCCCCCCCGGCTACGCTACTCAGCTGTATAGGATAGGCTAGTCATTAGACTAGGCTATAACTTAACTATAGCGGCACTTATAGTAGTATAGAACTATAGATAGGGCCGGACTATAGATAGGCCTAGGCCCTAGGCCTAACTAAAAAGTAGTATTAATAGGCCTACTATTATTAGGCCTACTATTATTTTTTTAATAATTTAATACTAAAAACTAAAATATATTTTATATATCTATATATATAAAAAGACTGTGTTAAGCCCCGCGAGGATCCCCATTGGTCAATTTGAAAACACGTGTGTCACTGACCTATCTAGGCCTAGCCCAATATACCGTCTAATAATTTTTCACATCGGACATGTGTCTTCGATAGCTCAGTGGTAAACGTAGTGGACTGCTATACGGGCGACCAGTGTTCGATTCTCCAGTTAGATTATACTTTTTTTGGCTATACTTTGGTATAACTGGTTCTATTTTTTTTTTTAAGTTTCATATATCATTTTAAAGATCTTTTTATCCTGAATACGAATCCGTTGGTTTTATTGTGAGATTCCTTTTCTGTGATTTTTTATTTAATGTTGAATATTTGTTAATTTTGCATGATTTATGAAATAATTTTACTTCCCTTGAGCACTTTGTGTTTTATTGTGTTACGTCCCTTTGGTTTGTTTATTTTTTTTCACACATGTACTGCACGCTTCTCGGACCAGATTTTTAGCCATTATCGGTTAGTTTCTAAGCTTTCTAAGTATTTGTAAATCATTATTATCGGTTAGTTTCTAAGCTTTCTAAGTATTTGTTAATCATTATTATCGGTTAGTTTCTAGGCTAGAGATGGGTTTTTGGTATTTTTTGTATGTTTACTATCAGTTAGTTTCTAAGGTTAGGGAGAGCTTTGTAGTTTTTTTATTTGGCTATACATAGCCAACCTGGCCATATCTTGGGACAGGAAGCATGCTAGTCTTGAGGCAAGATGTCCTGATCTAGGCTATACGATTTTGTTTCTTTTTTTTTTTCTTTTGTGCTATTTCTGATTAAATATGGTAAGATTAATTTTATTTTTTTATTGCTTCTAAGGAATTCTGATTGAAAATTTTGGTACGTGGAGCTATTGATAGTGTCTTAATTAAGAAGATCGGCAGACAATAATCTATTGTGTTTAATTAGCCTGTGACGTCACAAGGCTTTTGTAAAGACAATACACATTTTTTTTTTTTAAACAAATTTTTTTTTTTCATTTTTAATAGTCTGCCGCTCTTCTTAAGACACTTATCAATAGCCCCACGCGAAAAAATTTTCAGTTGGAATTTTTTAGAAGCCTACTTTTCTAGAACCAGCTACACTAAAGTATTACCTTTTTCAAACTTTTAAAAACAAAAGACATTGTAAATCTATAGGCAATATAGATTTTGTTAAATAAAAATATATTTGACTATTTTTTTTACTTATAAATTTTACCCTATTACAATATTTATTTACTTTCCTAAAAGTATTCAGTAAGTGTAGTTTATAAATTTGTTATCTGCACCCCAGACAGTCCTTTTTTTTTTCACCCGGGCAACGCCGGGCAATGCTTGTTTAATATATAAAATAGCTTGGCTTTAATTTTTTAATAAAAAATAAATCACCCCAATAGTTAGTCAATAGTCAATAGTGTCAGTGACAATAGGGTCAATAGCCTACTTACCGGCATATGTTTGTTACTTCAATACCAATACACACTTTCAGATTTTGATAGGCTAATGTTCATACTTATATATTATTATATACTATTATAATTTTTCACGCTGCATATCGATTTTTATCCTGCAAGGCAAAAGAAACAGTTAAACCGATTGTTAACGGTCAAAGGCCAAAGGTAACTAAGCTAATCATCAGCTGCCAAAAATTTGCATTTCCGGAATTTAGTGTAGGCCTACTTAATGCCGCATTCGTTATAAGTGGGAAACTCGGAAGTTCCGAGTAGAAAGTTTTGCCATTTGAGAATCGGTGCTTTTTTTGCATAATACTTTTTTTTTTGCACTTATCTATATATTATATGTCTCATTTGCTTTGTTTACATAGATCTTGACAACTCGAATATATAAGTGATTTAATAACATTAAATACTGAAAAATAAATAGGCCTATTGGAAATGTTATTTTCAGTTGAAGCAATTATAGATAATCACACTATAATGGCAGCTGTAGATGCCGAAAATGAGGGATTGGACACAAGATATACATTTTGTTTTTTTCTGTTACCAGGTACAGTTGTTATGTTATTAATAACGCTACAATGAAAAAAAAAAGGTTTATAAATGCACCAAATTGTCAACTCGGATATTTCCCACTTGGTTAATTTTTACATAGGGATATTAAAACCGTTTTTTTTTTTCAAAACCGGTTTTCGGATCTATAAAACCGTTTTTTATAAATATAATTTGATTGAAAACTGTCTTTTCTTTAATTGAGAAGATCACTGTACATAATATTTTACTTTATTTATAATTCTAACAAATTTTCATAAAAAAAATAAATAAAACAGTTTTAAAATTTTACAGTTTTTACAGTTTCAGAAAACGGAACATTTTATTTTAAATTATTCCTACTTGGAACTTCCGAGTTTCCCACTTCAACGAATGCAGTAATGGTATAGGCCATATACAGACTACAGACTTTACGTCACGTGACTACATTTCAAGATGGCGCTTTGCTGTTCGAGTGCGTGCATTGTGGAATTTATTTTTATTTATCCATTATTTATATTGTTTTTGTTAATGTATGTTAGTTATTGTATTTATACATGCGACTTGGCTACATTATGAAAAAGTCATATCCCGTTTTATAAATGTGCTAAATGCTTATCCTATTACTTATAGATTAGTTAACATAACATCATAACATGACAGTATTCAATTCAGCGCGCCGCCATTATCATTTTTAGGCCTATCATTCATTTTAATGATTAGGCCTATGAATTACAATGATCAGAATAAAGGCCTAGGCATCCATTGGCAGTAGCGGCTAGTCCCGAACATTTGTTATCGATAATCGATTTCTCGTTATTATATCTGAGGCTTTATTTGATCATACAGTCATCAACATTTCTACAAAATTATAATTCTTTAACTTAAAACCCGTAAAAATATTGATTTTGTTTCAAATCCCGCTAAGGAAAGGCGCTCCTAAGTCCTAAGGCTAAGCGGCTATGCCGCTATGCTCAAACTCAAAGAAAAGGTCCTACAAATTACAAATTAAAAGGCAGGCCGTTGCAATCTAAGCCGTCTAAGGCCTAAGGCCCTTTTTTAACTATGTGAACTATGTCAAACCTTTCATACTATTCATAGTGACTCATAGTTTGGGTATATTTTTATTGACAAATATTTAATAAATAAGCCTATGCCCCTATGCAATATTTTTTCATATAGTTTTATGGTCATATAGTCATATAGCATATATAGCCTACCTACTAAGTTATTTTATTTGTATACAGTTAGTAATGAAGTGCCAGAACAGCCTGTTATTTCTCCTGTTTCTGGCCATGTATTTGAAAGACGACTGCTGGAAAAGTACATTGTTGAAAATGGAACAGACCCTATTTCCAATGAGAAACTTTCTGTGGATATGCTTATCCCAATCAAAAGTAAGTTATTTAAATGAACATTCAATCTATTTATTATAATTTTAAATAAATTTTATTTAAGATAATCTAGATCTAGTCATCCTTTCTTATGATGAAATTGACCCATTTTTTTTATAAATATTGTCTATTTAGACCAGCATGTTTATCTTGTTTCTTTATTTATTATTCTAACTCCTCTTTGTGCCCAGCCCTCAAATTTCTCAAACCTTTAATGAAATGCCTTAGCTAATAGACTAATAGTTCAATGGTTCCCAACCTTCCTAATGACTAATGCCTTGACCCCTTTAATTGGATAATATAGCTTCTCGCATTGGGCGAACCCCAACCATAAAATTATTTTTGTCGCTATAATAAATGTAGTTTGCTACTGTTATTAATTGTAATGTAAATATATCTAATTTGCAGGAGGTATTTTCATTGTTACAAATTAAAGCATAGTGATTAAAAATTATTAAAAATGTGATAGAAAATCATTGTTTATGTTATAATTATTAGATCTGAGTGCATATATAGCCCATAAAGTTTTGTTTTATATTTATTATATACATTTTGTACATTCTGTGTTCTGCAAACTAAGCTTTGAATAGGCTGCTGATGGCTGATAATTAAGTTCTTTGGTGTAAAATCACTGTAAAAGAAAAGGCTATGTGAACATTCTGTATATAGCGGCCAATCTAAATTTTATTAATATCTATATAATATGTTTCAAACAGTATTTTTACTCTACAGGACAGTTCTAGTTTTATAAATCTTATTTCTTAAAACATTTGAGGGAAAAAAGGAATTACATGCTTTTTTACACATTTAACATTTTTGGGTGAAAAATTTTATTAGGTTCAGCTATTGTAAAACCAAGACCTCCATCTGCCACCAGTATTCCTGCTATTCTCAAAGCTCTTCAAGATGAATGGGTAAGTTATTATCGAAAATTTAATGAAAAATAAAAACTCATATAACTTGTGTATAACAATCAGAATAAACTTTTTTTTGTGAACTTATATTATTATAGGATGCTGTCATGCTTCACAGCTTCACTTTAAGACAACAACTTCAGACAGCTAGACAAGGTATTTCTTTAAAAAAACAAAATGTAACGCACAGTATTCTCACATATACTGCTTAATTTGTGTTATTGTCAATGTGATTGTTTTCTCTTCTGTCCTTATTGTATATATGCTTTCTCTATGCTAGTTACTGTATGTTATTTAATACTTATCACTGTATGATAACTATTTTTTCAAAAAGGGAAATCACCAAAATGTAACCATAACCAAGTATTTGCAAAAAGGCACAGTAGTATAGATTATCTAAATATCTTTATAGGTTCTAAGATACATACAAAAAACTATATACAGGTAAGTGACAATACTGCGGAGGGGGAAAAAATGGAAAATTTAATCAGACATCACAAAAAAAAACACGTTTAAAACACAAAAAATCACGTTTTCCAGCTATTTACATTTGAAAGTGGTTAGAGAGTGGATTGATGAAATGGAATAAGATCTAAGCGGTGTGACGTCACAGAGGCGGGGAGAGCAATCAGACATTTGAGATGCATTTATCAAGGTCAATTGAGTTGACAGTCAATGTTTGTTCAAAGTATTTTTTTTTTTTTGCCAATCATTTCTGAACATCAAAACCAATGAGTCAGTAACACTGTCAGGGGTTTTAGAGAAGGGATGGTCATAAAAAAAAGCACTCATGTTTGTATATAGTATGAATACTTATTTAATAATTATTTCCCGGCGTATGCTTGCAAGTGACAAGCTTTAAAAATTATATATTGACTATGTATTGATAGTTGTTTATGTCTACATTATAGAATTGTCTCATGCTCTATATCAACATGATGCTGCATGTCGTGTTATTGCAAGGCTCATTAAGGAGGTTACAGCTGCCAGAGAAGGTTGGTTCTAATTGAAAACTTATAAATATCCTGTAGAATGTGGATAAACAATATGCACTAAAATGTTGTTTGTTGTTTATTCCAGCATTGGCCACTTTAAAACCCCAAGCTGGTTTGACTGCTCCAGTTCCTGGCTACAATGCCCCTGCACCAAATCCTGTAAGAAAAACCTCAATTAAATTTAGATATTAAAACAGCTCAACAATACACATTTTTCTGATTTATGTTATTAATACCTTTTCAGTCAATAGCAGCAGATGCTGGACCTGAATCAGCAACACAGCCTATTGAGGAAGCAGTAATGAGTGATGAAGTTATTAAAAAGGTAAGAACAGGGTGTACTCAAGTCTGGAAGTCTGAAAAAAATTCTTTTAGAGACCATCATAATTCCCAAATTTAGTTTTTGTCTTTTAATCCTTTTACCACTAGGCAGCTGCCAGACTTTCTCTTCCCCATCCCTAAGTCAAGTTGTATAACTCCATATATTAAATAAAAAATATATAAATATTCACACTATAAAGACTATTAAAGCAATTGAATTAAATTCTACATATTTTAAATGTAAATCTATTAGAAACAAAACTACAAATTGACGACTTAAATTAAAGGGGGAAAGTGTCTGTAATTGAAAAAAAAATGTCTTTGTCTTTCTAAAACCAACATCATTGTATATCTTAAGAACAGAAAAACTCTTCATTTGAAGTAATTTTAAAATCAGCTGGCTAAAATTTAAGCAATGAAAAAATATATACAGACACAATGGTGCCACTGAAACAATGTATAACATTGTTTCCATACTGTAAAGCTCGTTAAATAATAAGCCTATAACAGGGTTCGTACCCAAGTCTGGAAGTCTGGAAAAAGTCTGAAAAATCCGATTTTGGTTTTCCAGACCCTCAAAAGTCTTAAATGTTCTTTTTTGTCTTTAAAAAGTCTGGAATCGAAAAAAAAACGGTTCTTGAGTCTTTTTATAACCAAGAAGTCCTTTTGTATCCAACCTTCTTCCTTCCCCTCCCTCAAATAAAAACGTAAGCAGCATGACGTTTGTGAGTGTCAACTACGGTACCAGGCGATAGCAGACTCCGCCCCCTCTCCGCTTTTGCGAGTTGTCGCGTTGGGTTTAGTTAGCGTTTTAAAGAAGTTGCTATGGCCTTCTGAAAGGTCAAAAAGTTATTTTTAAAAATACCTTTACCTCCCCGCAAAATGCGAAAAATCGCGAATAGTGCATGTGGTTTTAAAACGACTATGTATGAGATCATATACGGTACTAAATGCTTCCCAAACACTTTCTAAACACACTCTTACTCATTAATACAGTAGGCCTAAATAATGTAGTAGCCTAATATTGCATGCAGTTATGTATTTCACTAATGTAGTAATGATAATGTGTAGCCTACACATTTTAATTTTGTACTGCAACAATAGGCCTACTTTATTTGAATAAAAAAGAAAGGTTATTACAGGAGGACAGTAGGCCTAGTCCTACACGTAGCCTAACACCACATAGCATAGTTACCCATAGCCTACTGTGTTACTGTACTGTAAAGTCATTTTCTATGCGGACAACATATTATTTTGTAGGCCTATGTGTATTAGAAATTAGAATTGACAAAAATTGAACAAAATTTAAAACCCGTTTTACCGGCCATTCGTTTTTATGACGTTAGGGTGCTAGCCCGGTAGCCTATAGGCCTACGGGGTATACGATGCAATTCCGTTAATTTAAGAGCCAAACCCGCGAATATACGGCCGCGAATAGGTGAGGGTATAGGCTACTGTATATGTATTCCTCCTAAAATGTCATAAAATTTGACGATCAACCGATCGGATGTGTAAAAATATTTCAGTTAATCATCGGACCTGGTCTGCTAAACACGGTCTATGTAAAAAAAATTTGCATTCGTTATCTTAAATTACTACAAGCTGAGGCCTATATTTAAGATAGGCTTTAGGCCTTAACTATACATTTTCAATTCTTCCATGATCGTATTCTCTTTTTTTGCGACCATTATGTAAAATGCCTGCTTAGGCTACTCTATGGCGCCAATAGTCTAGGCTACGTGGAGTCCCGACACATTTTGCTGATTTAATTTTTTTTGGAATATATTTATTCCCTTGATCAAAATGCAAAGAAAAAGGCAATTTTTTAGTTAAAAAAGAAAATGGTGACATTTAAGAAACTATTTTATATAATGTAGGAAGGCCAAGTAATAATTCCAGCATTTAGCCTGGTTCATGCCTAGCACTACGAGACGAGCTGTCTGCGATGTCCGCCGTACGTCGTTTTATCAATTATGCGTACAATTTTAAAACAGTAGGCCTAATTAGAAAATGCGGTAGACAATGAGCTGAACATAATATTGTAAGGGAATTATTTTTTTTTAGTGGCACATGCATGTTTTTCGCGGACAATTTTGGTTCAAATTTAAGCCGCTATGTAGCCGACGTCGGCGGGCGTGGGTCTATAATCAGACAAAACCAAGTCATTTTATTATCCCGATAAATTGATGAAGATGAAATGTGCACAATGCTGAAAATATCTGATTAGATTTATGTTTTAGACATAAATTGGCTAAATATAAAATCGTTACGAATTTACCAGAAGCATTTTAATAATTTTAAGTTCATATTAGGCCGAAATAAGGAAAAAAATTCCAGATAGGATTACATTTTTACTAGAAGTTCTAGTCATTTAGTGATAAATAGGCTTTAGTCTTTGCCTGTAAGTAAGCTACACCGCTATCCATTTGAAAGAAAATGCGGAGGGGGAGGGGGGATTTAAAATGTCTGAAGATCACCACCTATTCTTAGTTACAGGCCCACCTAATCTTGTTCAGACCTCCTCCACCACTTTACTTTAGGCCTACTAGGTATAGGGAGAAATTGTATGCACCAGTGTGGCAGTTCAGAATTAGCCTACTCTACTGGTTGCACCTTCTTTGATTTTCGTCTCCCCGATTGAGCCTACATCTAGATCTTACGGTGACCTTACAGTAGGCTTATTAACGTACGCTTTAGTGCTTTCTTGACCGTTAATCTATTGAAGTTTATTTTATAAGATAGCCTATAAATGGAAGCTATAAATATAGAAACTTTAGTATAGCTGGCTTAAATAATTGTGTTAAATAATTACTATTATATTTTTTTCTTTAGTTTTAATTGGTAGGACAAAATTTCACATGCTTTTATTATTTTTTTATAGAGTTTATTACTTCATGTTCAGTAACAGTAGCCTATTCATGGCACTTGTTTTAAAATTTCTGTAATTCAAAACCATCATAGAAAGAAAGAGATAAGCTTAATGGTGCTTTTATACAGTAACGTTATTCTGCTTTTTAATTTTATAGTTAGCAATTATGTTTAGTGTCTATCTACAACTTGTGTATTAAAGACCTTGTTCTTTTTTTAAAAGTCTGAAATTATTGGTGAAAGTCTGAAAAAGGTCTGAAAAAAGTCTGGAATTTTATTTACTGAAAAGAGTAAGAACCCTGCTATAATAAATGCCGCCTTTAAACGTACGCTACGTTTCAACAATATAAAATCTACCCAAAGGTTCAAAAGAAATGGGAAGGGGTGTCTGAAGAACTTAAAGTATTTGTCCATTTAAAATTTCAGTTATATAAAGATAGTAATATTTACACCAACGAAAGTTTTCTAAATGTAAAATGTAGGCCTACTCATATCCTAGTAATTTTACATCGCTACAATCAACTATATGGTTTATGTAGGAAACTTTATGACAGAGTAGTGATGGTTTTTTATCTTTTCAGAAACATAGTGTTGGGTGTATAAGTCGCACTCCTACTATTTCTTGAAATTTTCGGTTAAAAAAAAAGTGTAACATACGCAAGTATATACTATATTTGTCACTAGATTAACAGGGACAACAAAAGCTGTTGGATAGCAAAATTTGAAGGAAAAAAATGTCTCCTAGCCTAGTAAAATAGATATCATTCATTTGTTTAGATTTGAGTTATTTAATTATTAGTATTAATTAGTTTATACAAAGAAAATTGAAAAAAAAGTAAAATAACCTAAAACTACAGGGTTTGTATCATTAGTATTATTTTAAATTATTATGTGCATTTTTTTAAAATTGTATATTATTGATTGTGCAGTAATTATTGAATAAGGCCCTCACTTAGGGTTTCTGTTTTTAGTCTCCAATGACAAAAGTTTTGGTTTGGTAGACCCTAAGCCTGGGTTCAGTATGAGCCTAAGTTTGGTGTTCTTTGATTTGTAATTATTATAGAAGTTTTATGTTGCTTGGGATATAAAAAATAGTTTAACAAAACAAAAATGTATAAATTCATAAACTAAAAAAGAAGAAAATAAATTTTCTCCTACACTACATTTTCAATACACCTGAGTGTTTCATTATTATTTAGGCTGTGTCTAACCCTTTTTTGTGTCATTTTTAACATTAACGCTTCCATTTTCTATTTAAATTGCTTGTGAGTGTAGGGAGCCCCTCAGGTGGAATATCCTAGGGCCTCACTACATATTAATCTGGTACTAGACACAACCATAAAAACGTTGGGTTGTTTTACATTTGGGATACTATTGATAATTTTATTTTGGTATGAACTTAACGCCTGCTTTTATTTATTTGTTTTATTTCATCTTGACTTTTTTGTGTGTTAAATCTCATCTTAATAGTAACTATTCTTTTAACTCAACAGCTTCAAGACAAAGCTACACTTTTAACTGCTGAAAGAAAGAAGGTAATTTTTTTTTTATTTTGACAATTGAAAAAGATTTTTACAGTATCAACCCATGGTGTAGTTTTAAAATAAAAAATTAATTGCTAATTCACCACTCAAATTGTAACAACTTTTGAGCACTTTCCTTTGATTAATTACAGCGTGGCAAAACAGTACCTGAAGGTTTGGCAACAAGCGATGACATCCGAAATTACAGACAATTAGCTTCTCATACAGTAATTGTATTTTAAAAATTAACTATCCTTGTTCTTCCCACCTTTATGGAAAATGAAAACCTAAAATGAATTGAATTTGCACTTTTCTTTATGATAAATGCATTATAATTATAATTTGTTGAAAAGTGTATTTTGTAAAATTTGCATAAAAAAACAATTTGATCATAATAAACTTAGAAAAAAAAAATTCTCTATAAATTTAATATTACTATTATTTATTTGTTTTGGTTTGTAAGCCTAAATCTTAACAGTTTAAACATATTCAATATCAATGTCTCATTAGCTCAAAATCAAAACAATATTTTTGTAAATAAGCTAATTGTTTTCAAAATCAATACCTCTCAGGGTCTTCATAGTGCCAGTGTGCCAGGCATATTGTCTGTTGATGTCTGCCTGCGAGATACATCAAGAATTGTCACGGGAGGTAATGACAAAAATGCTGTTGTTTTCAACAAAGATACAGAACAGGTTATGGCCATTCTCAAAGGTCATAGCAAGAAAGTTACAAGTGTCATTTATCATCCAGAAGAGGTCAGTTTGGTAAAACAATCATGTAATTGATCTCTAAAGCATTCCATGATTTAAACAGTACAGGTATATAAAAAGTACACAATTATTTTACTGATACAGTAACTATGAGCAGTGTATTGAACAAATTTGTAACTCTTTTTATTTATTTTCTATTGAGATCAGAAGAAGAAAAAATTGTTTCATGTATGTTTCTTTTAATGCCCTTTTTTACCTTCAGGAATTGGTGATAACGGCTTCACCAGATAATACTATTAGAGTTTGGGGAATCACAACTGCATCCTGTGGACAGATTATACGTGCTCATGATGCACCAGTGACAGGAATAAGTTTGCATGCAACAGGAGATTATCTTTTGTCTTGCTCAACTGATATGGTATGGTTAATATTTGATACTAAAGAAATATAAAACAGCCTCTATAAATATAACGTATATTTTCACATATAATCACACTTTTTTAAATAAAAGTTCCAAAAATAAAAAATTAACTATTCATACTCATTGGACACATTTTTTAAAAGCACAACTCTTTCATGAAGATGTAACTATCACCTGTATCAATGATTAATGTGATGTAGAATTACTATATACATTTTACATTGGAAAAGCTTTCATGGGTCAAATCTTGAAAAATGTGTATTCTTGCTGATCTCCTTCACCTCTCCTTTGGACAGATTTCATATTACCATAGTATACATGTCTACACATTTGAGTACAAAAATGTGTAACAAAAACATAAAATATGGGGGAGGAGACATAAAAATGGGTAACAACCACAGGATTATTATTTTAAAACACTATAATTAAACTAATTAACAGTGTAAATAATCTATAATGAATTGGCTATTTAAAGGTATTGAAAAAAAGGCTATGCGTAACTATGCCTTTCTTCACTATTTACAATAATAACAAGATGGTCTGTAGAGTTAATTTTGGATTATAATTTTTAATTTAGCTTGGGCAGCTAACTCTTTTAAAATCTAAAGTAGGTTTTTTTTTTGTTAACTATCACGTTGAATCCTTTCAATTTCAACTAGGGCTATCCTATAACTATAGGTCTACTGTCAAGTCACAGTCTAGTAGTGTAGTAGTCTAGTGTCTAGGCCTATAGTTATATAACTTTTAGTAAGTTTTTTTAACATACTTTATTAAATATGCTAATAAATCCCTCGTGAGAAGTCTTGATTCTGTTATTCTATCACCTGACATTACTTGCACATGAGTTACATCTAAATTGAACGTTTTGTTTTTACTGGCAATGTCGCCAAGGACAATGGCAATGTGTCTTATATTCATTATTTTGTTGAGTCCATAGTCTTAAAATAAAATGAGCATTTTTCCTGGTTAAATTCTTCAGTATATTCCTTGTGAAAACATTGATATAGTTTTTTTCAGACACAAACTATAAGCCTTTTCTTCTATATCGCGCTCAGATTTATTTTCATTTTTCATGTTTATTTTCATTTTTCAAATTGGCCGCAATTTTGAAAATTGAGTCATGTTTCGTGCAACTCGTTATTTTGATACTAAACTATTTTCTGAGTCCTATCAGTAAAAATTGTAATGTTGGCCAACAGTGAGAATCAATTAAAATCATTTATACATTTATTTTACATCTCTTATACGACTTTTTCTAAATACAAAAGCTATCAAGAGAGAAAAAAAAAATTTAATTATTTTTTCGCATTTTTACCATTTTGCTTATTTTTAAGACTCAATGCGTATTTTCGGGACAGTCTGTAAATTTTAGCGTTTTTGCGGGACAAATACGCAAAATGCGGGATGGTAGGCATGTATGCCATAGAGTAGCTTAAGGTTAATTGGATTTTTTGTATTGATAGCCAATTACAATATAGGAAAAATTGGAAATAGAAATCAAAGTCTATCCATGATATAGGCCTAAAGCCTACCTGGCAGTGTTTATCATTCTGATAAAATTGTGCCATGAAGTGAAACTTAAAAAAATGTTTACACCACTGATCAGATAATCACCAAAATTTGAGACATTTCAGGCCCTATAGAGTAATTCAAACTTGAAAAAATGTGTATTAAAATAACGTTTGAGTGTCGCTGGTTTTGTTAGTTTCATTATGTATTAGATATGAGTTTAAAAAAAGATCACAACTTAATGCCGGTCGTGAACAAATAAAAAAAATTTTGTCGCCGCACTACGCCGTCACACTTTAAATCATTACAGACAGTTAACTGCCAGTGGTAATTTGGGACTACATTTTACATTTAAGCCTGCTCAGTGTGCTTCACTTATAATGTAGGGTTTGAGACTGGGTAAAAAAAATCTACCTGAATATGAAGCGCTTTGAACTTTAAGTTTAATTACCTTTTTTCCCCCTATTTTTTAAATGTCTAGGACAGAAATTCCATAATTTCCAATATGAATGCAAACACGAAGACTAAGTGTATGATTTTAGGACAAAACTTTGCAGGCTTTTTGTCATTTTCAACTGGGGATCCAGTGCTTGCACCCATTATGAACTCGAACGCTTTGTGTATGGGTCGATACAAATAAATTTAATGCTGCCTTTATTTGTTTATGCTTGCATTATGCATGCACAGTGCTTTTTTGTAAAAGAAAAATAGGTGCCGGTACTCAGTGATGGATTGCCTAACTTTTAAAGCAGTTTCGCATTTTATATTTTAATTCTTATTGCGCGCAATGTTAAAATAATTCAATTTTAACAAATTAATAATATAATTAAATAATAATAAATGTTACAATACAAGAAAAGTAATAATTTTTCCCCCACATTGAAAAAGGTGTCAGTACGACGTACCGGTGCGTACCGTCACAAAAAAGGCACTGTACATGCATGATTACTAACAACTATTTTTTAGGACTGTTTTCAAATCAGAAAATTTAGTGACTTTTATGTTTAAAAAATATAATTTTTTTATTGTAATTTAATATAAAAAAATAAGTGTAACTCTCAAAATTATCGGTGCCAAGTACAAAATATAATTTGGAAAACCCCAAATTAAAGAGGACTTATATACAAGAGTATGTACAGAATATCTAAGTAATTGTTTTTATTTTATTTTAAGCACTGGGCCTTCTCAGACATCCGTACGGGACGCATACTTACAAAAATTATAGGCAAATCTGATCAAATATGTGAGTCCAATTTTTTTGTAGTGTTTAAAATTAAATTTCAAACTTTTTAGTAATGCCAAAAATAACATCATTGTTTATCCAAACTTAAAGAAAATTTATACTTGAACAATTTTTTTTCTTGAATGTATAGCATCAGCCTTAACTTGTGCACAGTTTCATCCAGATGGTCTTATTTTTGGTACTGGCACTGATGACTCTATTATAAAGATTTGGGATCTTAAGGAGAGATCTAATGTTGCCAACTTTCAGGGCCACCAAGGACAAATTACCAGTATTTCATTTTCTGAAAATGGTGTGTTTTTTTTTTCAAAATATTAGCTGTTGGTTTAAAGTTTAATTTGTGTTATGTTTTTATAATATATTTTAAACCTTCTCATCTACCCGAGTGTTTCCTTTTCATACCATATTAGTCTGTAGTACTAGTGAAGTCACTATCTACCTGGGTAACTTGTATGTAGGTTTCTTAGTGCCAATAACAAAAGGTTATTACAATACCAAAATGTTGTGGCTTTTTTTCTCTTCTATATAAATTAATATCTGGGTGCTTAGACTTTGGGTATCTACTTTACTTGAGGAATATTTACTTTTTATAACCCAGTTAATGTCTAAACAATATCGGAAATGTTAGAATCTATTCAAAAGTTTTTAAATAGTTGAATGACTAATTAAAATTCATATCACTGAACTATATAGGCCTGTATACTATATATTAAAATAATGTTAGATCTGAAGTTTTTATTTTGTTGTTACTGTTAGTTTGTTATGAATGATTGGAAGTTGAGGCATATAACAGAAGTTTATGTAACAGTTACCCATGATTAATTAAGGTATCTCAGGCCTGAGAATTAAGATAAACTAATTAATAACATTTATTTGTCATTGGCCTAAGCCTATTTGTTTATTACTTTAATTTCATTTCTACTAGTTTAAATTATATTTTATATTTTTATTATGAATAATTTGAGTCAGTTGCTTTGATAGTTTTTTTTTAGTAAAATTTGTAATAATATTTTGAGTATTTTTTCTTCAATATATGGAGGTATGCAACTTGAGGTTAGAAAGCTAGCGACTGAATAAGGGGAAAGGGTTAAATTATATTTTGCTAGCATTTGCAGGGCTGCCCACTTTTATGGTCTCCGTTATGGTTTTGATACCCAAATAACGGTGTTACGCTAAGGTGTTGATCTGTTAATGCTCAAATGGAAAATTTTTTTGGGGAAAAATAAATTATCTTTACTGTTTGATATGGTAACTAGTATCCTAAATATTTCATACATTCTTTTCTTAGGCAAAATATGTTTCATTTCCTTAACAGTGCTTTATAAAATCACTGGCATTAAAAACTCGCATCACTATCAGAAACGAAACAACCCCAAATTGATGATGTGCAGCGACTATAGTTGTCTGCCAGTAGAGGCGACGCACTGCGACTGTAGTTGCTATAGGCCTATGTAATTTTTCCCCTGGCAATTTAGCTTGTTTTTAAATTTCCTTTTTTTTTAACTGTGTCCATGTTTGTTTTTTTAAACCTGTGTCCATGTTTGTTTGTTTTTTGTAAGTCTTGATTTTCTTTTTTTATGAATCTTGAAAAAGTTTGTCATTTAATTATGTGAAAAAGTCAGGTCCCTTTTAATACAAGCAAAATGAGTTTTGGTTTTAATGAGGAAAATGTAAAATGTGTTTTAAGAATATTTTTTTCTCATAAACAGGCTACTACTTGGCAACATCTGCTGAAGATTCAGTTGTTAAACTGTGGGATCTACGAAAGCTTAAAAACTTTAAAACAATTCAGCTTGATGACAACTATCAAGTGAAGGGACTCTGCTTTGACCAAAGTGGAACTTATTTAGCAGTAGCTGGATCAGATGTCAGGTATTTGTCATTCATTAAACTGGGATATGATTGTTCTGGTCTTTTGTATGATCCATTCTGTTCTGTTTTTTTCCTACAAAAATATCAGTGACACATAAATTAACAAGTGAATGCCTAAATCAAACTTTGTACAAGTTACAATAATACTTGCACAAGGTAAAATAAATTATGCTTGTATCACCATAGCTATGTTATTTTTAAGAAATTAAAACAAAGCACCATAAAAAAAAAAAGTTCAGATGTTTGAAAAAAGCAGCAATTATTTCCATTGTGTAGAGGAAAATCCTGACAGCATCACATCATCAAAATCTAAATTGGAAAATAAAGTCCATGATGAAGAAAATTCTTACTACACCATGTAAAACAAAATCAATTCCAAAATCTTCATTAAAAAAAAGGAAAATGTCAGATTTCACTAAGTAACTAAAAAGTAAACAAAAACATTTTAAGACGAAGATAGTCTTGTAGTAAATGAGGAAAGATTTTTTAGATAGCGCTGTCAGGTAGTATTGAATTTAAGCTGAGTTCAAATGAACTTTTCCTGTATGTGGAAAAACCACAAACAAAAATGTATCTGCTAAATGCTGAAAAGATTTTGTTAAATTGTATTTTAAAGAGGGTAGATATATCAAGCACAATAGAACATGAACTGATTTATTTATTAGTAACTACCTTAGAAGAAAAATATGCTTTGTTATAGTTTCTTTAAAATTTCCTATGTTTCTCAGAATTGGGTCTAGTACCCTAACCTGGTTCTGAAAAGGTCCAGAACTGAAAACTTGGTTCCAGCATTATCACCTGGTTCTGCAAGCTTTACTCTTTCTTGTATATCCAAGTTTCTATACAGGCATATCTTTCCTCCAACTTCTATCTAGAAAATAGTTGAATGAAAAGAGCCACACTAGTGTTTAAATCAGTACATAATATTTAAGGAAATAATAGAGCACTGGAAAACATAGAATGCTTTTCTGGTGAGGGATTTAAAAAACAGAAATAAAACCATGAGATAATATTTTCTTTTCCAATTGTTTAGTTGTAACTAAGAAAGGAATAGGCAAGTTGGTATTAAATAATACAATATATATCTCTACATATATCTCTACATCTGTTATATGGGCATGCTAGGCAGGTGTATCAAAAGTCTCTAGTTTGAATCCTGGTGTCCGATAAGATTTTTTCCCAGGTCTGGAGGGTGTCCTTGTCTACAAACCTCTGATGGATACCTGACAACAGTTGGTGATAAGTAGGGCAGCTGAAAGAGATATTTGGTAATAAGTAGGGCAGCTGAAAGATATTTGGTAATAAGTAGGGCAGCTGAAAGAGATATTTGGTGATAATTAGTGCAGCTGAAAGAGATATTTGGTGATAATTAGGGCAGCTGAAAGAGATATTTGGTGATAAGTAGGTCAGCTGAAAGAGATATTTGGTAATAAGTAGGGCAGCTGAAAGAGATATTTGGTGATAATTAGGGCAGCTGAAAGAGATATTTGGTGATAAGTAGGGCAGCTGAAAGAGATATTTGGTAATAAGTAGGGCAGCTGAAAGAGATATTTGGTGATAAGTAGGGCAGCTGAAAGAGATTTTAACTCCTTATAACAAAGTTTTTGTTTTATACATTTTTACAATGTTCCCAGTCAGTTTTGTCCTTTGTTTTATACATTTTTACAATGTTCCCAGTCAGTTTTGTCCTTTGTTTTATATATTTTTACAATGTTCCCAGTCAGTTTTGTCCTTTGTTTTATACATTTTTACAATGTTCCCAGTCAGTTTTGTCCTTTGTTTTATACATTTTTACAATGTTCCCAGTCAGTTTTGTCCTTTGTTTTATACATTTTTACAATGTTCCCAGTCAGTTTTGTCCTTTGTTTTATACATTTTTACAATGTTCCCAGTCAGTTTTGTCCTTTGGGTTTTACACTTACACCAATTTGTTTTTTATTTGTATCAATAAAGATTTTTAAAATGTCCTTTGCAGAGTTTATTTGTGTAAGCAGTGGAGTGAATTAGCTGTGTTCAATGATCACACAGCTGCTGCTACAGGAGTGAGGTTTGGTCACAACTCATCTTTCATTGTTTCTGTCAGTATGGACAGATCAGTCAAGTTTTTTGGAACAGGAGAATAAACAAAATAGTCCCAAACTGTTTTATGGTTTAAAAGACATGTTTATTTTGTTTAAAGATCTAATTTCATTTTTATTGGTTTGTATCATTTTACCCTGTGCTGTTACTAGCATTTTTCTTAGAACTTTTTCAAATAGCCATTTAAGTTTAAGGTTTATTGAAAAAAACATTGTAATAATATTACAAAAAAAGTGATTTTGAAGAACACAAAGTTTTTTTATAATGATTTCCAATGTATGCTTTAATAATTGCAGTGTATTTAATTCACTAAAAAAGCATTATTATATTGCAGAATAGTTAGATGAAAATTCTTAATTCCTTTGAACATATTGAATGCACAATTTGTACCTTTTTACAACTTAGATTTTATTCCTATTTTAATATTTCAAAAGTGTTTATTAAAGATTCTTGGGTTTGGTTATTTCTATCTCTAGAGATTGTATAATATAAAGAACCCAATGTGTTCCATGTCATTAATAGTCATACAGTTTTATTGCTATCATAAAGTGTTATTTCCAATAAATAATACCAGTAATACCAGTACTTGTGTGTTTTTTGTTGTAATTTCTTGTTGTTTTAATAAGCCTCTAATTAGTTTAATGCTATTATTAGAACAGTGACAAATCTCTAGTTGAACTAGTTTAATGCTGTTGTTAGAACAGTGACAAATCTCTAGTTGAACTAGTTTAATGCTATTATTAGAACAGTGACAAATCTCTAGTTGAACTAGTTTAATGCTATTATTAGAACAGTGACAAATCTCTAGTTGAACTAGTTTAATGCTATTATTAGAACAGTGACAAATCTCTAGTTGAACTAGTTTAATGCTATTATTAGAACAGTGACAAATCTCTAGTTGAACTAGTTTAATGCTATTATTAGAACAGTGACAAATCTCTAGTTGAACTAGTTTAATGCTATTATTAGAACAGTGACAAATCTCTAGTTGAACTAGTTTGGGTCAAACAAAAAGTAACAGTTAAAATTTGCAAAACTAAAATTGTGAATTTTTTAAAGCAGTTTTGGAATAATGTTAATGCCTGTACATTTTTAAAATGTACCTGGTAGTGGTATTTTAATTAAACAGAATAGCACACAATTTTAAAGGAATCACATACTGGCGCAGCATTGCAAATGGGGCTACAAAGGGCAGGTATCTTCTGTACCACTAAAGTATTAAAACTAATATTTTAACTAGACTAGCCATGATTGGTATTAGTAATTAGATTGATTTAATATTTCAAGAGTTTGAATTCTCATTTCCTGATACAAATTGTGTCAAGGTATGCAGTCTGTATGTCATCCAACCGCCCAACAATTTGTGGCAAGGTATGCAGTCTGTAAGTCATCCAACCGCCCAACAAATTGTGGCAAGGTATGCAGAGTCTGTATGTCATCCAACCGCCCAACAAATTGTGGCAAGGTATGCAGAGTCTGTATGTCATCCAACCGCCCAACAAATTGTGGCAAGGTATGCAGTCTGTATGTCATCCAACCGCCCAACAAATTGTGGCAAGGTATGCAGTCTGTATGTCATCCAACCGCCCAACAAATTGTGGCAAGGTATGCAGTCTGTATGTCATCCAACCGCCCAACAAATTGTGGCAAGGTATGCAGTCTGTATGTCATCCAACCGCCCATCATTTACTTTTTTACAGCTCTATCACCTTTTTATTTAAAGAGAATGAGACATCTATCAGTGGTTATTAGTTCACATGAATTAATTCAATCTCCTGCATGGATGAGACATCTATCAGTGGTTATTAGTTCTCATGAATCAACTCAATCTCCTGCATGGATGAGACATCTATCACTGGTTATTAGTTCACATGAATCAACTCAATCTCCTGCATGGATGAGACATCTATCAGTGGTTATTAGTTCACATGAATCAACTCAATCTCCTGCACGGATGAGACATCTATCAGTGGTTATTAGTTCACATGAATTAATTCAATCTCCTGCATGGATGAGACATCTATCAGTGGTTATTAGTTCACATGAATCAACTCAATCTCCTGCATGGATGAGACATCTATCACTGGTTATTAGTTCACATGAATTAATTCAATCTCCTGCATGGATGAGACATCTATCAGTGGTTATTAGTTCACATGAATCAACTCAATCTCCTGCATGGATGAGACATCTATCAGTGGTTATTAGTTCACATGAATCAACTCAATCTCCTGCACGGATGAGACATCTATCAGTGGTTATTAGTTCACATGAATTAATTCAATCTCCTGCATGGATGAGACATCTATCAGTGGTTATTAGTTCACATGAATCAACTCAATCTCCTGCATGGATGAGACATCTATCAGTGGTTATTAGTTCACATGAATCAACTCAATCTCCTGCATGGATGAGACATCTATCACTGGTTATCAGTTCACATGAATCAACTCAATCTCCTGCACAGATGAGACATCTATCACTGGTTATCAGTTCACATGAATCAACTCAATCTCCTGCACGGATGAGACATCTATCAGTGGTTATTAGTTCACATGAATCAACTCAATCTCCTGCACGGATGAGACATCTATCAGTGGTTATTAGTTCACATGAATCAACTCAATCTCCTGCACGGATGAGACATCTATCAGTGGTTATTAGTTCACATGAATTAATTCAATCTCCTGCATGGATGAGACATCTATCAGTGGTTATTAGTTCACATGAATCAACTCAATCTCCTGCATGGATGAGACATCTATCAGTGGTTATTAGTTCACATGAATCAACTCAATCTCCTTCATGGATGAGACATCTATCACTGGTTATTAGTTCACATGAATTAATTCAATCTCCTGCATGGATGAGACATCTATCAGTGGTTATTAGTTCACATGAATCAACTCAATCTCCTGCATGGATGAGACATCTATCAGTGGTTATTAGTTCACATGAATCAACTCAATCTCCTGCACGGATGAGACATCTATCAGTGGTTATTAGTTCACATGAATCAACTCAATCTCCTGCACGGATGAGACATCTATCAGTGGTTATTAGTTCAGATGAATCAACTCAATCTCCTGCATGGATGAGACATCTATCAGTGGTTATTAGTTCACATGAATCAACTCAATCTCCTGCATGGATGAGACATCTATCAGTGGTTATTAGTTCACATGAATCAACTCAATCTCCTGCATGGATGAGACATCTATCACTGGTTATCAGTTCACATGAATCAACTCAATCTCCTGCACGGATGAGACATCTATCACTGGTTATCAGTTCACATGAATCAACTCAATCTCCTGCACGGATGAGACATCTATCAGTGGTTATTAGTTCACATGAATCAACTCAATCTCCTGCACGGATGAGACATCTATCAGTGGTTATTAGTTCACATGAATCAACTCAATCTCCTGCACGGATGAGACATCTATCAGTGGTTATTAGTTCACATGAATTAATTCAATATCCTGCATGGATGAGACATCTATCAGTGGTTATTAGTTCACATGAATCAACTCAATCTCCTGCATGGATGAGACATCTATCAGTGGTTATTAGTTCACATGAATTAATTCAATCTCCTGCATGGATGAGACATCTATCAGTGGTTATTAGTTCACATGAATCAACTCAATCTCCTGCACGGATGAGACATCTATCAGTGGTTATTAGTTCACATGTATCAACTCAATCTCCTGCACGGATGAGACATCTATCAGTGGTTATTAGTTCACATGAATCAACTCAATCTCCTGCACGGATGAGACATCTATCAGTGGTTATTAGTTCACATGAATCAACTCAATCTCCTGCACGGATGAGACATCTATCAGTGGTTATTAGTTCACATGAATCAACTCAATCTCCTGCATGGATGAGACATCTATCAGTGGTTATTAGTTCACATGAATCAACTCAATCTCCTGCACGGATGAGACATCTATCACTGGTTATCAGTTCACATGAATCAACTCAATCTCCTGCATGGATGAGACATCTATCAGTGGTTATTAGTTCACATGAATCAACTCAATCTCCTGCACGGATGAGACATCTATCAGTGGTTATTAGTTCACATGAATCAACTCAATCTCCTGCATGGATGAGACATCTATCAGTGGTTATTAGTAGTTCCCATGAATCAACTCAATCTTGGATTCGATGTCACTGTCAGAGAGTGAAATCTGCCCTTTTGGTGCCAATTTCGTATTCGCCCTAGCGTGTCTATTATCTACTCACTCCGAACATTTACTCATGTATTGCTTCTGGCGCCATAGTGCACCAAAGACATGGCGAGGTGGACGCTAAGCGGTGAGTAGCGGCGGAGCTGATGTAGTTTTGCGCAACATACGAATAGGCCTACAGTGCCCGTGAGAATGTAGACACGACCCTGCCTAGCCTCTGGAATTGTCCCCGACAACTACGGTACTGAGACAACATAATGTTTCCCCCTAAAAAGCCACCAGTCTATCATTCTTTAGAACCTAGATAAAACACTGTCAGCAATCAAACAATTCAAAGCACCAGCCTTGGGGGAACTATCATCTCCTACCAAGCGCGTCCCCAGGTGGCGGATAGGGGAATGACCTTTAGATATAAGGGTTAGCCGTGAATACAGAATAAGCGGCCGCGGACCAACTGGTTTGCTGTCATGGAGGGTGAGGTGGGGTATCCCGTGGTAAGGATACGCTTTAAAAAAATGCTTTAAAAATCCAAGGAAATGAATGCAAATAGTGAAAATAGTGCGCTCTAAGCTAATCCCGGACAGATGAGGCCGTTAGCTCGGGGTAACAGTTTAAAGGTTTATTCACATGAATTTAAACTTTGATATTCTTGTTCTAACCAGGCTGCAGTCTCAGAGAACCAACTCTGTTGTGTTACGTACCACTGATACATCACCGTAAAAGTTCGGCACAAACGGTTGCCCGTTGCTGTTCACTCTCTAGATCCTGTTATGCAGGCTAGTCAATAAACATATGCTCGACCGTCTTTTCTGCGTCCCTACAGTTTCATTCAAGGTGGTGCCTAAACCTACTATAGTAGGCCCCTATCCCACAATGCACAATTCAACATTTTGCGATCCTGGACTGTTCCATTATGCCGAGCCTCCAAAACGGGTCCGCTAGATTTTGTCCATTATTTAATGCCGCCCTTGTCAGATTCGTTACGCCCGTGTACCACCGTTCAGTCACGCACTCACGGATCGTTTCCGGTCACTCTCAAGTGAGCACAGCTCATAGAGAGCGTGTGGCGGGGCCCCTTTCTCGGCTATAATGAGTTCTCTATTTCGTTTCCAGAGATACATGAATGACTCTGTATCCACTGGAGGGTGGCCTTCACATCGTACCTAGAGATCAAATCTGAAAATAGCCGATAGCTTACGAGAGAGTCACTCAGGCCAGGTCCGGTCCACCTCTGTCTCGTAGCTGCAAATCGCACCGCAAGGGCCAAACAACTATTTTCTACAGGTATCATCTCTTGGATACATCTCGCTTCCTAACATCAATCCTGGCACTGCCATCGGTAAACGCCTTAATGCACGCGTGATAGGAGTTTAACTGTTTCGAGGGCGGTAGCAAGCTTCTAAGCGCAGCTACTGTGTTTTCCGACTGCGGGATCAATCAAGCGCATTCGTACCTCCGGTAGATAGGGAGAAATATGTGGATAAGACTCCTAGGGTCATGCGGTCTATTGGGATTTCGATCTCTTTGCTCTTGCTGATCGCGTGAGTAGATCATAAGTGATTAGCGCAAAAGTGATTCCATAGAGTCATAGAGATCTGCTCTCTCCAATCCCAGGAATCTACCTTCATTTTGAGCGTCAAGCTATTCTTCAACCGCTTATATCCAGGAATCTACCTTCATTTTGAGCGTCAAGCTATTCTTCAACCGCTTATATCCAGGAATCTACCTTCATTTTGAGCGTCAAGCTATTCTTCAACCGCTTATATCCAGGAATCTACCTTCATTTTGAGCGTCAAGTGTTGTGAGCTATTTTGAGTGAAAGAGAGTGGATATGAATGGATTAAAATCTATTGTCGACAAATGGGTGTGTGTAGGCGTGTATGTGTGTGTGTTGAGCCCAGTGATGTTATTGTAAATATAGGAATGAATGAACTCAAGTCAGTTAGGGGGGGGGGGGGGGAATCGTGAATGAAGGGAGCGAACACGGGGTGTGTAAGATAGGAAGACTGGGCATTCGGGGGTATGAGAGCTGAGCAGTACGGAGCTGTATAAATTTTGATTTTGTGATTTTGAGAATGTACATGTTAAATAAAGTGTTGAACTGAAAACCTTTTGTCCAGCATGATATTTGAATAAAGAATGACTATAACAGTGTAATATAACTATAACATCAAGCTATTCTTCAACTCAACCGCTTATATCCAGGAATCTACCTTCATTTTGAGCATCAAGCTATTCTTCAACCGCTTATATCCAGGAATCTACCTTCATTTTTAGCGTCAAGCTATTCTTCAACCGCTTATATCCAGGAATTTACCTTCATTTTGAGCGTCAAGCTATTCTTCAACCGCTTATATCCAGGAATCTACCTTCATTTTTAGCGTCAAGCTATTCTTCAACCGCTTATATCCAGGAATCTACCTTCATTTTTAGCGTCAAGCTATTCTTCACCCGCTTATATCCAGGAATCTACCTTCATTTTTAGCGTCAAGCTATTCTTCAACCGCTTATATCCAGGAATCTACCTTCATTTTGAGCGTCAAGCTATTCTTCAACCGCTTATATCCAGGAATCTACCTTCATTTTTAGCGTCAAGCTATTCTTCAACCGCTTATATCCAGGAATCTACCTTCATTTTTAGCGTCAAGCTATTCTTCAACCGCTTATATCCAGGAATTTACCTTCATTTTGAGCGTCAAGCTATTCTTCAACCGCTTATATCCAGGAATCTACCTTCATTTTTAGCGTCAAGCTATTCTTCAACCGCTTATATCCAGGAATCTACCTTCATTTTGAGCGTCAAGCTATTCTTCAACCGCTTATATCCAGGAATCTACCTTCATTTTTAGCGTCAAGCTATTCTTCAACCGCTTATATCCAGGAATCTACCTTCATTTTGAGCGTCAAGCTATTCTTCAACCGCTTATATCCAGGAATCTATCTTCATTTTGAGCGTCAAGCTATTCTTCAACCGCTTATATCCAGGAATCTACCTTCATTTTTAGCGTCAAGCTATTCTTCAACCGCTTATATCCAGGAATCTACCTTCATTTTGAGCGTCAAGCTATTCTTCAACCGCGTATATCCAGGAATCTACCTTTTTTTTTAGCGTCAAGCTCTTCTTCAACCGCTTATATCGCTCAAATGCATTTTTTTTTCAATTTCACTATCATTTTTCACTATTTAAAAATAGTACATATAAGTATAAGCTTACTGATATAGATCTAGCACTGAAATGACTCCCAGTATTATCTTTTGGGAAGCCCTAGCTAATTTGAATCTATTGGGCATTGAATAGTTGTATTAATCACTAATGATTGTATGAAATCTTACTATGTGTCCCTTTCGTCCTTCATAAGAGATTTGATCACATTTTCTGTGAAAGCAGCTTTTTGTTACCGTAATAGTCCCTGCAGCCGGAGCTGGGATGTTGTTATTTATTAGCTTCTAGGTTTTTGTCGTGACGTCGTGTTAAAGAAAAGCATGCATTCTTTTTCTCACATTTCATTCCTCTTGGCTTCTTTTTTTTCTTCTTTTTGTCTCATCCAGACGCTTAGGACTTAGGACCACTTATTTACTTATTATTTGTAGTTTTTTTTTCCTTTATTCATTTTTTTTCTGTAGTTTATGTAGCCATTTTGGTTTTAAGACAGCAGAATCGTTAGATCAAGGACGTTAGTGATTATGTGTTAAGAGTCTAACAGATTTAGCCAGCATGTCTCACCATTCTCTCAGTGGCACCATGGTAGAGATTATGCAACCTCTGGATCAACCACAGAGAGAGCTTTGAGAGACAGAGCGTGTAAGTTAGAAAAAGGCACCTGCTCAATAGAGAGTACAACTGGATTAGTGAAACGAGACATGTTTTCCCCTTTACCCCGAAGAGGGTCCCAGTCTCCTCTCAGAAGTCCAGCTTTTTCGCACCAGAATGGATATGTTGAAATAGGGAGACCAGAACACTGAAATATATACATACACATGACATACTTAGACATATGTAGGTTGGAGAGGCCATATTTCAGAAGTATCCAGGAGTATTATAGATAACACAGCACTTGGCACATTTGGGCTGTCACTACCTCTAAGTCTAAGCAAGAAGGGCTTTATTTTGTGCAACACTGTATGTGTTACTCAACCCTCCCTATAGTATATTGTCTTTTATTCTTGAAAAGGACCCCACTTTTCAGTCATTTAAAATGCTTCATTACTTTAAATCTCTAAAAGGACCCCACTTTTCATTCATTTCAAATGCTTCATTACTTTAAATCTCTAAAAGGACCCCACTTTTCAGTCATTTAAAATGCTTCATTACTTTAAATCTCTAAAAGGACCCCACTTTTCAGTCATTTCAAATGCTTCATTACTTTAAATCTCTAAAAGGACCCCACTTTTCAGTCATTTCAAATGCTTCATTACTTTAAATCTCTAAAAGGACCCCACTTTTCAGTCATTTCAAATGCTTCAATACTTTAAATCTCTAAAAGGACCACACTTTTCAGTCATTTAAAATGCTTCATTACTTTAAATCTCTAAAAGGACCCCACTTTTCAGTCATTTCAAATGCTTCATTACTTTAAATCTCTAAAAGGACCCCACTTTTCAGTATTTTCAAATGCTTCAATACTTTAAATTTCTAAAAGGACCCCACTTTTCAGTCATTTCAAATGCTTCATTACTTTAAATCTCTTAAAGGACCCCACTTTTCAGTCATTTCAAATGCTTCATTACTTTAATTCTCCAAAAGGACCCCACTTTTCAGTATTTTCAAATGCTGCATTACTTTAAATCTCTAAAAGGACCCCACTTTTCAGTCATTTCAAATGCTTCATTACTTTAAATCTCTAAAAGGACCCCACTTTTCAGTCATTTCAAATGCTTCATTACTTTAAATCTCTAAAAGGACCCCACTTTTCAGTCATTTCAAATGCTTCATTACTTTAAATCTCTAAAAGGACCCCACTTTTCAGTCATTTCAAATGCTTCATTACTTTAAATCTTTAAAAGGACCCCACTTTTCAGTCATTTCAAATGCTTCATTCTTTAAATCTTTAAAAGGACCCCACTTTTCAGTCATTTCAAATGCTTCATTACTTTAAATCTCTAAAAGGACCCCACTTTTCAGTCATTTCAAATGCTTCAATACTTTAAATCTCTAAAAGGACCCCACTTTTCAGTCATTTCAAATCCTTCATTACTTTAAATCTCTAAAAGGACCCCACTTTTCAGTCATTTCAAATGCTTCATTACTTTAAATCTCTAAAAGGACCCCACTTTTCAGTCATTTCAAATGCTTCATTACTTTAAATCTCTAAAAGGACCCCACTTTTCAGTCATTTCAAATCCTTCATTACTTTAAATCTCTAAAAGGACCCCACTTTTCAGTCATTTCAAATCCTTCATTACTTTAAATCTCTAAAAGGACCCCACTTTTCAGTCATTTCAAATGCTTCATTACTTTAAATCTCTAAAAGGACCCCACTTTTCAGTCATTTCAAATGCTTCATTCTTTAAATCTCTAAAAGGACCTCACTTTTCAGTCATTTCAAATGCTTCATTACTTTAAATCTCTAAAAGGACCCCACTTTTCAGTCATTTCAAATGCTTCATTACTTTAAATCTCTAAAAGGACCCCACTTTTCAGTCATTTCAAATGCTTCATTACTTTAAATCTCTAAAAGGACCCCCACTTTTCAGTCATTTCAAATGCTTCAATACTTTAAATCTCTAAAAGGACCCCACTTTTCAGTCATTTAAAATGCTTCATTACTTTAAATCTCTAAAAGGACCCCACTTTTCAGTCATTTAAAATGCTTCATTACTTTAAATCTCTAAACTCTTAAATAGTTCACTTTTTATTCAGTAAAAAGCACTATTTTTGTGCTTGAAAAGGTATTTATTCTTTATTGAAAATAATTAGGATTCGGCTATCAAAATAAGGCAATGTTCTGAGAATCGAATGAAATAAAACTAAATTTACGTAGATCTAACTAAGTTTATTAATTATATTGTAATTGAAAATGTCCTTTTTTTTAAAATAACAGCCTTTATTTCTATTAATTTAAGGGCAATTGTTCTTTCCTGCCGCATCATGTCCAAGCAAAAGAACATGGTAATCTTTGAAATGATTAGAAATGACCTATCATCACATCATACTTAGTAACAAGCACTGACCCCAATTAAGATTTTTTATCTAACAATTAGGACATATTTTATCAAGTGAACTGTGTGGATTTCAAAGTTCAATGTAGCTAAATGCAATTGTATAATATGACCATAGTACAAAAACAGACTTTTTTTTTTACTACACTCTAGAATGTTATCAGTTCATTTTATTGACTCAAAGATATGAAAGTTATCTAATCATCAATATACATAATAACTGTGCGTTAATTTATTTATTTAGATGTTTGTTCGCTATAGGCTCCTAAGCCGTTTGACCAATCGGGTCAAAAGTTAAATGTATAAATTGGATACGTACTCCAAAAGAGAATATTATTATATAAACAATATTGCTTAATTTGAAAAAAATAAACTTAGACCTATTGATAATTACCGTATGTTAAAGTTCTAAACTGAAAACGATCTCCCTTTGCAAGTTCATTTACTAGACCAGGGGTCGGGAACCTATGGCTTGCGAGCCAGATGTGGCTCAATTGATGGGTGCATCTGGCTCGCAATAAATGTTCGCCTATAAAAAAAAATGTATTTACATTCCTTTGATCTACGTATTAATTGCATATCAGATCAATATTTCATTCTACAAATGAGCTAAAGTCTACTGCAGCTCAACATCAGAAGTGGTAAAGGAGATAGCCTAAGCTGAACATTGGAATTAAAGGGAAATAACTCTTGCACACATTTACTTAAATTTTTAGTTTTAAACATAATGTATGGCTCTCACAGAATTACTTTTCAAAATGTGTGGTGTCCATGGCTCTCTCAGACAAAAAAGTTCCCGACCCCTGTACTAGACTATGTTGAATGCGAGGCCTTCCAAATAATTCCCCTTGTATTTGTATACATACAGTTGTTTATTAACGCGGCATAATCTCCTGCTGGTCCGTACCAGCAATTTGCCTTGGAGAGTTTTACATTTAACGTTGTACTTTAAAAAAAAAACTAGCTTATGACGTAATGTCTATCAATTCATTCTTTTTCATTAATGGTAGATGTTTGCTTTATTATATTAATTTTTAGTCATAGTATAGTAACCAAATGTTTCCATTATTTCTTGAATTCACTTCGCTATTGAGAACACCCTTTAACTTTAATGAGTGACTTTATACAATCAATTAAACAATAATATAAAAAATAACTAAATACTGAAAGAAACTGTCTCACTGCACTTTTTATTGTAATTTTTTTTTCGTCTCTCTTAACAAAACACATTGTAGTCATTCGTTTCTCCGTCATTTGGACGGGAATAACCACTAGTATTAATAATAAATAATATGCATAAAAATTTGAATGCAAAATATGTGATTTAAACATTTAAAAAGAACAACCAATAAAACAAAATGATATATTTGAATCTACTAAAAACCATTGCTTTGAATCTAATAAAATATGACAACTATAGAATTGAATTTAACATAAGTGTATTGTTTCTGAGTGTATTATCTGCTTTAAAATGTTACTTAAAACCACTTTAAACAACAATTTGTACACATTTTAATTTCTGAAATACATCTATTTTGAGTTTGAAAACCATAATTATTGTGTTCAATTAAAATTAAAGTTATCATTTATTAATATTATTAATAATAAAAAACAAAAATCTTTACAAAACCTACTAGAATAAGCTGTATGTATTTGTAGTAAATTCATGTTACAAGCATTGTTCAAATAAGTCAAGAGGTTATAAATGAAGTTTTTATGAATTACAAACATTGTTGAAATAAGTCAAGAGGTTATAAATTATAAAGAAGTTTTTATGAAGACATACACCCACAGAAGTTTCAGTCAAAAGAATGTACCAGTAGGTTTATGGCGTTATATTATTAGATAGCGTTATATTATTAGATAGCAGTGTTATATTATTAGATAACAGTGTTATATTGCTCTTTTTCTGAATGTCATTGTTTGTTTTGATATAGACGCCTATAGGTTTGATACCTTTTACCTATTTAAAAAAATGCCTACAAACATTTTGAGGTATCTACAATTTATAAAACAAAATAACGGCATGCTTTAAACTGATATATAAACTGATACAGGGTTCGTACAGAAAAATTGCCTCAAAATTCCAGGAGTTTTCCAGGAGTGTTCCAGAAGTTTTTCAGGTGTAAATGTTTTGAAAAGCCAAGCTGGGCTCTTTAAAAAAAACTCGCTACACAGCTTTTTTTTTTGTTTTACGACATTACGGGGACATATATAGCCTACATCCCAACTTTGAATAGAAAAAAAAACAAGATCTAGTAAAAAAAAAGAACCATGGAGGGGCACCACTGGTGTCATCAACGTTTGCGCGCGAAAATAAAAAGTGACAAGGAAAGTTAACTCCAATAGGGCTTTCTGGAAAAGTGAAAGTACAATCTAAGAGCAGCGATTACGATTTTTTTAATCTACCTCGAAAAATAAGGAGTTTTTAGTATTTTCCCGGGACTAAATGCAGTTTTTCCAGGAGTTTTAAGGTCCTGGAACACAACTTTTTGTTTTCCAGGAGTTTCAAGGAGTTTCCAGGAGCTGTACGAACCCTGTGATATATTGTGTTTTTATGTATAAGTTGTAAACTAACGCTATTCAGTACTAAAAAATAAATACAAGTCTTGACTTGTCAATTCTAGTACTAAACTAAAAACTTGTGTGAACGAAACATTTGGTTGATAACTATGAAACACTTCAGGACAGGATATTTGATCTCTGATAAGATAACTCAAGAGATTTAGAATAGAAAAAAGTACCAGGTAATCAGTTAGAGTTCTGCTCCCTTATTGCTACTTTGGTCTTTTAGAAAACATTTTTTTTTATTTTAATAACTTTAAACATAAAAAGACAAAAAATCTGGCCCTCTCGAACAATAAAAAAAAAAGAGCATTAAATATAATAAAATAAAACGACCATTAGAGATTTTCATTCGGTAGAATTATTACAGATATTTAGCTAGGTCATTAAATAGCAACAATTTTAAAACATAACTATTGCCCCCCGGGGAACGTCACTGCCCTCTAGATCTCTTCTCACCTCCCCCCTGGCGGGCGATAATGCCCTCGTTGACAACCTATGACCTAATTACCAACACAGGTTAAGTTACACTATACTAAACAAACAAGCAAAATATATCCAGAAGTTCCATGTTTTTGAATAACATGACTATTTTATAACATTTCCTATGTGTGCCTGTAAAACATTACCTTTTATTCATATAGATATATATATATTGATATTGTAGTATTGAGTTGTGTAGGTCTACATGGATGAAAAGAAATACGGAATGATCTGTATAAAAAGAAGCAGTAAAATAATGCACATATATTATTTAGTGTAATAATAATCAAAATAAACCAAAGCTACTGTTCAATTGTCACAAAAGCATTTCTTAACATAAGAATTTTTGTAAATTGACTCATTTTATCATGCAAGAAAAATATAAGTAATATAAGTATTCTGATTAAATGTAAAATAACAAACTTAGTTCATTAGAGTTTGTTTATAAAAGTTCTTTGGTTTTACACATTCACTTTTTACCAATGATAACCTACTATTAATACAAGAACACCCTAAAAAAAAAATTATGTGAGATTCTTTTAATCAACTCTCTTGTAATATCTTTTGCATTCAACATTGTTAGCTGTAAGGGTCTGAAAGCAAAAAAATAATCAGCACTTAAATCTCTAGAAAATGTCAAAAGATCCAGTTATCAAGATTTGTCCAGTCAGATTTTTCAAGATTGAGTCATCTAGATTGATTTTATCAACATTGGCTTAAGTCATCAATTCAATACCCAATAAAAGATTGCTATTTTCATAAATGTTATATGTCATAACAGTAGTGAGAACATTTATTTTGGTATTTAATTTTGTTCTTGTTTATTCATAAGATAAGAATTGTTGCTGGTAGCCATCTGAGATAAAATGCAGCAAATGGTTGTGTTGACTTGCCTTTTATTAATACTACCATACTAATAATACAACATCGTGGCAGCGGTAGTTGTTGAATAGATCAGATCATAGGAAAATGTCATTCAAATCACCAGCCAAGCTGGACTTTGATAATCATTTTATTTCATTCAATATATGGAGCTCCCCAGTGAAAATATAGAAACATGCAAAAGAATACTTGATGACCTGGCCAAACATATCAATTTTCACAACAAAGATGATACATCAGAGATAAATTCATTGTGGGCCTTAGGGATTCTTCTTCTTCTCCTGTTAGCCAGCCTGCAGAGCTGTTTGCTCTCTTGCAGTCAATGCCAGACTAACATATTTACATGTCTTTTTCAGTTGTTCAATACTGCTATATAGTGTGTTGGTAAAGGTAGGTTGAGGGGAGCAGAGTGTATCTGAGGTATGTTAGCCCAGGGCATTCAATCAGGAAGTGGTCCACAGTTTCTTATAGGCAGGGGCGAAGTCTGCAGTTAGGTAGGTGAGTTGGGTTTATTCTATGTAGGTGTGAGTTGAGTGCTATATGTCCTGTTCTCAACTGGAATATAGTGCATTGTTCTTTGCGGGGGAGGAACTTTATGTTGTCTTGTTTGTGAGGGCTGATTCATTTCTTTGTACATTTTTCTTCCAGTTGTTCCCTGTGCCCAATGATTTAGACATTGTTTTTTAAAGTTAGTTGTTTTTTTAGCATACTGTTTTGTAGCTGACAGGTCTTTCATATTGGTCCATGTTAGCTTACTTTCTAGCCAGTCTGTCAGCTTTTTTGTTGCCTGGTATGCCAATATGTCCTGGGATCCATTGTAGAGTTATGTTGATGTTGTATGTGCTTGTTAGGTAATCCAAAGTGTGTTCTAAAAGGATGATTTCTTTCAAGCTTAGTGAGGTTTCGCTTGCTATTGTTTGGAGTGCTGATTGGGAGTCGGAGAAGAAGACTCTATCTGTTGGGGCAAGATGTTTGGTGTTATATTTATGTTGTTCACCAGTTTCTGTGGCTACAGCATACTAGGTGATTGTGTGTCCAGCACTGTGCACAGCCGCCTTTACTTTACCCCAACTAAGGTCAGGTACTCATCAGAGCTGGAGAGACAGTGACACCCTCCAGAACCGAGAAAAAATCCTAGCCTACACCAGGATTCGAACCCAGGACTTTCAGTATGCCAGCAGAATGCACTACCGTGCCCCGGTCAGTTTATTGTATCTTGTTTTATTTTCTTTTGATGGGTATTTTTCAGCAGTTTTTCTAGCTTTGGCTCTATCTTTTACTAGGGATTCTAGCTCTGGGGTCCAGAAAGGTGAGTATTTTTTTGTATACCCATTAGGAATATGTTTTTTAGCTGCTCTGAGAATTACTGTGGTATGTTTACAATTTTACAATGTGTGTATAAGAAGTAATATTTAATGACTGCTCTGGAATGCTTGACAGTTCTGAGTCTGTTTCTTGGGCATATGTGGTCCAGTTGGCTTTCTTGTAGTTCCAGAAAGTTTTCTGTGTCTTTCATCCACCTGAACTTCTTATGTAGATTAGGATGGGTCTATGGTCACTGCCCACATCATTGAGCACTGTGTATGTATGTTTATTTATGATGACTGTTGATATTAGTGTCACATCTGGTCTGCTGGTTGTATTGTGTGCCCTGTGTAGAAAGGTTGGTGGAGAATCCTTGTTTTGTAGTAGCAGAAGGTTTGTTGAGTTGACAATATCCTCTAGGTCTTTTCCTCTGGTTTTGTAGCTTGAGTAACCTAAAGTTGGTGTATGGACATTAGTCTCCTGCAATAATTGTTCTAGAGTGGTAGGGGAGCTGTATGTCAATTCTTGCAGTTGACAATGGGGGACAATACATATTTCTTAGTGTGTACTTCATTCCTCCTCTCCAAAGAGCTATGTCTTGTATGTCAATGTCTGAGCAATTGTTGTTGTTTGTTATTTCTGCTTAGGTTGTTTTGGATGAGTGTCATGATTCCTTGACATTTAGTACAGTTGTATTTATATTGAGTGTTTCCTGTTATGTTGACTTTTTTATTTGGAAGTCTCTTGTAGTAATACAGCGTGTATTTCATGCTTGTAAAGTGTGTGTTCTAGTTCAGTTCTTTTGTTTTGTAAGCCTCTGCATACCAGGCAATTGTGTGGCCAGGACAATGACCCACCACCTTCACTTTACCACAACTAGTGTCAGGTACCCATCAGAACTTAGTAGACAACTTCTAGTCCCAGTACATATCCTAGACTTTAACCGAACCCAGAACCTCCGTATGCCAGCCGAATGCACTGCTACTCAGCTACTGTGCCCCATGTGGAGACATTGTCGTGATGTTTAATGGGGACTCTGGGTACATGTGTAGACATAGAGTCAACTGCCATGACACTGTAATTGGATACCATGTAAATGTGATGTTTAATGGGGACTCTGGGTACATGTGTAGACATAGAGTCAACTACCATGACACTGTAATTGAATACCATGTAAATGTGATGTTTAATGGGGACTCTGGGTACATGTGTAGACATAGAGTCAACTGCCATGACACTGTAATTGGATACCATGTAAATGTGATGTTTAATGGGGACTCTGGGTACATGTGTAGACATAGAGTCAACTGCCATGACACTGTAATTGAATACCATGTAAATGTGATGTTTAATGGGGACTCTGGGTACATGTGTAGACATAGAGTCAACTGCCATGACACTGTAATTGGATACCATGTAAATGGAAAAAAAAACAGGATGGTACCGAATGTGGGATAACTTAAGGTCAGGAGTTGTAGTAGGTAGTTGGTCAGCAGTAGTTTGAGTGTTGAGTAGAAAGCAATTTTTTTTAATGTGAAGTCAGCAATGGCACCTTTAATAGGCCTATTATCATATCATTAGGCCTATGTCATAAAGTTTCAGCTTAGAATTACTAGAATATGCTTACATTTTACAATGAAAGAAATTAGATGCAGAAAAATTGCTATTTTTTAAAAAGATAATGATATTAGTGAAAGCTTAAATAGCTAATAAAGTTATAAATATATTGTCACTATCTTCTTTTGGGTCAGTCTCAAAAGTGTAAAAAAAAGCAATTCAAAACTTCAAGCTTTATATGCAGCCAAATAACCACAATCAGTATTATTACTTAGCTTTCAGCCTAGATAATTATATTTGTGTTTTTGGTTGTTTGTTGCTCAATGTTAAATGCTCTCTGAGCTTACATTATGTTTGTTGGCAGTGCTATACGAATAGAATTAGTATTATTATTAGAGGTGAAGCACAGCAATCGTAGGCCTAGTTGTAAATGGATAAGAACTTTAATTTTTTTTTTTTATTTCATGTTAAAAAAGGGCAATATTACTTCCCCACATTATAAATGTGACCTACCCGGTATCTACTAGTCATTTACAAAATATCCTGTGACTAACCTTAAACTGTTTAACTACCTTTAAGGCTATGCAAGTATATACAGAAAAAAAATAATTTAATTAATAAAAGCATGTTTGCACTTACCATAACAAATGAATCTTTCTGAAAATCTCTGACTATCAAACTGTTGATAGAACCTTTCTGGTCTTGAATCAATTTACTTCCATCTACATTACAAGTTGTCTAAAATATATAGTTTTACAAAATAATGAGAAAAATGATAGTACAGTTTAATTAGTTGAATAAAAAAATGTGTTTTGCCTTTATATTTCTATTACCTTTATAAAGGAAGTGAACAGGAGGCAATCTTCTGTTCACGTCAAGCTAGGACACCTCATATTAGTTCAGCCAACACAACCACAAAGCCATACACACACGCACCTGCCGAAGACATCGGCAAGTTCGGACTTGGGTACAGGGAGAATTTTTCAAGGAAGGGTGTTTATTTAAAGAACAAAATAAAGAATTTGACCTTTCACCGTAGTCTCGGGCAGAATATTTATTTGATAGCTGAATAGTTGAATTTTATTTTGCTGTTTAAATTTCAAAAATTGACCAATTACTGAGGTTTTTTTTAAATTGAAAGTGTGGTCCTAATTGATGCTACCGAATTACCTTTGGTTATTATGTACTTAAGTGTTGATGAAACCTTTTTCTTGTGAATTAATATCAAGAATGAATTATTTTATTTTTTAATTTATTTTATAAATTAGATTATTTTAATAAGGTAAGTTATTATGTTTCTAGCAATTTACTCTGTACATGTTATTATAAATTTTTATCAACAAAAAAAGTAAAATAAGTAATTTTGGAACCCTATCGATGTCTCAGCCATTTGGAAATAAAGTCTGGCCTGTAAGGCTTTAGTAAAATAATGTCCGGGACTGAAGGTATGCATAGCAGGAAAGCAGGTCGGGCAGGGATGAAAAATAATATACAAATGTGTTCATCCTTGACCTTTTTGTTTTGGGCTTTTCTTTAATTGTACCCTGTCTATCTTAACCCTTTTCTTTAATTGTACCCTGTCTATCTTAACCCTTTTCTTTAATTGTACCCTGTCTATCTTACCCCTTTTCTTTAATTGTACCCTGTCTATCTTAACCCTTTTCTTTAATTGTACCCTGTCTATCTTAACCCTTTTCTTTAATTGTACCCTGTCTATCTTAACCGTTTCTTTAATTGTACCCTGTCTATCTTAACCAAATAACCCTTTTCTGAGTGTGTGGGAACCCTGTTCATTGCATAGCTAAGATAAACAATGTAAACACACGACTGTAAATGAAAAAAATCAGATGTTTCCCTTTCCGTTACCTGTCTTTTTTTTCTCTAAAACCACTAGCGCCCAATAGACAGGTAAAAAATGGTGTCTTTCATTAAGGTAAGAAGGTAGCATGAAAATATCAGAAGGCTGCGGCCAGGACCTGCCCTGAGATCTTTGGAATGGCAATTTTCTCCATGATAACATGATGAGTGCTTTGACTGCCTTAACTTAAAGTACTGATATAGCCTAGATATTTTAAATACTATAAGAAACATGCCCACATGCTAATTTACCTTAACTGTTCTTCCATCTGCTGTCTTTTCATCAAAAGGCTGCCCAAGTGTAAACTTTAATTCAGTTTTACTCAAGGCAGTAGAAGTCACAATGTTCCATTCTCCATTGTTTAAAGTAATTTCTTGCCTTGGTTTAGCCTTATTACCAATCAGACGCATTGCTAATCCAACACCTAGAAGTAAGAAGGAAATGAACATACCGGTAGGTCAATTTTTTTGCTAATTCAATTTGTTTCCTAATGGCATCAGGAAATAATTGTAAGAACTAGTCATGAAACAGCAAATAAAAAAAATTAAAAAGTTTATCAAAATGGAATATCAATCTATACTATACTTAAACCATGAATAGTGTAAAAAAAAAGTATCACATCTGACCAAATCGATCCATAGGGCCGTTGAACCAGGTTCAACAGTTTCTGTGGTCACAGCATACTGGGCGATTGTGTGGCCAGTACAATACCCAGGCACCTTTACTTTAACTCAACTAGAGTCAGGTCACAAGCAGACTCAGTGAAACTCTCCAGACCTGGAAACAAATTATAGCCTTCACCAGGATTCTTGCCCAGGACCTTCGATATTCCAGCCAAACACGATACTCCAGCCAAACACGATACTCCAACCAAACACGATACTCCAGCCAAACACAATACTCCAGCCAAACACGATACTCCAGCTAAACACGATACTCCAGCCAAACACGATACACCAGCCAAACACGATACTCCAGCCAAACACGATACTCCAGCCAAACATGATACTCCAGCCAAACACGATACTCCAGCCAAACATGATACTCCAGCCAAACACGATACTCCAGCCAAACATGATACTCCAGCCAAACACGATACTCCAGCTAAACACGATACTCCAGCCAAACACGATACACCAGCCAAACACGATACTCCAGCCAAACACGATACTCCAGCCAAACATGATACTCCAGCCAAACACGATACTCCAGCCAAACATGATACTCCAGCCAAACACGATACCCCAGCCAAACACGATACTCCAGCCAAACATGATACCGCTCACCCACCGTGCTGCCCATTTATTTTCATCCAGAGACACATGTCAAGCAGGTAGATGGTAGTCCAGAGACACATGTCAAGCAGGTAGATGGTAGTCCAGAGACACATGTCAAGCAGGTAGATGGTAGTCCAGAGACACATGTCAAGCAGGTAGATGGTAGTCCAGAGACACATGTCAAGCAGGTAGATGGTAGTCCAGAGACACATGTCAAGCAGGTAGATGGTAGTCCAGAGACACATGTCAAGCAGGTAGATGGTAGTCCAGAGACACATGTCAAGCAGGTAGATGGTAGTCCAGAGACACATGTCAAGCAGGTAGATGGTAGTCCAGAGACACATGTCAAGCAGGTAGATGGTAGTCCAGAGACACATGTCAAGCAGGTAGATGGTAGTCCAGAGGCACATGTCAAGCAGGTAGATGGTAGTCCAGAGACACATGTCAAGCAGGTAGATGGTAGTCCAGAGACACATGTCAAGCAGGTAGATGGTAGTCCAGAGACACATGTCAAGCAGGTAGATGGTAGTCCAGAGACACATGTCAAGCAGGTAGATGGTAGTCCAGAGACACATGTCAAGCAGGTAGATGGTAGTCCAGAGACACATGTCAAGCAGGTAGATGGTAGTCCAGAGACACATGTCAAGCAGGTAGATGGTAGTCCAGAGACACATGTCAAGCAGGTAGATGGTAGTCCAGAGACACATGTCAAGCAGGTAGATGGTAGTCTAGAGACACATGTCAAGCAGGTAGATGGTAGTCCAGAGACACATGTCAAGCAGTTAGATGGTAGTCCAGAGACACATGTCAAGCAGGTAGATGGTAGTCCAGAGACACATGTCAAGCAGGTAGATGGTAGTCCAGAGACACATGTCAAGCAGGTAGATGGTAGCCTCCTAAAAATGTTTTCCCAGCTCAAGTTCAATAGCTCAATTAAAGTGTTTTTATTTATGCGTGGGTGTTCTTCCTCCATCCCACAATGGTTTTAAAGTGTATTACTTTGGTTTGTTGTGTACACCTTCAATTTCAAAGGGCTTCTAAGGAGTCCTCAACTTACCGTCACTACTACAATTATTGGCGTTTGCCAAGACTTAGCCTCCTGCATGTTTAATTCATCACAGAAAGCCCTTATTAATGGCCACACTTTAATAAAAAGAACTAAAAGAGACAAGTTGATTACATAACAAAATTGCTCTATATTTCCTTATTTAAAAAAAAAATGTTTTAACAAAGTGTCTACATATCTAGTTAACGAACAATGTGGAGCATGAAATTTTCATCCAGTAGCCAGCTTTGGGTAAGTAAAATGTATAGATCTATGCAGTGCTTTTTTTGTTAAAAAATAGGTGCCGGTACACAGTGATGGATTGGCTAACTTTTAAAGCAGTTTTGCATTTTATATTTTAATTCTTATTGCACGCAATTTTAAAATAATTCAATTTTAACAAATTAATAATATAATAAATTTATAATAAACGTTAAAATACAAGAAAAGTAATAATTTTTTCCCCACATTGAAAAAGGTGCCGGTACGCTGTACCAGTGCGTACCGTCACAAAAAAAGCACTGGATCGATGGAAAAAATGTATATGAAAACGAGAGGTTAGAATAAAAAAATTTACTACTCAGGGCCTTGACAAAAAGTCCAAATGAAAAAAAATAGTCAAAGAAGAAATAAAATCATATATTCTTCATAAACATGCCTTAATTCAATCAAAACAAAGTTTATCTTGTTAAAACTACAAATTTAAAAATTTTATATAGTTCTATTCATAACATATAGTCTTTGAATGCATTTTTACATTTAGCCTATATGTTAGTAAATAAATTGAATAAGTGTATTTTTAATTTCATTTAAAAAATGTCAATATTGTTTAATTGTGTTCAGAAGTTCATTCCACCACAGAGGTGCTACGACGCTGTAGGAGTGAGACGTAATAATCTTCTTATGGGTAATATATAAGATAAGATAATGTTTTTCATTTTACTTTTGGTACCTTGGGTTGTTGATTAATTTTATCTGAACGCAGTCCTGTTTTCACTGATATGTGTAGATTGGCCATGGATCTGATGTAGTGTGGATGTATATCAAACTGAGAGATTACCAGGCCTACAATTAATGTCTTACATGCCTCTTTGTTAGTATGCTTTTCTAATACTTTTTATTCTCTGCAGATTCCACATTGCAGATTTACATCTGTTCTTGGTTTGATCTTTGAGGGTTAGAGTTTCAGGCAGGTTTCACAAAATGGCCACCAAATGATGGAGATTTATTGTTTATTTAAAAAATAAAAATTGTTGATACAAAATGCTGTTTTTTTTTACTTGTATGTGTTTATATGTCCATAAAGTATCAGCTGCATCAGTATTGTATGTTTTAATTATATTTTTGTGTTGTTTATATTAATTTAAACACCCTCAAACGTTACATAATCCACCGATCCCATTTCCCGATTTTTTGTATACATTTGAAAATCACTTACCAGGAATAAATAAAGCCGAAATATTATGTTTTTTCAATGTTTAACATTCATAAACAAGTTAATTTTCCCTAGGCCACCATTAGAAGCACAAAAAAATGTTTATCTTTTGAAAAAAACGTGTTTTAAAAAGCCCTAATTTTTACGGCCTATCGGTGGATTTTTTCCGCCGCCGAGACTAAGTCTAAAACTAGATCTAAAATAAGATTTATCTATGTAATTTCGTAAAACTCTTTTAATTTTAACCAGAAATTTAATTCTTTTCATAAAAACAAAGTTTGTTTTAAATATTTAGCCGAAGAATTCATTTTATTAGTAAATAGATGAAAATCGATTGGTACAAAAAAGACTTCGGACTAGCAAAGATAACGTTCGCTGTCAAAACAAGATTCGAGATTACGGTCAATTTAAATGCACATGTGCGAATTATAGAATGTAAATCCTATCGGATAGCTAAAAAATTACATTTGATGCACTTTTTGAGTTCGCAAAAAGAGGATTTTTATTTATTTTTATTTTTTAACTCCATTCGGTGCAAAACGTTCGCTTTTTGGAACGTTCGATCGATGTCGAAAAAGTATTTTCTAAAACACTATTTACACATTTATTTTCCGATTTCCGACTATTTGGTGTACTATCTACGGCAACAAAATACTATTATTTATAGTTTTAAACTAAATTTACGCAAACTATTGTGGTTTAAACGTTAAAAATCCTTTTTTTCGCTTTTAACACACACGCTTTGTTTACGTCCAATAAAGCCATGTTTTTTTCAAAATGGCGGCGACTTCGGTAGTTCTAGACTTTATGATGCCCGAGTGCGAAATCACGTTTTATTGTAAAATAATAATAAAACACAACACAAACACTGATATATTTACGTTTTGTGAGTTTATTTGTCATAAAAGTATCAATTTCAACAATATTGTGTGTTTTAATGCTAGTTTGATGATGTTTAGTCTAACTCATTTTGTAGCCCGAGGAACTTTTTGATAGAGGGAATTTCCCGATTTTTAAATGATTAATTATAAAATATTGAAATATCAGCTGACTTTATAAGTGTTATATTTGGATTTCTGGGCTTTTAGGCTTTAAAATGACATATAATACTATACTATACTATAGCTTAACATTATTTAAAAAAAAAAAAAAAGTAAAAAATGGGAACTCCTGAAATCCCTATTGTGAAACCTGCCTTCATCTAAATATATGCTGATATATTTTATTTCAGTTGTTTTATGAATATTCTCATTGTTAATTAGTAGAAAATTTGTTTGGCATATTTTTATATATAAATTCAGTTTTCAATGGTTTCATTTTTAATGAATACCTGACACTTCTCAAAGACTGGAAAAATGTGTAAACCGCCAATACGTTCACATTAAGATCATTTAACGCATGGGGGGTCCACCCCTTTACATTGTTAAGCCCTAGACTAAAGAGTCGGAAGTCTCATAAAGATAAATTTTCTTAAAAATAATAACCTTGTTTTTTATTTCCTAAAATGTTTTTAGTTAGTAAAATCTAATAGTCGAGACGGGTGCTCAATACCAGCCAAGGATATTCTTAACTTTTTGTTAACTAAAGGGTTAGGGTAATGTATTTTTTTGAATTGGTTAATTTCTTGGCTAGGGCTAGGATATAATATCTTTGCAGTATTTTGAAGAACCCATCCTTTAGTTGGCTGTGGCTGTGGAATATAGCTTGTAGGCCTACATGATAGACTTAGGTCTGCCGGAAAAAATCTCTAGCGCTTGTCGTCCAGCGATCACGTGAGATGCCCACCACCGGAACAATATCTCCCAGCCTATTCCTCCATTCACTGGAACTCAAATTTTATTTTAACCAAATTAAAATTGGTAGGCCTAATTAAATAGGCTAAACACTCCCTTGCAACAGTTGACTAGCCTACTCTTTCAAGATTCAAGAGTCTTGATAGCCTACTTAAAAAACCTACTTGAAATACTTGAGTTACAGAGTGTCATTAAGATTTTAATAAGAGTCAAGAGTCGTGCAACTACACTACTGCATCAAATGAATCGATTAAAATTATAATAGTAATACTAATAGTTATAGCATAAATGATTAGTCATTAATTGCCATCAAATTATATCTATGTCTCTATGTCAGACTATGTCACTCTATTACAATAATTAAATTAATTATGTCTACTCTGACAAAGGTTGAATTGAGTAGTTTGATTTGTTTCATTTCAAACAATGAATTATTATGAGTGATTCATATGTCATATATGAGAGAATGTTCGTAGATTTATTTATGATTTGATTCTAATAATCTAATTCAAATTATATCGTGAAACCTTAACGAATCATAAAAATAATCGACAATCGTGAATTTAAAAAATCTTAAAAATAAAAAAAAAATATTTAAAAAAAAAAGAAGAAAAAGTATGACCAATAAAATAAGTTTACCCAGAGCTTTCATGTATTCATCAAAATTTTCGGATTTCTCTAAGTCCCATTTGCCTGGTGATAGATCCTCTGCTGACATTTTTTTTTAATGTGTGATGTTTCAATGGTAACAAGTAACTACACTCTCGATGGTGGTAGTAGTATCGGGAAAGATGAATTCAAATAAGAAGCCGGGTAATGTAGCTCAATTTATACTTGCTTCAACCACTTGAACTTTAATCAGAAATTCGCCATATTGAATCGAGAACGAGTGTAGAAAATTAAGTATAGGCCAGTGATGGATAACATTTTTGAGGCCGCGTGCCCAAAGTGCAATTACAAGATAGGGTTGCCATATCTAGCTGGGACCTCGTCGGGACACTCTGAGATGGGGGTGTAGAAATGAAGTAAAAAATGTATTTAATATAGTCTAATTACTTTTTATTTAGAACACAATTACAAGGAACTTGTTGCGGCAGAAGTAGATCTTTTGGTAGGCCTACACCATATTTTTTGGAAAGTTTCACCTTTTTCGACAAGTCTTTTTTCTAGTTAGTTTTATCATGGTTTTATAAATACGTAAAAGGGAAAAAAAAAGACTACGGCTGCATTTACATGTTGCGCTAACAGATGGCGTTACTTCAGTTAATGAGCCAAGCTCGTAACAGTATGTCCCTATTTTGCGAAAGCGGGACAAAATTGGGTCTTGTCGGGTTGTCGGGACAAGAAGGTCCACAACGGTGACGGTCCCGATACATCGGGACGGATGGCAGGCATTGGCAGCCCTAATAGGCTACAAGACCAACTTAGGCCTTTTTTCTTTCAACGTGCCAGCACAGCAATTAAGCCTAAAACAAAATACTGAGGTTTTTCTTTAGGAAAAATCTCATACATTTGTCCGAACTAATTAACATCTTTTGTAGAAAAAAAAATTAACAGATCTTTGAATGATACATACAGTCTTTTATTTATATAAAAATAAACAAACACGAACTGTAGTAAATGAACAAATTATTAATATATTACAATTACAGTTATTACAGTTAGCCTAACTGTATGCATTTGCCATGATTTTGCATAGTCTAGGACTCTAGATATTGTGATTTTTGCTGTTGTGTGCATGCTGATAATTTACAAGCCTTGGCTCATACTCCGAAACTTTAAGAGCGACACATGCAGCACTCAGCCTAGCTCATCTGTCAGTCTGTTTCTGGTATCAGATTTGATAGCCTATAATCAAAGTTGAAAACAGCTGCTCACAAGTAGATTTTATAAGATGACCCAAACAAAGTAGGCCTAAGAAGTGCAATCACAAGTGCTTTCATCGACTTGAAATTATTTAGGCAGAGAATTCCACACTTGAAGGATTTTATCAGCAGAGCTATAGGCCTACCACCTATGCTGTCCTTTGCCATATTATCCTTTCATTTTCACGAAGCAGGACGTTTTATTCGGCACGACCGTTTTGGCGTGACGGACGTTTTGGCGCAGCCGTTTTGGCGCGATGGACTAAAAACACATTACATCATTTACTTAATAACTTAATTTGATGAAAACAATATTTTTTGTATAATAAATGAAACAAATATGAAATAAAAGTATATTAAAACTCAATGTTTTCTTTACCACGTTTAGATTGAACAGTACCTATCCATTATAAGGTTTTGATACAATTATATTCCAACTTAAGAATCACTGCACAGTAACACTTGAATAAATATTGAAAGGGTATCAGTAATCCAATGAATTTCCGAAATCACTTAATGTGTGCTTGGCAACTCACAATATATAGGCCTATATTGAAATGAGGACTAAACCTTTCTTAGTGACTTATATACAGTTGTCTCAACTGAAACTGCTTATTTACCGCTCCCAATCTAGATAACCACAACCAAATAATTATATCTGATTTGTACGCACGTTGTTGACTGGACGCGATGACCACTCATCCTCATTGACCATTCCAAATCAAAAAAGTTTCTTTTTATCTTTTTACTCCCCACCCAGTATTCTAAAACATCCATTGACTGATTTGCACATAAACAAACAAATAATAGATCAAGTCTCGCAATATAAATATCTTGGCGTCACAATTACTGACAAACTGACTTGGTCTGACCACTGCCAAATCCTTTGTAAGAAAATGCACCAACGACTTTTCTGTCTTAATAAACTAAAAATATTTCACATAGAGAAAACCATTATGAATCTATTTTACTCGGCGACTGTTGGTAGCATCATAACCTTTGCAATCACCTGCTGGTATGGTAATACCACCACATTGAACAAACATCGGATAGACCGCCTAATAAACAAAGCCTCTCGTACTACACAGACAGAATTACCATCTCTTGCGGATATTTTCAGTTCAAGGTGCCTGTCTATGATTGATAAAATCCTCCAAGATCATGCACACCCGCTTCATGATAGCTACATAATATCTAGTCGAAGTGGTCGGCTTCTTTCTATAAGGGCAAGAACAGAGAGATTTAAGAACTCTTTTGTTCCACTGTCAGTAAGACTCTTTCAAAAGAATCACCTTTCAGCCAGGAAATACGATGGCTCAATAGCTGACTCCTAAATAATAGGCCTACTTTTTTCTTGTATGATAAATGGTATGATAGTGTGCGTGAATGTCTATTGTGTTTGAGTACAAATGGTTCTTTAATATTGTTTTAGGTATGCTGAAAAAACGGAATTTATGTAATCAAGTCAATTTTCCATTCATTTGGATCAATAAAGCAATCTTATCTTATCTTATCTTATCTTAAATCTCTGACCATCTTGTCTACGATTGACCCTGGTTTTAATCACTCCCAACTATTTTACAACAGTCAAGTTATTTGAAAGGTGTGGCCACTGAGTTACTTCATGAACATGTGTACCTAATTATTAGAATTTTGTTGAAAGACTAGCACGCGTAATTTTCGATACATAGGATTAACGTTCTAGGGGTTGAATAAAAAAAAACAACTTCCCTATTAAGACGACATATTATACATAAATAGATAAATAGATAAGCATTATATACCCATAAATAGCTATTTAAGTCTTTATGCATATAATAAAAAAACAAAAGTTTTAAAAGTTTAATAGTCCTATAAATGCATTAAAGTAGGCCTACATCGTTTTAAATTATTATTAATTTTTATTAGTTTCATTTATTATACAACAACAAAATTAATGTTTTCCTCAATTATTTCCTCGCGCCAAAACGTCCCGCGCCAAAACGGCTGCGCCAAAACGGTCGCGCCAAAACGGCTGCCGAAAACGTCACGTACCGCATTTTTACACCCTATCTTCTGAAGTGTTTCACGCAGATAATAGAATTTATTTTTCCAGATAGAGCTTTATTGAAATTCCAATAGCTTCATTTCCAGATTTCCTAAATCTAACCACAATAAGCAGGAAAGATCAAGTTTTTCAAATTTGGCTTTATCTGGGGAAGTAAGAAAACAGAGGGTTGTCTCCATCTTCTGGGCCGTATTTAAAATTGTGGGGACCATGTTCCCAAATTTATGTGGGGGCCCCTAGTGGCCTAAGGAATCAAAAAGCCTAGGTTATATGTGGTTAGAGCAAAACATAATTGTGAACTGGTGACCAGTTTACGTTGTATTTTTACTCCCTTTATTTTAAGTTGCAATGTCTGCAATCGTCAATCGTCAATGCATGGTGCAAAAATTGGCTTCGATTTTTCGACCACTTCCCGTGGTCCGATCAAGCTGAAATTAGGACAGCAGACTTGCCCCGACTAACAATACATCCTATCAAATTTCCAGTTAAAACGACCTAATAATACTACACTTATGACATTATTCATTTCTTAAAAGGAAAGTATAAGCAATATTTTAATTTCGCGTTAAAAATGCCCGTGTAACTTTTTATAGTTTTTCGGCGCAAAGCTAGAAAACAAAATTATGCGCTACGATTATTTTTAGAACAATTCATACGGAGTAATGAGATATTTTTTAGATTTGCAACACAGATATTTTTTCTGTACGTTTCATTTGCAGTAGTCAATCAATTATTTAATTACATGATGGTAAACTTAGTTTGCAAATAAAGGGAGTATAATAAAAACTTCGTTTTTACGGTTTTCTTGTTACTCCCTTTATTTTAAGTTGCAATGTCTGCAATCGTCAATCGTCAATGCATGGTGCAAAAATTGGCTTCGATTTTTCGACCACTTCCCGTGATCCGATCGAGCTGAAATTTGGACAGCAAATTTGTGGCGCCTAACAATACATCCTATCAAATTTTCAGTTAAAACAACTTAATAATACTACACTTATGACAATATTCATTTCTTAAAAGGAAAGTATAAGAAATATTTTGATTTTGCGTTAAAAATGCCTGTGAAACTTTTTATACTTTTTCGGCGCAAAGCTGGAAAAAAAAAAAAGTATGCTTCACACATTTAAACAAAAATGCGCAATCGTTATAATTAGATATGTATTTGCCGACATTACCGATTCGAAATTTTAGTATTGTAGTGTTGTGTTTACTGCAAGCCGTACATTACCAATTGGAAATTTTAGTGTTGAAATTCATAAAGTATGATATTACTTATTTGTTCTATACATTAAACACATGGTTTGCAAATAAAGGGAGTATAATAAAAACTTCGTTTTTACGGTTTTCTTGTTTGTTTTTTTACTATACCAGTCTACGGTGTATGATTGTGTTTTTTTTTTTCTATATTTTCTTTGTTAATTACTAAATTCTGTACCAAAACTTATCCGTTTTAGGTAAATAACGTTGTTAACGATTATTGTGGGGGAAGATGGTTATTAGTAATTAGTAGGAAAGGTACTGTAGTTTGTATATATATATAGTTTAGTTTAGTTAGATTGTGTATATATTTAGAGGTCTTTGTTTTACTTATAATACGAAGCACACTTTTAACATTTTGTTACAAATTATTTTTGAGCGCCTGGTCACCTTGCCTGGTTCTGATTGGTCTGTTATTTAATCCTATTTGAATTGGATTGGTCAGTAATAGTTGTTGATTCGCCCTAGAGGGCTATTTAATTCCCTTCCGGTCAGTGTTTAGCCTTCTTATTGTGTGTGGCCCAGCTTTGCATCTCTTAAGAGTCCCGTAAGTTTTGAGTTATTATATAGTTCTATTACTTTCGTTGTTAAAATATGTATGATAAACGGTTGATTGTTATCTTAACGTTAACAATTTGACAGGATGATTAGTTTTTTTGTGTGATGGGTGTTTTATAATTCAAAAACCCATACCTGCCTTGTATCTCTTTAACTCCCCCCCCCCCCCCCTTACATAATAGATAGGGACTATGAAATATGAAACTATCCAAATATAATCCAAATCAATTAATAAACTCAAGAATAATTGATCAAAGCATAGATCTACAAGAAATGCATGAAAGCATGCAAAATAGCAATAAAGGAAAGTTATATATAGTTCCTTTAAATGTAGATTTGGTTGGGAAAATATATCATCCTTTTTTAGACAAATTATCTATCATATAGGGCCCATAGGGCCTATCTTCCTATAGCCTATATTAAAAATAAGGAGCAGCAATAACAATTTCCCGGTTGAGATGGGTCGCCTCACCGGAATAGACTGTAATTCAAGAGCGTGCCCCTTAGGTGTAAAAGATAATATAGGATAGCCTATTCAAATCACTATTTACTTGAATGTGAACACTTCAGATCTTTAAAAGAGTTTTAAAAAATTACGTAGCCTATATTTGCTAAAGTAGCCTACATAGCCTACAATACTACAACATAGTGTAAAAATCAATAATCATTCTGTCACTGTGTTAATCACTGATCTATAAAAAGAATGGATAGCGCCTCCTTCATAAATTTGCTTGTGCAAAGTGATGCAAGCGAAAACTAAAAATTGACACAATCACTGATCAATATAATGCAAATAGTTTTTAAAAACTTAATGCACACCACTGATCTATAAATAGAATGAAACTATACTATAGCTCATTAATGTATAACGAAATCTACAAGCTGCCATTTTACTATATATTTGGCGTTTTGGGGTCTCTAACAAGATTAACGCCACATGAAATTAAGGAAGAATTCGTTTATATTCTACTCTCATAAAGATTAATATACTTTTAGCCATCACCTGTAAAAATGTGTTTACAATTATAGCCACTACTGAGTGAATGATTGAATGAACATATCTACCTATCATTATCTCTACTTAATCACTTAACCATTTAACTCTTGCACATGTAACATATTTTATGTATATCTACATTGAGTATTCGTTGTCAGTATTCATTTTATGCTTACATGTATATCAATATTCTCATATGATATTGCTATTATTGTTTCTAATGTTATCATTTATTGCTATAATTATTATGCTAAATTGGTCATACCACGCACACGCGCGGAACACGCCAAGGTCAAACACGACGCAATCATGCTTGGATTTCGCCATCCCTAACCTTCCCCATCCCCCTCCCACCGCCACCAATCGTCCTTTATCAAATGATTTAACATGTATATAAAATATACCTCTCAGTGTCCAGTCTCCCTGGTCGAATCCCCTTTGACGTAAACCGTCAAGATGCCGCCGGCTGAGCAAACAGTACCCTTGATGGCCCGCCGCCTCCCACCTCATCATCCCACGGCACCCATTCTCCCATCCGCCTCGCCAGGTACCCCACCCTTCCCCTCTCCCCCCGAGTCTACCTCGCGATTGTTGTATCAAACTCAAACGATGAAGTAACAGTAACAGGCTGACCATCTACCTCGCCATTGTTGTATCAAACTCAAACGGTGAAGTAACAGTAACAGGCTGACCATCTACCTCGCCATTGTTGTATCAAACTCAAACGATGAAGTAACAGTAATAATGTAAAATGTAAATATAATGAATGAATGAAAGCACAAAGGCAAACAAAGCTTATATATTCCTTAATCATGTACAAACAATGAAAACTGTACGCTTGGAGTGATATTAGTGCTCTTTAAATGCAAGATGAATACATGCATGTTCCACATCACTTAAAAATTGGCACAAAAAGTTATCACTTCTTGTGATCATTAAAAATAGGTAAAAAAAACAAATTAAAAAAAACTTAAGAAAAAAAAAATAATCCTTTTATAAAAATATTTCTACATCCTTTCAACTGATAAATAAATGATATAAATGTAGTTAAATACCAATTACATACACATATGACCAAAACTGATACCCTTTGTTGTTCACGCACCCTGTTTCATTATGGTTTTACTTAGAGACAAATGGAAAGTTCCCAAATGAGATTGTATGGGTGGTTGCGAGCTTTGAGTTCCATGGGTACAGAAGTGATTAAATCGCACCAATTCACTGTATAAAGATGTGTGGGTTAGGCCTATGGCCAATATTATCATGGGCGCCCGCAAGGTGGGCACTTGCTACCCCCCTTCCCCCTGGATCTTGCCCCCCCCCCCCGGATTGATTGATAAAATTTTGTTTTAGACAAAAATAGACAAACAAATTTGTATTAAAACATTTATAATTAATTGTAACAACTGCAACTCTTTCCATTGTCATATCGATATCATTATCTTTGGGGATGCATCCCCCCCCCCGATGCTCTACTTTTTACTCCATTCACGTTTCTCTAAACACTATGATGCGTGCATGAATCATTCCAATACGTATTGTCACGTGCGATATCAGCTACTGACGTATAATAATATATTTAGAAATGTAATATTTATACATTCTTTTGATTCACATCCCTCTTGGATCCTACAAGGTTGTATAAGAATTAGTATTGGTGTTATTGTATAAGATTTGATATTTATTTGGCTCGTAGGATGTGTTTTCTGTGTATGAAGTGAATTAGGTAAACTGTACCTTAATATAGAGGAAATCCACAATCCTGTTTGAATGATTAAACACAATTTTATTCCAACAAGTTGAAATTATGAATATAACAGTAACACAAAATACAGGTACCAATATTATAGGATGAAACTTAATCAGTTGAGATTCTTCTATATCGTACTAAGCCGTAATCCTATCTTTAAGAAAGTGGTCAAAAACAGTCCTCACACAAAAGCGCCCAAGCTAGAACTAAACTAACGGTCTCAAACCCTCGTGCTGACATATGACGCATTTTAATGCTATGACGTAGTGTCTAGACATATACATGTTTTATTCCCAACACGGAAACATTTCGGGTTTAAGATTATTTCTTTTTAACTTTAATTAATAATAATAGAACCAATATAATTATGGAAATAAAACTACTTTCATAACACTCGCCCCCCCCCCCCTTAAGACACACAGGAATTACAGACAGTGTTAAGTATGGAATTCTTTGTAGAGTACCCATAATATGAACCGAATTCCCAAACTATACATAAGGTTTAATGGACCATTGGACAATCTTTTTAAGATTAAAATGAACCATATATTACATATACATTTAATAACAAAGTTGTTATTATGGAATCCCTTATCACATTATCTTACCAGTGTATGTTACACATTAATAAATATTCATATCTCAAACAGTAACCCGTAGGTCAATCTTTTTATCACCCTTACTAAACTTACTTCAGCAAATGATTATTAATTAAACATTTATTTATCAATTAATATTTACAATTATGATTTTTGTGTGTACAAAGTTGACCATAAAATTATTACCACCAATAACCGATTCCCATATAATTGATATGAATTACCCAAATAATTGGAACCGATTAATAATGGATAGATAATTCTTTATAAAGTTTAATTTATTTATAACCGATTATTGTATCATTAACCAATGATTTACAGTTATTAAATTATTATGATGTCTAAATTATGACATCAAGAATATTTTAAAATGTGATAATCTCAGCTGATTTAGTTTTTACATAGCATAAAATAAGACATCTAAATTATAACATGACGACATAGAAAACAAACAATTTGCAAAACACATCAATAGAATTAATTGAACAAACACAAGTGTGGATGTATTAAAGTTAACTACCGGTGTGTGTGCAATTGGTGTATGCAATAGTTACCTTTTACCTTACAACGTATGATTGTTTCCAGTAGAGTTTGAAGTTTTGTTCTGTAATGTTTCATAGTGTAATAATTCAAAACATAGTTTATTTATTGTCATATTTACAATAATATATATGTTAATCAATACAATGAATGACATATAAAAAAAACATTTCATGAGAAACTGACTTTTATCTTCTGGTTCACCAGTTACATGCGCGACAACGTGTCAGCGACCACATTTTGTTTACCTGGTAAATATACCACATTTAAATTATATGCTTGGAGGAATAAGCTTCAGCGAATAATTCTTTGGTTCTGTTTAACCCTGGAAAGGAAAACTAAAGGGTTATGATCAGTTAAAATATCAATTGGATATGGAGAACCATTGATATAAAAATCAAAATGTTTCAATGCTAGGATTAATCCTAAAAGTTCTTTTTCTATCACACTATAGTTTCTTTGATGCTTATCAAATTTTTTAGAGTAAAAACTAATCGGGTGTTCCAGTGAATCATCACCCTTTTGAGAAATGACCGCTCCCACCCCTGTATCACACGCGTCAACGGTAATTTTAAAGGGTTTACTGTAATTGGGTGTTACTAATACAGGTGCCTCAGAAAGAACATCTTTTAATTTATCAAAGGCCTGGTGGCATTCATTAGACCATTTGAAAGTGCAATTCTTCTTTAATAGATTTGTTAATGGACATGCAATGGTTGAGAAGTTTTGACAGAACCGACGGTAGTATCCCGCCATCCCGAGAAAACTGCGGAGTTGTTTACAGGTTTCAGGAAAAGGGAACTCGCGAATAGCCTTCACCTTTGCATTTAATGGTTTTACCAAACCATTTCCCACTATGTGACCTAGATACTCGTTGGTTGCATGGCAGAACTGACGCTTAGTCAAGTTAATGGTGAGATTAGCATGAGTCAATTTCGTAAATAACAAATGTAGTTGATCTAAATGAGATTTAAAATCGTCAATACAGACAACAATATCGTCGAGGTATGCATGACATTTAGGAATGTCCTGAGTAATGGTATTTATTAACCGTTGAAAAGTAGAGGGTGCATTAACCATACCAAAGGGCATGACCTTAAATTTGTACAGTCCATCAGGGGTTACAAACGATGATATCTCCTGAGCCCTCTCCGTCAGTGGAATCTGAAAATACGCCGTCAATAGGTCAATCTTCGTCACAAACTTAGCATTACTCACTTGATCTATTAGATCGTCAATTCTCGGTATTGCATAGGAATCAGTTTTTGTCACTTTGTTTACCTTACGGCAGTCCACACAAAACCTCATGGATCCGTCGGCTTTAGGTACCAATACGCAAGGGGAAGACCAGTCACTACTACTAGGTGTAATAATGTCATTGTCAAGCATGTAGCGAACCTCTTTACGGATGCATTCTAACTGGATAGGATTTGACCTGTATGGATGTTGTTTAATAGCTTTAGTATTTTCATTTAGAATAACATCATGTTTAACTACACTAGTTCTACTAGGTACATCTCCAAATAAATGGATATTTTCATTAATTAGACCTTTGATAGCGGATTGTTCGCAATCAGGTAAATGTGCCAATTTTTCATTTAGGTTTTTCAGAGCCTTTGTATTTTGCAGTTTGCTTTCTGCCACTTCACGCTCAATTTCGGGTGAATTATTCCCGACTTTTATAACAGTGTTTACCGAGGCAACAACATTTTGTTCTTCTCTGGTAATGTATGGTTTCAACATATTGACATGGCACACTCGTTGCGATTTCCGTCTATCAGGGGTCTTTACAAGATAGTTAACTTCACTAAGCTTAGCCATAACCTCGTAGGGTCCTGTAAACTTGGCACTCAGGGGTTGACCAGACAGTGGCGTCAGCATGAGAACTTTATCGCCAGGTTGGAAGATACGGGTTCTTGCGTTGACGTCATAATAGACCTTCATCTTGTTTTGTGCCTGCAAAAGATTAAATCTGACAACTTTTAATGCATTATACAGTCTATTTCTAAAGTTCTCAACGTATGTTAGTAGACCAGTGTATTCAGTGGATGATAACCATGTCTCTTGTAACAGCTTTAGTGGTCCACGAACTGTGTGTCCGAATACCAGTTCAAAGGGACTGAATCCAAGAGATTCTTGTACAGCCTCTCTGGTTGCGAAGAATGCGAAGGGAATACCACGATCCCAGTCGTCGTTATGCTCGAAACAGAAAGAACGGAGCATATTCTTTAATGTTTGGTGGTATCGTTCCAGTGCGCCTTGACTCTGTGGATGATATGCACTCGATACTGCATGACGAATACCCAGCCGTTCTAAGACTTGGCGAAATAACTTCGATGTGAAATTTGAACCTTGATCTGACTGCACGGTTTTCGAAAGTCCATATCGGGTGAAGAATCCGATAAGTGCATCAGAGATTTTGTCGGCATTGATGCTACGTAGAGGAATAGCCTCTGGAAATCTCGTTGCCGAACACATTATAGTGAACAGATACTGGTGGCCAGCCTTAGTTTTAGGCAACGGACCGACGCAGTCTATAATGATGTGACTGAAGGGTTCTGAGAATGCTGGTATGGGTCGTAGAGGAGCTACCGGAATGGTCTGATTCGGTTTGCCGACCATCTGGCAGACATGACATGATCTGCAAAACGATGTGACGTCACCACGTAGGCCAGGCCAGAAGAAATATGGAAGAATCCTGTCGAAGGTTTTCTGTATCCCTAGGTGACCAGCATACGGTGAATCATGGGCCATATGTAGTATGTCCTTGCGGTATACAGTGGGTACCACGATTTGATGTACTTCGCTGCATGTTTCATCGTCGTTTTCTTTCCCTCTCCATTTCCTCATCAACAACTCGTCCCTCAGGTAATAACTTGCGGCCATTGTTTCTAACTCTCCTACATTCTTTGCTTCCTCTTTTAGCTTCCCGATCTCTGGATCTTTGCCTTGAGCAAGAATGAGTAGTTGTCTAGGCGACAAATTACTTTGATCAGTATGACTTGAGTGACCACCTAGAACATCCGCCATGAAGGTTGCTTGTAAGTCAATCTCTGGTGTCGGTTCTGGTTTCTTTGTCGATTCATCAGTCATCTGTTGTTTCTCCATAGCTCTGGTGATAACGCATACTGAATTTTCAGTATTCCTACACTGAACAGAGTCTTTGGGTTCCTTAAGTACAGGATGTACTTGATTCTTGGCAATGTCACTTCCTAAAAGTAATGAAATGCCTCTGTAGGGAAATTTCTTCACTATCCCAACAATAACAGATCCAGTGAAGTAATTACACTTCAACTGTATACGATGTAACGGTGCCGTAAGTGTCCCAGCCATAGTACTGATTAAGGCATACTGGCCTGTATGAGTCAATTTCGACGTTGGTACAGTATTCTTCAACAGTAAAGATATATCAGCACCGGAGTCACGTAGAATTTTAATCTTCCGTTCTCTAGCTTGATTATCTATAGGTGACACATAGCCCTCGCTAACATCCGATAGCATGCACTCGGGTAGTTCTCTGCCTACTGAGTTTCTTGCTACACTACTGCCTCCATAAGTAAACGTTTTATTTACTGATTGTTCATCTGTCACACTCCCTTTGGAGTTGAAACTAGAATGTTCAATAGCCTCGGTCTTCATTTCAAAGACTCTTTCTGACTTTGAGCAACTTGGACATGCGTGTTTCGCCATCTCTTCATGACTAACATCAGATGTCTTTCTTTCAGCTTTAATTCTTTTGTGGGCAGTTTTGTTTATTTGAGTTTCAGTTTGTACGGCGATGTGCGATAAAACCACGTTGTTCTTGTTTTAATGGGTCTTTTCTCTCTATGTAGACTCCAACAGTTCTCTTTTATATGTCCATCTTTCTTACAGAATGTACAGGTAATTCTCTTTTGTACAAAACTTGAATTCTCTTGTTTATCGGCTTTTTGTTTACTTTTATCCTCTGTCGATCTTAACTTCCTCTCTGTATTACTGTTTTGAGTCCTCAAACTTGTTCTGTCATTTTGAAAATAATGGCTATGCGGGTGAATAATGACGTATTCATCGGCTTTAACTGCTGCTTGTTCTGCTATTTCAATACCACAATCAGCCAAATGAACTTTTATATCAGTGCGAATCTTCTCAGTAAAATCCTCCATCAGTATGAGATTATATAGTTTTTCATAATCTTTATTCACATTCTTAGATCGTAACCATCGATCAAGATACTTTTTTTCTAATCTCAGGAAGTCAACATGTGAAACTTCTGGTTCCTTCTTGTACTAACGATATAACTTTCGATACTTTTCTGGAGTTAGAACATAACTCAATAGTACTCTGCTCTTTATTAGTTCATAATCATTGCATTCCTCTGGAGTCAGATTCAATACAACATCTAGAGCCTTGCCTTTTGTTAGAGCTGAACGTAAAAGTACTGCTTTCTTATCTTCAGGAAAATTATAATCGATCGAGTTTCTATCGAAGACCATAAAGAACTCATCAATGTCCATGTTCTCCATGCTTGGAACATGCTTTTTAAACTTATATAGTTCTACATTATTTGTTTCTTGAATTGTATGAGTTGACGAACGAGACCTTGCTAATTCAATCCTTTCATTACTAGCGATTCTTTCTTTTTCCAATTCTTTCTCTTTCAATTGTACTTCTATTCTTTTACCCTCTAATTGTACTTGAATTTCTAACTTCTTCATTTCTAACTGGAATTTCATGTCCGCACTTAGTTCATTTACATTCATTTTAAATTCATGGTTATCTATGTCTGTTTTCAGGGTTTCTGATACATTGAGAACCACTGATTCTTCATTATTCATAGTATTTTCTTCAAGCATTCTACCATGTCTTTTCAAACATTCCTTAATTTCTTGAATTAATTTACTCCTTACTGGTGTAACTTCAGTAATGTCTATTCCCAGAGAGTTTGCCATCTCTTTTACTTGGGTTAGTGACATGCTATTTAACTGTTCTGACGTGATAGCAAAAATATTCAATTGCTCCAGCGTAAGATTAGCTTCCGCCATGTTTTTATATCAATGACGTAAATAGAAGAGAAAAAATTCAACTTTACCTTTCATAAAGTCCTTTGAAATATTTTTACACCACTTAATATTTGTAGAAGATAAATTTTAAAGATGATTGTGTACAGAGCTGAAAACAGTATGTCCGAACACAGACAGTGCCTCCCACGTAGACAGACTTTGAATAAATACTTGTTGTAAATCGTTTTCACTAAAACAGTTGTATATCCTCAATTTCTTATACATACAAACTTTAGATCCAAGGACGCTAGCCCCCAATCTTTTGTCACGTGCGATATCAGCTACTGACGTATAATAATATATTTAGAAATGTAATATTTATACATTCTTTTGATTCACATCCCTCTTGGATCCTACAAGGTTGTATAAGAATTAGTATTGGTGTTATTGTAGTAGATTTGATATTTATTTGGCTCGTAGGATGTGTTTTCTGTGTATGAAGTGAATTAGGTAAACTGTACCTTAATATAGAGGAAATCCACAATCCTGTTTGAATGATTAAACACAATTTTATTACAACAAGTTGAAATTATGTATAACAGTAACACAAAATACAGGTACCAATATTATAGGATGAAACTTAATCAGTTGAGATTCTTCTATATCGTACTAAGCCGTAATCATACCTTTAAGAAAGTGGTCAAAAACAGTCCTCACACAAAAGCGCCCAAGCTAGAACTAAACTAACGGCCTCAAACCCTCGTGCTGACATATGACGCATTTTAATGCTATGACGTAGTGTCTAGACTTATACATGTTTTATTTCTAACACGGAAACATTTCGGGTTTAAGATTATTTCTTTTTAACTTTAATTAATAATAATAGAACCAATATAATTATGGAAATAAAACTACTTTCATAACAGTATCTCTAGCATCTCACTGAAGATAGCTAACTCGGACTAAATGTGAACTATTTGGACCTTCGATACCGAGTCCTAGCTTTCGCCTGAAGAGGTGCCTCCTAGCCTGTACTGCACAATGCTGCACTAGCTATTTGGACTGCCGACCGATAGCATGTCCTATTTTTCGCCTGGAGTGGTGATCCTAGCATGTGCTGCACTAACTTTTTGGACCGTCGATCGCACATTCTAGCTTACGCTTGTAGATGTGTGTTTTAGCTTCTCCCTGGAGATGTGAGTTCTAGGTGTAGCCTTGAGTTGTACATCCTAGCCTGTGCTTCACGGGGAAAGTGGACAGCGAAGATCATGTCAATGGTTCCTCTCTCCTTCCTGAAACCGCACTGGCTCTCAGGCAATAGACCCTGGTCGAAGTGAGCTGTAAGTCTGTTTAAGAGAATCCTTGCAAGATTTTGCCAGCGATGCACAGAAGTGATATCCCCCTATGGTTGTCGCATGCTTGCCGATGCCCTTGCGCTTATAGAGGTGGATGATGGTTGCATCTTTGAATTCCTGCGGGACTTTTTTTTGTTTCCACATCTCGCAGAACATGGCCGTGAGTTTTTCAACCAGTTTGTGTCCACCTGATTTATATATTTCGGCAGGAATGGAGTCAGCTTCAGGAGCCTTGCCGCTAGACAGGAGATCAATTGCCTTTTTTGTTTCCAGCTCTGATGGAGGGTCAGCCATTCCCTCATTGATTGCTATCTGCAGCAGTCGATTGATCGCCTCATCGCTGATGGTAGAGTGCATGTTGAGGACACAGTTGAAGTGTTCTGCCCAGCGAGCCAGAATCTTTTCTTTAGATACTATAGGTACAGGCATCCAGGCACCGGGTGGTTCTCGAGACGGGTTGCAGCGTCCATTGCTTCCTCCCCACCGAGACCCCGTGACCTCTCGGCAGTGCAACGGATCTCGGACCCGTTGCGGGGGCCGCCCCCCATGCGTTCGCCCGCCGGTGTATTCTTAATGGGAACGTATCGGCGGTTTACACACTACGCCACGATGAGGCCCATGGGTACAGTATTGCGCGGCCGACAGAAGAAAAGGTGGAAGCAAAATATAAAAGAATGGACCAGGCTGTCCTTCAATGGCACCCAAACAGCAGCACAAAATCGTGACCAGTGGCGAATGATGACACAGGAGTCAACAATGGTTATCTCAGAGACCAATCCACGGGTTAATTAAGGATGGGTGATGATGAACAGACCATTTGAATCCAGAAAAAAAAACTACATGGACATTTAAAATAAGCGAATAGAATTATTTTTAAAAAAATCAATTTTATTATTTATCTTATCCAAAAACTATGATCTAGTACTTAAATTTAAGCGTAGCTTCAATATTTAACACTCTAAACATCAAAGTTAAGCAAAAAAATACATTAAAAAAAACAAAAAGACTTTATTAAAAAACAAACAAACTAACTGAGCATGCTAATATACTATAGCTTTACACTGTCCCATAAATGGGACGTTTTACACGGGCATTTGTTGCTACTGTCCTACTTGTGGGACGCTTGTTTGACACTTGATAAAACGAAGTCAATGTGGTTTTTTATATGATTTCTATTGTTATAATTAATATATAAATGATGAAATTACATATTTCATGTGGTTTTATATCTAAATTTAATCATTTTTGATAAATGTGTACTTACTTTTGAGAATGTTTATTTTTTTCATCAATTTTTATAAGTTGAAAGGTCAAGATCATGTAAATCTTTTTAAAAGTACAATTTTGTTCGAAATCGTACAATGAAAAAAACAAATTTTGTATTTATAAGGCATATACGTATTTAAAAGGAATTTTTTTTTTACGAATTGTCCCATAAGTGAGACGCTAGCAGAAATTTAATGGGTTAAAACATTACTAAAAATATTTTGCCCCCCCCCCCCCCCCCCTAGAATTTTTTTTGCGGGCTCCGATTATATTGCAACTATCTATACAAGTTTTTCTAATAAAATCTTGTCAAAGTCAAAGGGTGTCACATTTAGCTTCATAGAATAAAAAATTGAAAAAGATAGTAAAAGCTTTTTGTAATATTTTGCGGCGCACATTTAACTTAATTTAAGACTGTTTGGGAAAAATCGCGCATAGACTAGTGCAAAAGTTGCAGTCTTATTATAGTCTAGCTGTCTTCACTAATCAAAATGCCAGACTAGATTCCGACCACGGATCAGCGTAAGGCGCAGTAATCTTCTTTATAAAAGGATAGCGTTTGTAACATATAACTTAGTCTAAGTCTTAGATATTAAAGTCTGGAATGAGGGGCGATAGGCCTTGCATTACAAATCTGGCAATTAGAATTGTTTCGTTCATTTATCTAGTTTTTAACAGTAGTAGTGTTAAAGGTAAAGGTCGAAGGTTATTCCTTAATAAAGTCTAAACTTCTAAAGTTGTGTTATAAACTCAAACTTAAATCGAACTAGATCTATAACATTTCTATTTCAGTAATATATAATATATTCTGGTACAATGACCCGAACAGTTGTAATAGGCATTGACCACAGCGAATATTCAGAGCAAGCATTTGATTGTAAGTGTCAATGAGTGTCATAAATTGTTATAAGTTATAAGGTTATAACTTATTAGCCTACTTATTTTTTTACTTATAGACTTATAGGCCCTACTTATACTTATACTTATAATATAAGTTATTATATTATAACATTTAAAAAGTTAAAGTTAAAGGTAGGCTAATTCTTTACCTGCGCGAGGCCACAAGTTATACTATAATAAGACTATAACTAATAGTTTTTCGGTTTATCATTTGCACGGCATTTAATTTTTTAATGACTTGATTTTTATTTATGCGAATTTGGCATGTAGGCCTAGGCCTATATTTAAAAATCTTTCATTTTGAACCAAAAAAACTGACTCGTGGGCTAACGCAGGTAAAGAATTATCATAGAGGATATTTTTTTTTAAATACTGTTACTTTAACTATACTTATCCTATATATATATAATATAATTAAGTAGGCTAGAAGTTATCTAGTATAATATAGGATTATAGGATAGGCCTTTAAGGCTTAGCCTTAGGCGCTTAGGCCTATGCCTATAACTATAACTATAACCTAGGCCTATACTATAAGTAGTATAAGACTATAACTTATACTTTGTCAGACTTGTAACTAGAGTAAATCACCTCAGCGCGAACACCAGCACACTGGGAACACCACTCGAAAAAGGCTGTGACTATTCGTACACCGAGTGTACGAATAGACAACTAACTATCCGTACACGACATGCGCAGTGATGATTAAAGTTGACTGTGCCTCAAAACCAGCGCTGAATCTATTTGCTGTGTGTTGTACAAAGAGGGGACAGGTTCTACCCTGCTGTCAGTTGTAGTTATAATAGTTAATTTTAAAAAAAAATTCAATTATAGTATAGCCTATCCAGTTGAACGCGATTGTTTTTTTTTTAATAATTAGCAAATTACTTTTACTGTTGTTTTTTTAAAATAATAGTTTATCATTATATTTATAAATAATTCAGGACGGGTCTTTTATAATTATGTCAAAAAAATAATAATTTTTTTAGTGTTTGTTCTACAGCCTAGCCTACTAAACCAAAAAAAGTCAAGATTTAATTACCAGTTGCCTTGGTTATATAGGATAAGAATTCTGAATCCCAACTATACACACAAATAGAATAGTAGGCTGATACGGACTTAATGATATTGCTCAATACTCCACCCAAGACAATAACATACAACAAAACCAGTAAAATCTCTTCACAACACTTTATTTAGTCTCAGAAACAGAACATCAAGCAATCATATATATAGCCTACCGGTACCGGTATATATAGGCCTATATATAGGCTATATATATATATATATTTAGCCTATATATATATATATAAGCTTATATATATATTATCATTTATAAACAAATGTATCTATAAGTAGGCCTATAACTATAATGATAGGATTACATTATGATACATAAAGAAAAGCCAAAGAAATTAATTTTTAACAAAACTACAAGTTTAACCAGGATTAACAATATTAGAAAATAGTAAATTAAAAAAAAAAAAAAACAACATTTGCGTTCAACTGGATATACTAAAATTGAATAAAAAAAAAATTAACAGCGGCTGAGAGGAGGGTAGAACCTCTCCCCTCATATAACAGCGCACCGTTCTAACCGCTAGGCCAGGAATACTTCGTTTATTACAGCAGTCTATATATTTAAGATGTTTAAATATTTTTTTAATGCGCAAAAGAAATGCGCAGTCAAATTTAATTATCAGTGCGCATGCCGTGTACGAATAGCTATCCGTACACGGGTGTACGAATACACACTTCCCTCGAAAAAACGTTTGCAGTTTCTCTATTTTCATGTCTACTAATAATAATAATAATAATAAATGAAGCTTCTATAGCGCATATCCCGCAATCAGTTCTATGCGCTTAACAATTACAAACGATACTACGAAAGCAAGCGTCAATATAAAGAAAGCAGTTCTTCCTCAATATCCTTACGCCGTTTCAGTTACGGGAAGAGCATTTTTGTGATAAAAAAATGCTGACATTTGGACATTTGGAGCCATGGTGGTGGCTATGTTAAAAACCTCCCACCGGATGAACAAGGGTGGTATCCGGGTTAAGACTACTTTTCCTTTCCTTTTTACATTTAAATGTGTTTGCTATCGGATTATCACGAGGGTTTTATAGTTAAGGAACAATGCTGTTATGATTTATAATAGGCCTATTTATTTATAGTAATTTTCATTTTAAAGGGGTGTTCGCAATGAAGTATGCAAAACGTAGAATTGATCCGCATAGCCATAGCGAACACTTTTTTTCTGTTGGGGTGGGTATCTAAAAAATGTGGAAAATGCACCTCAAAGGGATTATTACTAGACTATTAGATGAGCTGTACTTAGAACAAGACTCGGGAGAGAAGAAGAACAGAAAAATCACTGAAAAGAGAAGGGTCAAGAAACGTAATTGAAGTAAGCTCTGATAGCAGCTACTACATACATTATATATATCATACTACATTTAATGGAACTAGATATGGCTTCAATTTCAATGTTGTTTGTTTGAAAATACAGTACACATATCATGCATTTATCAAAAGGCGCATGTAGACTATAGGAACACTAGCTTGTCTTTCTTTTTACTGTCGGTGCAGAGGTTTTCTTGGCTCCTCATAAATATATCTAGATTTTACATAATAAAACGCCTTGATTTAGAAACAAAAATATTTTAAAAATGTAAACGATCTGTCAAAGTCTAGACAAATGCATGTGGCAATACAATCGCATGGGCATCTCCAGTGTTCGTTACATTAACAAAATAATAAATATTTGATGACTTTGGCTTAGTGTTTGCTCTGCAATTAAAGTGTTCGCTGTGAAGTTTAATGAAAAAAAAGTGTTTGCTATGAAGCAGCAAACATGGTTGTCTGAGTATGCAATCTACACCCTAACCCTGCGTAGTAATACAAAAATGTATGATCTATCAAGTAGCCACATTGTTGTACATCTTTTGATACTTTTGTTATTATCCTATGTCTAACGGTTTAGAAACTAGGTCACAAAAACTAAGTAGGGTGCTATTTTTAGCCTTATGGTGTTCGCAAAGGATGATTTACTCTATATACTAGGACTAGGCTATACTAATAAATTATGAGTCATAATTATTAATAATTCTCCTTAGAGAGTCACATGAAATATTAATTTAGTTGTAGACACTAGACTCTAGGTACGAAAACAGAATATTTCAATAGAGAAGCCCCCAGCATACACCCAAGTGGAACTCTATATAGCCAACCTCTGCAGTACCTAGTGTATGCTGATGATATAGCCTTACTTGGAAAGAATAAAAATCCCATTCATCAAGCTCTTACAGAGCTGGAAGATGCCTCCAAGCTGGCAGGACTTGAGGTCAATGATCACAAAACAAAGTACATTGTCATGGTACTGATGAGGGATGATTCAAAGGAAGAAGAATGGAAGACTTCAAAACCAATGATCACACATTTGAAAGAGTAGATACTTTTAAATACTTAGGGTCAAGCCTTAATGAAAGGAATGAGATACTACCTGAAAAAAAAGAAAGAATAGCTGCAGGAAATTGTGCCTATTTCAGCCTCCGAAATATATTCCACAGCAAAAATGTCTAAAAATGAACAAAGAAGGTGATGTACAAAACCATAATAAGATCAGTGGTGATGTATAGCAGTGAGACATGGACAATGACAAAATCCATTGAGACCTTGCTTAATACCTGGGAAAGAAAAAGAGCTCTGGAAGATATATGGAGCTGTGCAAGAGACAGATGGCTGGAGAACAAGATCAAATGAAGAATTATATACTCTGTACGAGGATCCAACGCTGGTAGCTGAAATAAAGAAGGGCAGACTGAGGTGGGCAGGCCACTTGGAAAGAATGACAGAAGACAGAGCAGCCAGAACAGTACATCACCAGAGACCAAGAGGAAAGAGGCTTAGGGGCAGACCAAGACTAAGATGGCTCGAAGCTATAGAGGCAGACCTGCAAAACCTTGATGGATAAGCCCGAATGGAAGGAGGTGGTGGAATTGGCCCTACATAGGCTGTAGTGCCATAGGGATGGATGAATAAGCTGATAGTAATATAGATATAGTATTATAGTATAGTACTATAATTAGGCCTATAATTATAGTATAAGTATAGTTAGGCCTATAGTACTAAGCCTTCTACTAGACTATAGACTAAACAGAGTGTCTAGACGTCTGGACGAATAACCAGATATTGTTCCAGCGGGCATATCACGATAGATATTTTTCAAGCAGACATACACATAGATTTATCATGGCTTTTTGGCTTAGTGGTTATATATATAGCGTATCCGACTGCCAGTCGGGCGCACTGGGTTCAATTTCTCACTGATACATTAATTACATTATTTTTTTTCTTAAAGATTGTAAAGAATTTTAGGAATTAAATTTTCTTAAAATATTTTCAGTTAGAGAAATCTAATAATTCTATTTTAGTTTTTAGACGCATGCAGCTCATGCGGGTCGAGACGGGTGTTTTATTCCCAGCCAAGGATATTCTTAACTTTTTGTTCAATAAAAAGATAAAAGGGTTAGGGCTAAGGCTAGGGTTAGGGTTATGTAAGGTGAAGGATTCTTTGAATTAATTATATCTATGCTATGACTATGAACTAGTATAAATGATGGCATTGATGGTAATCTTTTATTATACCTGCGTAAGCCCCCCCCCCCCCTTCCTTTTATTTTTCTTCTGTAAAAATGATTTGTTAGAAATCATGCCTATTCGGCGTGAATCAAGAAGTCATTTGATGCCTCGCAAATGATTTTTAGAATTAGACCTAGAAATAAATATCTTTATTTAAAAAAATAAACTTTTTTTCTGAAACAGATAAAATGTTTATGTTTATTTTACAGTAGGCCAAATACACAAATCTAATAAAAAGATAAATTAGTTTACAACAACCACTTCAAAGAGGTTTGCTTAATGAATAGAGTATTAAAACAGAGTGAATATACTTACTAATAAATATTATATACAAGTATAAAACACATTTTAACAATAATGTGCATGAATATTTTCAATTTTCAGTCTACATTGAACATGCCATGCTAAAAGGAGATACAATAGTTTTGGTCCATGTGTCAGAATATACATCATTGGTCCAAGCCCGTAAGTAATATTTGGAAGTATAGTCATGGGAATTTTCATTTCCACTTAGGCCTATATAATTATCATTGGTCCAAGCCCGTAAGTAATATTTGGAAGTATAGTCATGGGAATTTTCATTTCCACTTAGGCCTATATAATTTCTAGATCAACATACAATTTAGTACTTACACATATTTCACATTTAATAATTTCTTTTTGTCAGATTTAATTAAATGTGATACTGATATTGCAATGTAAATAAATCCTTAAGTTGTTTGTTTGCATTTATTTGGATAAATGTTTAGAGTTTTGGTGTTGTCACTGTAAGTAGGGGCTGATGTTTCTGTAGTTTCTTATGATTGTAAGTAGGGGCTGATGTTTCTGTAGTTTCTTATGATTGTAAGTAGGGGCTGATGTTTCTGTAGTTTCTTATGATTGTAAGTAGGGGCTGATGTTTCTGTAGTTTCTTATGATTGTAAGTAGGGGCTGATGTTTCTGTAGTTTCTTATAATTGTTAAGATTGAAATGATATTAGGATAAAAAAGAATATTTAAAAATAAAAGAATAGGCTTACAATAGGGCCTACTATATGGCCTACTATAGGGCCTACTATAGGGCCTACTATACTTTATTTTCTTTTACCTCTCTGTTTATCAGGTAAGCTAACTAAGGAGATCCCAGTTGACATTAAATTGTAACTGAATAGTTTTTCCAACATCATTATATTAGGCCTACATGCATTTTTCATAAGGGTAATGCCTACCAATGCTTAAATCAGCAAGTTTATTAATGATACATTTTTGTAGTTCCCAGTAGGCCTACACATTTATTAAACAAATATTTAAAACTATTTTCACAATATTATAATTTTATGAATAAAAATTAGGATCCTGAAACACAATCTATAGATAGTTATTTTAAGATCTCATTTTCACCCTACTAGTTGTCCAAGCCATTTAGAAAATCCTTGTTTCTTTTTTGACTCTAGTGCTTTGCCAGAACAAGACAGATTTATAGGATATAGAACGTATTCCCTTTAAAATAATTTTAAACAGTACATGACTATTTGATAGAAGTTCTGTTTCTTACAAAGTGGCATTTGGGTATAAAATGGGTTGCACAAACTAGTGATTAAAACCAACATCTTGATATCTTTAAAAACTCTTATAACCACAAGACTAGAGCTGTCATAATTTTTCTCTTAGACAATACACAAACTAATAAAATAAGATCAAACCATTTTTTTTTCCAGGCATGTAAAAGGTCTTGAATTGTTAATTTAGTGTAAAAAAAAGTAAGGCATGTTGTTTTTATAAGTCTGGAACCTTGAATAGACTAGCTTAGTCTACATTAAATGTTCTAACATGATCAACTACTAACAAGATGCTGACCTTAGCTGTATTACAATATTAGTATGCCAAATGGTTTTAAATGTATGTGTTAAAAATATCACACAAATTATAGCTAGTATATAGAGTATATAGTCTACTTACTTGTACAGATTATTCTTTATTATTTTTTTATTGTGCATAGTAATATTATGTTTATTTTTCCAGCGGCATTGCTAACAGATCCTGTGGTTGTATCAGATCTAATCAAAGAAGAAGAGGTGAAAGTGAAACAGCTTGTTGACAAATACAGTGAGAAAATGAAAAAATTTCATGTAAGCTTAACATAAACAAACAAAGGCTAAGATAAGAGAAAACTAAAAAAAAACACAATTGTTTGGCATTGAGATTCTTTTTGACAGCTTGCTATGATTTCATTCATGCATGAGACTACAATTTTAAACTGTAGAGTATTAAGTATTTTTTACAGTAATCATTCTCATCAATAGGTATACTAATATTTTTGTTCAATATTTAACATTGTCACAGAATGTATTAAGTAAACCCAAGGTCAGGTGAAAGTCATTAGAATACAAAGAAATAAACAAGTAAAGATGGTATTGTCTAAGGTTGTTGAAACCATAACAAAAAATCATATTATGAACTCCAATAAACAGTCATTTTTTAAATAATAAAAATACACTGTTCAAAATGAAAACTCTATGTAGAATGATCCAATGCAGTTGCTGATAACAGATGCAATAAAAGTTTTCTCAACTATAACTCTCCTTAAATTAAATTAAAACTCTCTCTAAACAAATCTGCAGATTATAGCCTTTGCTCTACATTCATCATATTATTAGCAAACATACTGGAAAAGTAGAAAAATATTTGTACACAACCCCAACAGTCTAAATACTCAAAGAAAAATCAAAGGATGTCAAAGCCAGAAAAAAAATCTATATAGTTATATATATTTTCCTCAATTAAAATGATTTATGAAATCCATTTATAGAGAACTATATCTGTATATGGTGGCACAATGGTCGAGCGGCAGCGAGTTTAACTGGCAATCCAAAGGTTCTGGGTTTGAATCCTTGTGCAGGCTAGGATTTTTTCCTGGCACTGGACACTGGGTGTCCCTGAGTCTACCTAGCTCTACCCAGCTCTGATGTGTACCTGACAATAGTTGGGGTAATATAAAGTGGGCTGGAGATATTGCTGGCCACACATCCCCTTCGAGGTCACCAACGTCTCCAGAACTGCGCAGCCTGAAAAGTCCTTCTCTCTGCTATAAGTGCCTAAATAACTCTGCCCCGGATTACCTTCGCTCCTGTCTTGAGAAGAAAACAGTGAACAGCTTTTTTTTTGTGAAATTCATAATTAATAAAAAAAAACATTTTGAAATTGTGACTTTAATCTTAAATAAAAACTGAGTTTGACAGCGCTTTTGGACTAGAGGATCACTGAAACTCCATCCCAACACTGCTGTTAGAAATTACAGAAGGCAAACAGGGATACAATTACTGAATTTAAGTTTGTAGAAATAATTGAGACATTGTCTCTCAGACAGGTTGCTTGATGCACTAATTAAATATGATTCTCTCTCCTTTCTCTTAGTCCTCTCAGTGGACTGAGTATGATTCTCTCTCTTTTCTCTTAGTCCTCTCAGTGGACTGAGTATGATTCTCTCTCTTTTCTCTTAGTCCTCTCAGTGGACTGAGTATGATTCTCTCTCTTTTCTCTTAGTACTCTCAGTGGACTGAGTATGATTCTCTCTCTTTTCTCTTAGTCCTCTCAGTGGACTGAGTATGATTCTCTCTCTTTTCTCTTAGTCCTCTCAGTGGACTGAGTATGATTCTCTCTCTTTTCTCTTAGTCCTCTCAGTGGACTGAGTATGATTCTCTCTCTTTTCTCTTAGTACTCTCAGTGGACTGAGTATGATTCTCTCTCTTTTCTCTTAGTCCTCTCAGTGGACTGAGTATGATTCTCTCTCTTTTCTCTTAGTCCTCTCAGTGGACTGAGTATGATTCTCTCTCTTTTCTCTTAGTCCTCTCAGTGGACTGAGTATGATTCTCTCTTTTCCCTTAGTCCTCTCAGTGGACTGAGTATGATTCTCTCTTTTCTCTTAGTCCTCTCAGTGGACTGAGTATGATTCTCTCTCTTTTCTCTTAGTCCTCTCAGTGGACTGAGTATGATTCTCTCTCTTTTCTCTTAGTCCTCTCAGTGGACTGAGTATGATTCTCTCTCTTTTCTCTTAGTCCTCTCAGTGGACTGAGTATGATTCTCTCTTTTCTCTTAGTACTCTCAGTGGACTGAGTATGATTCTCTCTTTTCTCTTAGTACTCTCACTGGACTGAGTATGATTCTCTCTTTTCTCTTAGTACTCTCAGTGGACTGAGTATGATTCTCTCTTTTTTCTTAGTCCTCTCAGTGGACTGAGTATGATTCTCTCTCTTTTCTCTTAGTCCTCTCAGTGGACTGAGTATGATTCTCTCTCTTTTCTCTTAGTCCTCTCAGTGGACTGAGTATGATTCTCTCTCTTTTCTCTTAGTCCTCTCAGTGGACTGAGTATGATTCTCTCTCTTTTCTCTTAGTCCTATCAGTGGACTGAGTATGATTCTCTCTCTTTTGTCTTAGTCCTCTCAATGGACTGAGTATGATTCTCTCTTTTCTCTTAGTCCTCTCAGTGGACTGAGTATGATTCTCTCTCTTTTCTCTTAGTCCTCTCAGTGGACTGAGTATGATTCTCTCTCTTTTCTCTTAGTACTCTCAGTGGACTGAGTATGATTCTCTCTTTTCTCTTAGTACTCTCAGTGGACTGAGTATGATTCTCTCTCTTTTCTCTTAGTCCTCTCAGTGGACTGAGTATGATTCTCTCTTTTCTCTTAGTCCTCTCAGTGGACTGAGTATGATTCTCTCATTTCTCTTAGTCCTCTCAGTGGACTGAGTATGATTCTCTCTTTTCTCTTAGTCCTCTCAGTGGACTGAGTATGATTCTCTCTTTTCTCTTAGTCCTCTCAGTGGACTGAGTATGATTCTCTCTCTTTTCTCTTAGTCCTCTCAGTGGACTGAGTATGATTACAAGAAGTAAAAATGTTTTCATTTAGAATTTAACAGCTGTGATAGCTTTAAACAAAATAATAATTGAAAACAGTCATCAGCTGCTTTTGAAAAATGATAGTTTTTCAGAAACCCTGTTCATGACTATTGTGTGATTATTCATGGTAATTTTTGTGATGACTAATTTAAAAACTATATATATATTTACAATTACTGAATGTAATAAATGTTGCTTAAAAAGAAAAGATTGTACACTTAACATTAAACTATAATGATTGCCATATGTATGTTATATTTTATATATTGTATTTTTGTTGTTTTTTACTTTTATAGCTTGGAGGCAAAGTCAAACAAATGGCTGGAAAAAGTGGTGAAGCCATCATAGCTGCAGCTAAAGAAGAGAATGCTGGACTTATTGTTGTGGGCACCAGAGGCATGGGGAAACTACGTAGAACATTTGTGGGCAGTGTGAGTGACTATGTTCTTCACCACTCAGATGTTCCTGTTTTAATTTGTCGCTCTGCGCAACATCCTTAAATCTTTCAAACAGGTTTAAAATGTATTTTAACAGCTAAAAGAGTCTGCATGCTACTATTAATCTAAATCACTTTCTATAATATATGATTGTATTGGAGAAAAACTGTTCATGTCATCTTTTTTTTCCCATTCAGGAAACATTTTATTATTCCAGAAAGAAGACTAAATCTTATTCAAGGAATGAAAACCAATTTTCCTTTATGTAAATCTAAGCAGTAAATGTGTACAGAATCAAAAACACAAGTTTAGCAACATTTCTCACAATGCAAAATGATACAATCTACAAAGAAATAGTATCAAAATGTAGGGGATACAAAGATATAAATAAACATGATCTAACACAATTAGCTACTTGGTAATCAAAACAAAATAAAGGTTATTGTTTTATACTATCTAAATAGAATTATTTTTTATATTTTAGACAGAGCTCAATGTAAAATTACTGTTTTCTGTAAATCATGTTAATGGGAGGGCTTTAGATTAGTATTGTTCAGTGCTCTATTTAATTATATAAAAGTTGATCTAGCGTTGCTTATTATTCTCTAAGTTATATATAAGCAAATCTAGATGTGCTTTTAATTCTCTATTTAATTGTGATTTATTTAGTTGTATAAAAGCTGCTCTAGCCCTGCATATTCTAACCCTGACATGTTTCTATCTGTACCTTCATTCACATCTCTACATGCAGCCTAATTATGGCATGTTTCTATCTGTAACTTCATTCACATCTCTACATGCAGCCTAATTATGACATGTTTCTATCTGTACCTTCATTCACATCTCTACATGCAACCTAATTATGGCATGTTTCTATCTGTACCTTCATTCACATCTCTACATGCAGCCTAATTATGGCATGTTTCTATCTGTACCTTCATTCACATCTCTACATGCAGCCTAATTATGACAAGGTTTCTATCTGTACCTTCATTCACATCTCTACATGCAGCCTAATTATGGCATGTTTCTATCTGTACCTTCATTCACATCTCTACATGCAACCTAATTATGGCATGTTTCTATCTGTACCTTCATTCACATCTCTACATGCAACATAATTATGGCATGTTTCTATCTGTAACTTCATTCACATCTCTACATGCAACCTAATTATGGCATGTTTCTATCTGTACCTTCATTCACATCTCTACATGCAACCTAATTATGGCATGTTTCTATCTGTACCTTCATTCACATCTCTACATGCAACCTAATTATGGCATGTTTCTATCTGTACCTTCATTCACATCTCTACATGCAACCTAATTATGGCATGTTTCTATCTGTACCTTCATTCACATCTCTACATGCAACCTAATTATGGCATGTTTCTATCTGTACCTTCATTCACATCTCTACATGCAACCTAATTATGACAAGGTTTCTATTACTAGGCTACTTGACCTCATTTTACTGCATTTAATTCTCAACAGTTTAGTCTTACTTAGGCTTTTAATGTGATATCATCAATAATGTATTGGTTGTAAGCACTGAGCTCTAATATATGGAGTGCTCAAAGGAAGTAAATTGTAGGAGAAAATGCTGACTTTTTAATATAGATAGGTGCACCGTAGACTGAACTATATATAAATTAGCGTCGAAATAATACATATATACTATTATGTATATTAAAATTACTTACTCAGTTAACATATATAAGCGTATGTGGTATTCAAAGAACTATTCAGACAAATGATCAACCATTTCATCTTTTGACTTGACAAAGAAATGAATCCGGTACTTATTAAAGTTAACACAACTCTCTAGTATAAGAGAGTATATAGAGTCTATATAAAATAGTTCATTTTTATCAAATTATAATGACGCAATTACAAAAAGTTTTTAAATTTTAAGTAATTTTATGTATATATAGGTCAGTCTACAGTGCACCTATCTATATTAAAAAGTCCGCATTTTCTCCCATTTTTTCTTCTCTATTTTAATTGCTTGAGCTCTCCATGTATATATAGCTCAGTGGTTGTAAGGTCCAATTGGATAGATTTGTATTTCTGTGGGCATTACCTATATATAATGTTTGCTGAAAAGAAAAAAAGAAATCCTTGTCAAACCATGTTAATACTTTTATTGGATCTGTACATCTAGCAAATTTACATTTTTTCTCATTCTTAACCTCTAACAAATAAATCTGAACATTTCTTTGTGGCACTATATAGTGTTGAGGTGTCAGTTTGTCTCTCCAGGGTTGATAGTTTAGTGCCTCCAGTTCATAGGTCGAATCTACTTAAACTAGAATAACAATTGGAGTCATTGCCTTTAAACAAGCAGCCATTTTGGTGACATAATTTGCTTGGTGTCTATGTAGTCATATTTTGTTGAGAAGAATCCTGTTGACATTCCCAGACTCAGTAGCTAATGATAGTGAACAATTAGATTAAAAACAACTTTATAAAAGTATGTTATTTAAATATAATATAAGTGTGTCTTTCTAAATAGAATAATTTGCTTGGTCTGTAGTCCAATTATAAACTAATCAGAAGTTGTAATTAAACACAGGTAAATTATTGTACACAAATCAGACCAGGTGACATCATTAGTGCATAAGTTAATCCAATAATCCCCCCCCTCCCATACTTACACACACTCTCAGCCTCTCAGATTATGTTAGCAGGAAGTTGAACCTCAACACTACACTGTGACACTCAACACTACACTGTGACACTGTGACACTCAACACTACACTGTGACATTGTTTTACTATATGTGACCCGTTCTGACAAAAGGTGACATAAGTCGCGATAAGCATTTTGTACTGCGAGTGTTTTTGTGTAGTGGGGGTCTTTCCGGTGAATTTTTTTTTTATCTTTGTAAATACTAGTTTATCCATTTCTAAATCATAATTTATATGTGTTTTATATTTTTGTCTTCTTAAAAATATTTTAATTAATTTTTTTGATCAACGTGTGATTTAAAATTTAGTATAAGTTCACTAAAACTCGGCTTTATTTAACCTATTGTTTTGTATCAAGCCCTTGACAGAACCCCATAACATTATATATCATTGAAAAGGGCAGACTTTCGGGAATTTCTATGTATGTAAATATAGATAGTACGAATCTGGTTGCTATAGAGTTTAGACATTTTCAAATGCATTAACTTTAAAACGCGTTTTCTCGAAACTCTTGTTTTTTTGTCTGACTAGTTCTAAGTGATAGTAAGTGTCATAGAAAAATGAAATATTGACGTATAATAATAAATTTGGTATTAAAATGAAGCCTATTCAATGCCCTTTCAAACGATATATATAACTTAAAATGTTGAAAAAACCACTTATGTCTCCTTTTGTGGGAACGGGTCACATATAAACTGTTTTACTTTTTGAAATATATTTTTTGTTTACAAATAACTAATCTCTGAGTAAATTGTGAATTAGTACTTCATTATTTTTATGACTGATTGGTTAAAGATAAACCCAGATTATTTAAATTTTGTATTAAATGCTTATCCTAGGCAAAAGTTTTTTTGACTTTTTAAAATTGTAATTAATCTTCCTAAAAATTCATGTGAACCTTAATTGATCCAGAGGTGAGAGACTGAAAGCTGGGACAGCTCTGACAAGGGCCGAGAGGTCTGATGGCATCTGCCCTGCCGGCCCATGGTGGCGGCTAAATAGGTCAGAACATAATATAAAATCACAATTCCGCACTGGCCACTGCCTCATTGGGGCATACTTTGCCAGGTTCAGACTTAACTTCGACTCGCATTGTCGCCACTGTGGGTAGGAGGAGGAGGCAGTGGAGCATATCTGTTCTCTAAGGAGATTTAGACTTGCTCAGACGCACGACAGAGTTATTGTCTAGAGCTATAAGAGCATAATACTCTCAGCTCTCAGTTCAATCATAATTCAAGTCTAGTCTGTGAACCTTAACAACTATAATACTATTGCACCAATTGTTCCTTTGATAATTATGCAAGTAATCCTAAGTTTGCCAAAGTTTACTTTGAATTGAATATATTTAGTAAAATAAAATCATTTGCTGTTATTTGATTGTTTTTCAATATTTTTGTGTTTAGTAATGTAATTGTATTTCAATGTGAGTTGTTTAATTTGAATACAAGTATTTTTTTAAAATCAGCTTCTTAATAAAAACAATGAACTGTATATTTGTGTATACCCAATACCCAAGATATAAAAAGGTTTTTATAGAATCTGTCATGTGTTCTTTACTTTATTTCTAAGTCACTGCTGTCTATTTATGTACTGTAGTACTGGTATACAGTTTATTAGCAAAGAATTTCATTGACACATTGAGATCATTGTATTTATGTCTGTACATTTCAAATTTTGTTGACAAAAGAAAGCCAAGTGTACTGAATCAAATCAAAATATTTTAAAACTGAGCCTAAAAAATAAATTGAAACAAAATTTTTTCATCAGTTTGTTATTTACTTTTTATAGTATTTATTTTTTATGTGAATTATTTCCAACTTTCTTTGTTTATGTACCAAAAAACATGTAAATGTTACTGCTGCCTTTAACTAATGTTCATGTAGACTGCATGTAGCATTCCATTTTCTTCATTCTCTATTACTGAACACACAATACTTTTATTACAGTTTGTGTTTTGCCTTTTGTTATATGCATTTATGAAACTATTACAATATAAGCATTTATAAATAAACATTTTAAAATTATTATTTTTTACACTATTGAACTTGAGTTAGTTTAATTATTATATTTTAACATTTTCTTCTTTGTTAATGCAATGAATGAAAGATTTGATTTACCTAACATTTTGTTATAAGAATTTGCCAAAGAAAAATAAAAGTATTTAATAGCAATTATTTTTTTTTAATCAAAAATGAATTCTGTTCGCCCAGTTGTTGCTGATTTGAAATAATATATTTAAATCTAGATCTATTTGTAAGCGCTAGTTGAAAATAATGAGATGTATCTTTATAACATTTTCCGTCTTAGCTTTTACTTTCATGTAATTCTTGCAATATTCAATCTGAATTAACACATTATATTTGCCGTTGCTGTTTGCTTTTGTATGTATGTCTCTGGCTTCAAACTAATTATATCCAGTTTCCATCATCCTATCAAGCTGAAACTCAGCACATAGACATAATATTTTGAAATTTTCAACACACACCCCCCCCCTCCCAAATCACTATTTAACAAATGCCTATTATTGAAGCCTATTATTGAAGCCTATTATTGAAGCCTATTATTGAAGCCTATTATTGAAGCCTATTATTGAAGCCTATTATTGAAGCCTAATGGAATGGTCTTTTATGATAAATTTCCCCCAAATATAAAAAAAATCATTTATTGATTTATTAATTTCGTCTTTTGTTTCTTTATTTTCTATTGGACAGCTATTGGTCAAATCTGCAGAATGCTAATGCACATAAACAACATAACGTTCACTTTGATTTTCTTTGTGAACTTCTTTCTTTATATAATATAATCAAAAGGTTTGTTTTGTATATGACTATTGACAGCATATTATTATATATCACTACAGCATAAAGGTTTTCAGTGATATTTTCTTTTATAAGCCTACTTGCTTGTTTTTATATTAACTTATTTTTCATCTTTCTGGGTGGCAAAGGGCAAAATCTTTGGAAGGCAAATACTAATGCATAACAAAAATGCCCAAAATGTTGAAAGCATTTTAAATATAATTCAATGAATACAAAGATTTAAGTAAATTTGGTTTAACACAGTCTTCAAGACTACATAATAATCAAAACTAAATAAAAATATAGCATTATCATATAGTTCTGTTAAATATTCTTTGTACTATATAGTCTACTTATGTTAAATATGATATTCTTTGACTATTTAAAGCCAATTGACAATAAAAGAACGATTAGAAATCAGTTTACAAACAAGTGTTATTAGAATATGTATAACTTCATATTTGTTTGAGGATATTGTACGTTCTTTGTAATTCTTTTCTTAAGATTCTATGCATTAAAATTGAATAATTTTTTTCTTACACTTGTAGATCTTATAAGTGCAACTAGATATAATGTTTTAAAAGTCTAGTTGCATGTAGGCCTACTGGTAAACATTTTGTTTTATAAAATCGACTGTTTTATTTGATTATAAATTTCATGAAATCATCATAGGATTTTATGATAAATATAAATAGGGCCTATACCGGTACATAAATAAGTACTTTTCATTTTTAGTTTAAATTTTTGATAAATTCCATATAGAAAATAATAAACTAGATAAATTATAGCTAGTCTATATTCTGTATAGTCCAGATAAATAATGTCTATATTCTGTATAGTCCATATAAATAATGTCGATATTCTGTATAGTCCAGATAAATAATGTCTATATTCTGTATAGTCCAGATAAATAATGTCTATATTCTGTATAGTCCAGATAAATAATGTCTATATTCTGTATAGTCCAGATAAATAATGTCTATATTCTGTATAGTCCAGATAAATAATGTCTATATTCTGTATAGTCCAGATAAATAATGTCTATATTCTGTATAGTCCAGATAAATAATGTCTATATTCTGTATAGTCCAGATAAATAATGTCTATTCTGTATAGTCCAGATAAATAATGTCTATATTCTGTATAGTCCAGATAAATAATGTCTATATTCTGTGTGTCCAGATAAATAATGTCTATATTCTGTATAGTCCAGATAAATAATGTCTATATTATGTATAGTCAAGATACATAATGTCTATATTCTGTATAGTCCGGATACATAATGTATATTCTGTATATTCCAGATAAATAATGTCTATATTCTGTATAGTCCAAAACCGTTATGTCTATATTCCAGTGGCGTACCGAGGGGGGTGCGGACCGCACCGGGTGACACCCTCTCAGGGGTTGACACCCGAATGAAAAAAACAATAAAAAAAAAATGATAATTTTACAGAGCACGCACTGCTGGTCTAGTCAGATAACAGAACGGATGGCAGTCAGATCATAATCAAGGATGGTAGATCATAATCAAATAAATGAAAATGACTAGCAGCACGGTGTGTCATCAACCATACATCATGCAGTCTGGTGCTTATTTCAAAATTTGAATGAGACTGCTCGACTTGCTAGACTACATTGATTCTATTAGAGTTTTGTGAATGTGTTGGTGTGTTGTTATCAGGATCCTATAAACTGCTATGGTTTTATAATTTGCAATATCGACGGAAAAAAAATGCACAAAAATATTAAACGCAAACATTAATGCTTTCCTTACATTTAAATACAAAAATTCGTTATTAGGCTACCCGGTACATTTGTTCGCTTCCGATTCTGTAAAAACCACAATTATTTTGTTTTGTAAATTTCGATAAAACCCAGATAAAAGGCTTCGGCTTTGTTGCGCGTGTAGACGTTGTCTTCATCAGCCAATTAGTTGTTTTTTTAATCAGAATAATACCTTTTGTTTTGTAAGGCCGTTTCCTTGTGTGGTCAACACAATTTTTGGTACCCTTGAGAGAATGTTTTCCTTCTTTGCTGCTTCCACTCATCGAGGATATGTTTTAATTGTAGGCCTACACACTGGGGTGTCTTTGAAAAGGTTACCTACAACACGTTGGAGCGCTCATCGTGCTGCTATTGAACCAGTGAAAGATAAGTTTGAAGAATGTATTACGGCGATTGAAGCTTTATGTGATCCTCGTGAAAATTTGGACACAAGAGGTACAGCCAGTGGCGTAGCTAGGGTCATCTGGGAAATGACACAAAGTCTGCGCCCCTTCTCGGACAGATAAAGTCTGGGGGTTCACTGACCCCCCAAGAAAATTGAGAAATTTTACGGTTTATATGGTTCATTTTCGAAGCATATGACATTTTAATGAAATAGAATACAGACTAATAATTCTTTAAACGATTGTAATTGTAAACAATTTATTTGAAAAAAAAATATACTCTACTAATTATACATGACTGGAATAGACATAGTCTACAACAAATCAATCCTCCTTGATTTGACTGTCGCAAGCTCGCAAGCGACTGGTTAGCAAAGTCGACAGCGAGCTCGACTCCCAAACGCCGCATCAGGGGTTCGACCCTCGGTGCAGTCAGCTATAAATCCACCACCGACTTGGAGAGGAGATAGGCGCCGCCAAGTCTACCAAGCTCCCCCCCAACGACCGCAAAGGTTAAGGGACTACAAAAATAAAAAAAAATAAAAAACTCGTCAATCACGTTGTCAAAATTAATATTCTCAAGTGTTTCTCTTTCGATGCTAAGGAGTGTAAGATCACTCAGATGATCTTGTCCCATTGAAGCACGTAAATAAGACAAAATAAGCTTCAGTTTGCTGAAGGACCGCTCACAGCTTGCAATTGAAACAGCAATTGTTAGAAGTATTTGCAGTGAAATGCGCTGATTTGGAAATATGTCATCTCCATATGAAACAACAAAACCAAGAAGATCCAAATGAGTTCCCGGTAGAACTTCAGTCCGGGCACTGAGCAGCATTTTGCAGTCTCCGATTGTTGTGCACAATTCGTGCCGTAGAAATTTCCAAAATCTAAGCAATTTTGACGAAGTGTATCGACATTTGTCTCAGCGAGAAGAGCTTTGACGTCTAGCAAAATCCAAATTTGGTGTTTAGCTTTTTTAAACGTAAAAACCGTATTGATATCTCCTGTTGGAGTCTATAAGTTACGCTTTTCATAACACGTGCAATGTCTTCTTCTGTAGAAAGTCCTGCATCTCTTGCTAATTTTCCAGGCATCCTCCGATGTCGTCTAATCCTTATGTCAACCTCGATTCCCCAAGTTGTGCATCTTGTTTTTCCATTGTCTACTACAACCTGGCTCAAATTATCACGAATGTTGACAAGTTCTTGCTACAGCGGTTCAAAATCAGATGCTGCTTCCTTAAAATTCATAGTAGGATCCTGCAACCGTTTCTGGACACAATCAATGTTCCAGAAATGTAACAAAACTAGGAAGTTGGTGTCCGTTCCCAAATTAACCTCTTTCTATAATGATCTATTCGAAAAAGAGCTCTTAAAAGAAATACCACGGCTTAGACGACACCTATAAGCAGCTGATATTGACCTAAAAAAAAGCCATCGACTGGTCAGTATTAGGTAGTTTGAAATTCCTAGCTAAATGGCTAGATGGGACTTCATTTAATCTCTTCCAACACTCTCGCTAGGCCTAAAATTATTTTAACGTTTTGTGTGTCTGTGGCTTCATGTGAACGAAGCTTTTCAAAACTAAAGCTTATAAAAAGCTATTTACGCTCCACCATGGGACAATCAAGACTTTCTGATCTAGCTATGTTATCGATTGAAAGGGATAGGCCTACCGTGAATGATATAGATTTTGATGAGGCGATTGACAAGTTTGCAGTTTTGAAGAGCAGGAAAGGACAAATTTAAATAAATTACTTTTAATGTAAAAAATCTAACCGTTTCAGTTATTTATTGCTTTTACTATCTAATATAATATTAATATTGTTATTGTTTTTGTCATATTTGAACTGTAGGTTTGTTTTTGTCATATTTGAACTGTAGGTTTGTTTTTTTGTTTTTGTCATATTTGAACTGTAGGTTTGTTTTTGTCATATTTGAACTGTAGGTTTGTTTTAAGGAGACAAAAACTATGGTGAAAGTCAAGGGCAGGAAGGGAGGCGGGTGACACCCAAAGTTTACCGCACCGGGTCTCACCAGCCCTCGGTACGCCACTGCTATATTCTGTATAGTCGAGATACATAAAGTCTAAATTCTGTCAAGTCTAGATACATAGGCCAATAGTGTCTATATTCTGTATAGTTCAGATACATAATGTCTATATTCTGTGTGTAGTCCAGACACATAATGTCTATATTCTGTATAGTCTAGAAACACTTTCTATATTCCGTATAGTCCAGATACAAAATGTCTATATTCTGTATAGTCCAGAAACGTTATGTCTATATTCTGTATAATCGAACTACATAAAGTCTAAATTCTATCGAGTCCAGATACCTAATGTCTATATTCTGTATTTTATTGTTAGGAGTGAATATTCAATTGTTAGGTGTGACTATTCAATTGTTAGGTGTGTCTATTCAATTGTTAGGTGTGACTATTCAATTATTAGGTGTGTCTGTTCACTTGCAAGGTGTGACTATTCAATTGTTAGGTGTGACTATTCACTTGTTAGGTGTGACTATTCCATTGTTAGGTGTGTCTGTTCATTGCACGGTGTGACTATTCAATTGTTAGGTATGACTGTTCAATTGTTAGGTGTGACTGTTTACTTGTTAGGTCTGACTGTTCACTTGTTAGGTGTGAGTGTTCACTTGTAAGGTGTGACTATTCACTTGTTGGGTGTGACTATTCATTTGTTAGGTGTGACTGTTCACTTGTTAGGTGTGACCTTTCTCTTGATAGGTGTGACTCTTCACTTGTTAGGTGTGACTGTTCACTTGTTAGGTGTGTCTGTTCACTTGTTAGGTGGGACTATTCACTTGTTAGGTGTGACTATTCATTTGTTAGGTGTGATTGTTCACTTAATAGGTGTGACTGTTCACTTGTTAGGTGTGACTGTTAACTTGTTAGGTGTGACTGTTCACTTGTTAGGTGTAACTTTTCATTGTTAGGTGTGACTATTCATTTGTTAGGTGTGATTGTTCACTTGTTAGGTGTGATTGTTCACTTCTTAGGTGTGACTGTTCACTTGTTAAGTGTGATTGTTCACTTGTTAGGTGTGACTATTCAATTGTTAGGTGTGACTGTTCACTTGTTAGGTGTGATTGGTCACTTGTTAGGTTAGACCTTTCTCTTGTTAGGTGTGATTGTTCACTTGTTAGGTAGGACTGTTCACTTGTTTAGTGTGACTTTTCCCTTGCTATAAAATTATGAAAACACATTGAATCTTGGGGTGTCTATAGAGGGCTTATAGTTTTTATTTTCTTTCAGTCTTTAAATTTCGAGAAATCTTTATTGAGCAGTTTTAAATAATGTACAACAGACCGATGTGAGCATTGTGTTGTAGTCTTACAGAAGGTATTTTAAATTAATTCATTAATTAAAGTATGGCAATGTTTCCCACGTATACCAATACCACTAAACCATTTCATTCAAACCAACATACCATCAACAATGCATGTGTATTGATTAATCAATGAATGGTTACCAGTGCAAGAAGTCTTTCAGTGTGTTTATATGTTAGTGTGTGTGAAGATGATAATAATCTAATTACTACGGCCACTTGTCTATTGTTTTACACTACACTAAAAATTATTTTTGTACACGTGACTTGGGCTCTGATTGATTGATGTTGTAACCATAGAAACAAACAATAGGCCTACATTAATAGTTAGTTATGAGCCATAGAGAGGCAAAAAAAATAAAGTAACTGAATATTAGGGGCGAAGGGGACATCCGCCATAGGTTCCAAAGTTTGGATAGGTGCCAAACACTTTTTTAACATAAATTATGAATAGGCTACATTAAAATAAAACTCTTTCTTAATAACGTCAATTTTGTCAAACATTATTGGCTCCGTTTACAATAGTTATACCACAGTATCAGGTCTAACAAAATAAAGACAGCTTGTATCATGTCTTAAAAATATCGACAGAATGTATCATGTCTTTCAAAATATAGAAATAATGTAGGCAGCGTAGGCCTATCATGTGTTACAAAATAGAGAAATAGAGAAAGAATGTATCATGTCTTAAAAAATATAGAAATAATGTATCATGTGTTACAAAATAGAGACATAATGTATTATGTCTTAAAAATATAGACAGAATGTATCATGTGTTAAAAATATAGAATTAATGTATCATGTCTTACAAAATATAGACAGATTGTATCATGTCTTAAAAAATATAGAAATAATGTATTATGTATTAAAAATATAGACAGAACAAAACATGTCTTAAAAATATAGACAGAATGTATCATGTCTTAAAAAATATAGACAGATTGTATCATGTCTTAAAAAATATAGAAATAATGTATCATGTATTACAAAATATAGACAGAATGTATCATGTCTTAAAAATATAGAAATAATGTATCATGTTTTAAAAATATAGACAGAATGTATCATGTTTTAAAAATATAGACAGAATGCATCATGTCTTACAAAATATAGACAGAATGTATCATGTCTTACAAAATATAGACAGATTGTATCATGTCTTAAAAATATAGACAGAATGCATCATGTCTTACAAAATATAGACAGAATGTATCATGTCTTACAAAATATAGACAGAATGTATCATGTTTTAAAAATGTAGACAGAAAAAAACATGTCTTAAAAAATTTAGACAGAATGAATCATGTCTTAGAAAATATAGACAGAATGTTTCATGCCTTAAAATATAGACAGACTGTATCATGTCTTACAAAATATAGACAGATTGTATCATGTCTTAAAAATATAGACAGAATGCATCATGTGTTACAAAATATAGACAGAGTGTATCATGTCTTAAAAATATAGACAGAATGCATCATGTCTTACAAAATATAGACAGATTGTATCATGTCTTAAAAATATAGACAGAATGCATCATGTGTTACAAAATATAGACAGAGTGTATCATGTCTTAAAAATATCGACAGAATGTAACATGTCTTACAAAATATAGAAATAATGTATCATGTGTTACAAAATATAGACAGAATGTATCATGTCTTAAAAATATAGACAGAATGTATCATGTCTTACAAAATAAAGACAGAAAAAACAGTTTTAAAAATATAGACAGAATGTATCATGTCTTAAAAATATAGAAATAAGGTATCACGTGTTACAAAATATAGACAGATTGTATCATGCCTTAAGAAATATAGAAATAATGTATCATGTGTTACAATATATGGACATAATTTATCATGTCTTAAAAATATAGTCAGAATGTATCTTGTCTTACAAAATATAGACATATTGTATCATGTCTTAAAAATATAGACAGATTGTATCATGTCTTTAAAATATAGACAAAATGTATCTCGCCTACAGAATGTAGACATAAAGTGTCTGGACTAGAGCCTATACAGGATATAGACATTATGTATCTGGACTATACAAACAAATATATTAGTCATCTGGACTATACAGAATATAGAAAGTGTACCTGGACTATACAGAATTTAGACATAATGCATTTGAACTATACAGAATATAAACATTACTTATCTGGACTATACAGAATATAGACATAATGCATTTGAACTATACAGAATATAAACATTACTTATCTGGACTATACAGAATATAGACATAATGCATTTGAACTATACAGAATATAAACATTACTTATCTGGACTATACAGAATTTAGACATAATGCATTTGAACTATACAGAATATAAACATTACTTATCTGGACTATACAGAATTTAGACATAATGCATTTGAACTATACAGAATATAAACATTACTTATCTGGACTATACAGAATATAGACATAATGCATTTGAACTATACAGAATATAAACATTACTTATCTGGACTATACAGAATATAGACATAATGCATTTGAACTATACAGAATATAAACATTACTTATCTGGACTATACAGAATTTAGACATAATGCATTTGAACTATACAGAATATAAACATTACTTATCTGGACTATACAGAATTTAGACATAATGCATTTGAACTATACAGAATATAAACATTACTTATCTGGACTATACAGAATTTAGACATAATGCATTTGAACTATACAGAATATAAACATTACTTATCTGGACTATACAGAATATAGACATAATGCATTTGAACTATACAGAATATAAACATTACTTATCTGGACTATACAGAATATAGACATAATGCATTTGAACTATACAGAATATAAACATTACTTATCTGGACTATACAGAATTTAGACATAATGCATTTGAACTATACAGAATATAAACATTACTTATCTGGACTATACAGAATTTAGACATAATGCATTTGAACTATACAGAATATAAACATTACTTATCTGGACTATACAGAATTTAGACATAATGCATTTGAACTATACAGAATATAAACATTACTTATCTGGACTATACAGAATTTAGACATAATGCATTTGAACTATACAGAATATAAACATTACTTATCTGGACTATACAGAATATAGACATAATGCATTTGAACTATACAGAATATAAACATTACTTATCTGGACTATACAGAATTTAGACATAATGCATTTGAACTATACAGAATATAAACATTACTTATCTGGACTATACAGAATTTAGACATAATGCATTTGAACTATACAGAATATAAACATTACTTATCTGGACTATACAGAATATAGACATAATGCATTTGAACTATACAGAATATAAACATTACTTATCTGGACTATACAGAATTTAGACATAATGCATTTGAACTATACAGAATATAAACATTACTTATCTGGACTATACAGAATTTAGACATAATGCATTTGAACTATACAGAATATAAACATTACTTATCTGGACTATACAGAATTTAGACATAATGCATTTGAACTATACAGAATATAAACATTACTTATCTGGACTATACAGAATATAGACATAATGCATTTGAACTATACAGAATATAAACATTACTTATCTGGACTATACAGAATATAGACATAATGCATTTGAACTATACAGAATATAAACATTACTTATCTGGACTATACAGAATATAGACATAATGTATCTGGACTATACAGAATATATACATAATTTATCTAGCTTATTATATTCTATTTGGAATTTATAAAAAATTTATACTAAAAATGAAAAGTACTTATTTATGTATATTTATATTTATCATAAAATCCTATGATGATTTCATGAAATAATCAAATAAAGCAGTCGATTTTATAAAACAAATTGTTTACCAGTAGGCCTACATGCAACTAGACTTTTAAAACATTATATCTAGTTGCACTTATAAGATCTACAAGTGTAAGAAAAAAATTATTCAATTTTAATGCATAGAATCTTAAGAAAAGAAATACAAAGAACGTAAAATATCCTCAAACAAATATGAAGTTATACATATTCTAATAACACTTGTTTGTAAACTGATTTCTAATCGTTCTTTTATTGTCAATTGGCTTTAAATAGTCAAAGAATATCATATTTAACATAAGTAGACTATATAGTACAAAGAATATTTAACAGAATGTAAACCAGGAATAATAACAATAGCACGTATTTCTAAATTTTTGAATGAGGAATGAAATTATTATAAAATATCCCTTAAATAATGCATTAGATAAGTGCAGATAGCAAAACATACTGTAAAAATTATTAGGACATTAAACTACGATTTTAAAAAAGTGGTTCCTTTTTCTGTTATACAAACATGACAAGATAAAAGAAACAAATTTGAAATTTTACACATGTGACAATATTCAATATACAAATGTGAAAACAATATTTTGTGACACCAACACAAATTTAACAACGTACAAATGTGACAACATACAACAAACAGATATGACAAATACACAGCTGTGACACCAAACAATATAAAAATGTGACAACATAAAAATTTGACAACATAAAAATGTGACAACATGAAAATGTGACAACATAAAAATGTGACAACATAAAAATGTAACAACATAAAAATGTGTTTACGTAACATAAAAATGTGGCAACAATGCAAATATGGTAACATACAAATGGAAAAGCATGCAAATCAACATACAAATCGTATAGTATACAACATACTACTCAATAACAATATAATACAATGTTCAAATAAACATAAGGATATAAACACTTTTCTTATTTCTTATACAAGAACAAACGAACATAAATTCGTTTTCTTCCCGAGTGGCATCCGGGCATGAAATGGGTTACCCGAGCAAACAAGGAAAATCAAAATGCAAGACTAAACTCAAAGAAAGAAAAGCGAAGGACGCAAAAATCTTCTGTAATATATGAGAAAAGAAGATACATAATTTGAAGGTGTTTTTATTTTATGAAGTATTTAGATGATGTATATATCTCTAGTGTAGGAATATATACACAAACATAGCGTTAAATCATATTGTAAAACAATAAGAGCTCTTGAAATATTACTAAGTTCATTTAAAATCATCAATTTTTTTTTTTTTTAAATCCATAGAGTTAGATTTACTTTTAAACATTTTATTCAAAGTTTGCGATCGATTGTTTTGAACAAATGATAAATTTACCATGGATTGTAAAAGACTATTCAATCATTTCCATCTTCAATTCCTTCTTTATCGAACTCACTACAAACTATATTTTTTAAAGAGGGCTAAGAATTAGAAGGGTTCCTAAATTCTTCAATGAAATCAATAGGTCACATCAATATTCACACACATCTCTAAACTTGTCTCTCGCGTCACAGGAAGAGAGAATCCATAAGCCTACAGTCAAGTTTGGTTATGTTGGAAAACGTTCATAGCTGTACAGATAAAGTAGGGTGAGTTGATGTAAGCTTTCTGTATGTCTGTTTGACCATGATGTATGCTTTCTGTATGTCTGTTTGACCATTATATAAGCTTTCTGTATGTCTGTTTGACCATTATATAAGCTTTCTGTATGTCTGTTTGACCATGATGTATGCTTTCTGTATGTCTGTTGACCATTATATAAGCTTTCTGTATGTCTGTTTGACCATTATAAAAGCTTTGTGTATGTCTGTTTGACCATGATGTATGCTTTCTGTATGTCTGTTTGAATAATTATATAAGCTTTCTGTATGTCTGTTTGACCATTATATAAGCTTTGTGTATGTCTGTTTGACCATGATGTAAGCTTTCTGTATGTCTGTTTGACCATCATATAAGCTTTGTGTATGTCTGTTTGACCATGATGTAAGCTTTCTGTATGTCTGTTTGACCATCATATAAGCTTTGTGTATGTCTGTTTGACCATGATGTAAGCTTTCTGTATGTCTGTTTGACCATGATGTAAGCTTTCTGTATGTCTGTTTGACCATGGTGTAAGCTTTCTGTATGTCTGTTTGACCATTATATAAGCTTTCTGTATGTCTGTTTGACCATGATGTATGCTTTCTGTATGTCTGTTTGACCATGATGTAAGCTTTCTGTATGTCTGTTTGACCATGATGTAAGCTTTCTGTATGTCTGTTTGACCATGGTGTAAGCTTTCTGTATGTCTGTTTGACAATTATATAAGCTTTCTGTATGTCTGTTTGACCATTATATAAGCTTTCTGTAAGTCTGTTTGACCATGATGTAAGCTTTCTGTATGTCTGTTTGACCATTATATAAGCTTTCTGTATGTCTGTGTGACCATTATATAAGCTTTCTGTATGTCTGTTTGACCATGATGTAAGCTTTCTGTATGTCTGTTTGACCATGATATAAGCTTTCTGTATGTCTGTTTGACCATTATATAAGCTTTCTGTATGTCTGTTTGACCATGATGTAAGCTTTCTGTATGTCTGTTTGACCATTATATAAGCTTTCTGTATGTCTGTTTGACCATGATGTAAGCTTTCTGTATGTCTGTTTGACCATTATATAAGCTTTCTGTATGTCTGTTTGACCATGATGTAAGCTTTCTGTATGTCTGTTTGACCATGATGTAAGCTTTCTGTATGTCTGTTTGACCATTATATAAGCTTTCTGTATGTCTGTTTGACCATGATGTATGCTTTCTGTATGTCTGTTTGACCATTATATAAGCTTTGTGTATGTCTGTTTGACCATGATGTAAGCTTTCTGTATGTCTGTTTGACCATGATGTAAGCTTTCTGTATGTCTGTTTGACCATGATGTAAGCTTTCTGTATGTCTGTTTGACCATGGTGTAAGCTTTCTGTATGTCTGTTTGACAATTATATAAGCTTTCTGTATGTCTGTTTGACCATGATTTATGCTTTCTGTATGTCTGTTTGACCATGATGTAAGCTTTCTGTATGTCTGTTTGACCATGGTGTAAGCTTTCTGTATGTCTGTTTGACAATTATATAAGCTTTCTGTATGTCTGTTTGACCATTATATAAGCTTTCTGTATGTCTGTTTGACCATGATGTAAGCTTTCTGTATGTCTATTTGACCATTATATAAGCTTTTTGTATGTCTGTTTGACCATTATATAAGCTTTCTGTATGTCTGTTTGACCATTATATAAGCTTTCTGTATGTCTGTTTGACCATGATGTAAGCTTTCTGTATATATGTTTGACTATGATATAAGCTTTCTGTATGTCTGTTTGACCATGATGTAAGCTTTCTGTATGTCTGTTTGACCATTATATAAGCTTTCTGTATGTCTGTTTGATCATGATGTAAGCTTTCTGTATGTCTGTTTGACCATTATATAAGCTTTATGTATGTCTGTTTGACCATGATGTAAGCTTTCTGTATGTCTGTTTGACCATGATGTAAGCTTTCTGTATGTCTGTTTGACCATTATATAAGCTTTCTGTATGTCTGTTTGACCATGATGTAAGCTTTCTGTATGTCTGTTTGACCATTATATAAGCTTTTTGTATGTCTGTTTGACCATGATGTAAGCTTTCTGTATGTCTGTTTGACCATTATATAAGCTTTCTGTATGTCTGTTTGACAATTATATACGCTTTCTGTATGTCTGTTTGACCATGATGTAAGCTTTCAGTATGTCTGTTTGACCATTATATAAGCTTTCTGTATGTCTGTTTGACCATTATATAAGCTTTCTGTATGTCTGTTTGACCATTATATAAGCTTTCTGTATGTCTGTTTGACAATGATGTAAGCTTTCAGTATGTCTGTTTAACTCTGATGTAAGCTTTCTATATGTCTGTTTAACCATGGCGTATGCTTTTTGCTTGTCTGTTAACCAAGATGTATGCTTTTTTTATGTTTGTTTAACAATGATGTATACTTCCTGCATGTTTGTTGTTGAATTATGATGTATGTTTTCTGTATGTCTATTGTTGAACAATGATGTATGCTTTCTGTATGTCTGCTTAAAACACTTTCATGATATTGCAGTATATATATATATTTTGTTAGAATACGCATAAAGCCAATGATAATTGAAATATCATAACATTTACTTTATATATTCGAAAAATTATGTCAAGAAATTGATTATAGCCAATATCATCAAATTATAAGCATGGATAGTATTGCAGTAAAGATAGTATGAGCTGTATTCATAGGGGGAAAAGGTATTTGAAGTTAAACGTCACTAGAAAAGATAATCAGCTTTGCTCCCCCATTCAATATTTGTTCTCTCTAGTTGTGTCACTCACTCTTCTTTCTCTCTTGCCCAATTTCCCCACCATTAACAATAAAGAGTACATACATTTTGATAAAGTTACATACATTTTGATAAAGTTACATACATTTTGATAAAGTTCATTAGATTATTTTGAAACTCAATCATAAATGAATGATAAACTTTTGCTAGTTTCATAGAAAACATTGATAGTGGAAAAAACACGTTATACTAGTTTATTTGTTTACATAATGTTTAATTTTTAGCATGATTTGGTGATTTTAATGCCAGTGGATTAATATTGTCTAGTTGATGTTTGAATAATCTCATCTTCAGTTGAAAGGCAGTGTGCTGAGAAATTAGAAGTGACATGTAGCCAATTAGATCGAATAACTGTAAATTTGGCAAGGGTAAATTCGGCATCGGTATATTCGGCAAGGTAGTTTTGGCAAAAGTGTAAATTCGGCAACGGTAAATTCGGCAAACCTACACTCTAGTCGAGGGATTGGCAACCTACAGAATGCGTGTCAGACTTGGTACGCAGAGAGGTTTTAAATGGGACATGAAAGACCACCAAAATGGAAGTTTAAGTATCTTCTGCATGAATATAGCAGGATGGCATCAAGGCCATTGGCACGCTGAAAGATTTAGAAATGCTACTTTGGCAAACTATTATCTAAAGTTTGCCGACCCTTGCTCTAGTCTACTAAATGAATCTAATGGCACGAAATGAAGTTAGCATGGGGCCCCTGAGTAAAGTACTTATAGAAAGTTCCTGATTCGTGACCTGTAGACCGTGACCGCCAGAAGAAGGCGGAGGAGATGGGCCCCAGGCACCGAGTTTATGAGAGGTGCTAAAATGACACTTAAAAATTTATAGATAAAGCATACAAATTAGGTAACAAAATTTAGTTAATTAGTTAATTTGACTAAAAATTAAATTAAAGAAAAAAATTGAATAAAAACACCGCAATTTCTTCCCATTTACGTTATTTAACTAATGCATGAAAACGAGCATTTTAAATAAGCGCTAAATGTACCCCTCCCACTCCAGCCCCCCCACCCCTCAGTTACACTACGGCATGTTGGTCATGGTTAAAGTAGTCCACAAAACCTACGACCTCGTTTTTTATATATTTTCTCATCAAATGCATACCTTCTTCTCCCCTACGCATACTTTCTCCGTCTAAAGTACAAGGACGCATGAAAAAGCAATATTACGTAAATTAGGTAGATTCTTCTTAAAACACGAGAATGAGACTCGCCGTGTTAACAAAAGCAAACGCTGGCTCCTTCCCTTCCCTGTAAAGATAGAACTGTATAGTTGCGAGTTGTACAATTTGAGTTCCTGCCCCTGTTGGTATCATAGCCGTTTGCACTCGTCTATAGGCTAATACAGGGTTGTTTAGATAATTAAAAGAGGCTATTTGGATGAGTATAGATAGTCGTTCTTTAGAACCCTAAAATCAATAATAATCAACCCAAATGTTTAACAAATCTATATAAAATGTTAGCTGAATTATTTTGTGGTTGCTGATATCAACAAGATCAAATATGTGATAATATGTGACAACCTAGCCATTAAACTTTGCTTCGTTTACACACATAAGTTTTTTGGAATGGTCATTGATCAGCCTATCTCATGCATGATATATTATGTTGACATGCAGGTTAGCTTAAGTTCATTTTAATAAAAGCTGTTCCACAAAAAATGCTTAGCACAAAAAACAACAACAAAACAACAACAACAAAAATACAATTAAAAAAAAGATCAGTTTACACGAGAAATATGGGAATACATTCTATTTACTTATTTATCTGCCTTTAGTTTAATCCAATGCCCAATTTGGAACAATGGAAAGTAACAGTGACATTGTTGACATAGTTTTATTCTTAAAATGAAAAACTGTTGAAGAATAGTTCGAAATGACTCTTACACTAAAACACACACAAATTTCAAGAGTCAGCTACACTGATCTATAAAGTGGTCAGCTACAATTCCAAAAACTCTAAAATTGCGTTCTGTCCAATAAAATCAGATGTGGCAGTGTCCATAATTAGCAGGAGGTTGGTTATAATTGATGATAAACACTTTATAAAAAGTTGTAACATTTGCAATGTGCAGACAGCAGGCCGCATTAAACTAAAGGTATGAAAGGTAGGATTGGTGGAGATTGAAAACTAGTTTATATAGCCTATTACAACACACTTTAGATATTGGAACCATATTCCCTTGTGAGTAAAAAAAAATAGCATATTTCTTCCAAAACTATTTCGGTAAACTATTCGCTATCTTGTCATCAGTTCGAAATATATCATTGAACTATGTAAAAAAAATATATATCACGGAAGAGGACAAAATATCACGGACTAGGACGAAATATCACGGCGTATGACAAAATATCACGAAGTATGACAAAATATCACGGACTAGGACGAAATATCACGGCGTATGACAAAATATCACGAAGTATGACAAAATATCACGGAGGAGGAGAAAATATCACGGCGTATGACAAAATATCACGGCGTATGACAAAATATCACGGCGTATGACAAAATATCTCGGAAGAGGACAAATATCACGGAGGAGTACAAAAATATCACGGCGCATGACAAAATATCACGGCCTAGGACAAAATATCACGGCGTATGACAAAATATCACGGAGGAGGACAAAATATCACGGCGTAGGACAAAATATCACGGAGGAGGACAAAATATCACGGAGGAGGACAAAATATCACGGAGGAGGACAAAATATCACGGAGGAGGACAAAATATCACGGAGGAGGACAAAATATCACGGAGGAGGACAAAATATCACGGAGGAGGACAAAATATCACGGAGGAGGACAAAATATCACGGCGTAGGACAAAATATCACGGAGGAGGACAAAATATCACGGCGTATAAAAAATATCACGGCGTATGACAAAATATTACGGAGGAGGACAAAATATCACGGAGGAGGACAACATATCAAGAACTAGGACACATATCACAGCCAATGACAGAATTTCACGGAATAGGACAAAATATAATGAGATAGGGAAACTATCACGTTGTTTTAGTGGGACAAAATATTCCGAAATAGGACAAGATATCAAGAAATATGATAAATCCCATTAAACATGGCAAACTATCCAAGAAATGGTCAAGAGGCCTATACCACAGGCTATGACTAAATATCAATGATTAGGACAATAACCCATAGGACAAAATTTAATGTAATAGGACAAAATATCTAGACATTATACAATGTAAATAATATATTATAGTCTATCAACAGTGGTAAGCGGGGGGGGGGGGTGGCGGGGTGGCGGGGTACGCGGACGATCACAAAAAAACAATGTGGGGGTGCAAACAATAGGCCTAATTGTAAGCAAACATCACAAAAAGAATAAACATTTTAAGCAAAAAAAAGTGTAAGTTAGCAGCATACATAAAATATTTGAAGCAGCCATAAAATGTTCATGGCAACAATCACAAATAGAATATTTCAACCAAACATCACAAATAGAATATTTCAACCAAACATCACAAATAGAATATTTCAACCAAACATCACAAATAGAATATTTCAACCAAACATCACAAATAGAATATTTCAACCAAACATCACAAATAGAATATTTCAACCAAACATCACAAATAGAATATTTCAAACAAACATCACAAATTTAATATTTCAACCAAATATCACAAATTTAATATTTCAACCAAACATCACAAATTTAATATTTCAACCAAATATCACAAATTTAATATTTCAACCAAACATCACAAATAGAATATTTCAACCAAACATCACAAATAGAATATTTCAAACAAACATCACAAATTTAATATTTCAACCAAATATCACAAATTTAATATTTCAACCAAACATCACAAATTTAATATTTCAACCAAATATCACAAATTTAATATTTCAACCAAACATCACAAATTTAATATTTTAACCAAATATCACAAATTTACTATTTAAAAAAAATTACAAATATAATAGGCCTTTTTGGACCAAACATCTAAAAAAGAATATTTAAAGCAAAAATCACAAATTGAATATTACAAATAAAACATAAATAAAATATTTCAAGCAAACATAACAAACAGAATATTTCATCCAAACATCACAAACAAAATATTTGAAGCAAACAACGTAAATAAAATGTTTCAAGCAAGCATCCTAAACATTCAATGGTACTTTCAAGTCCACGCGTTAAAACAGTGCTCACCTTTTATCCACGTAAAGAGCAATTAACCTGACGGCGTAACGACTAAGTTCGCGCAAATTTCGCCAGGAAATGGATGCCTCTCTCACTTCCAGCTGTTCCCCACAAATGTTGTTATGGATAAGGCAAGTCTCCTCTTATTATAGTCTATGGAAAAACAAGAGCCGCGGTAATACCGAGAGAATAACGGAGTTATTGTTTAGATAGTATATAGACAAAATATATAGATTGTAGCTGTTTATTCCTATATACCTCAAAGTACTGTATAATAGTATGTACACTATAGAGAATGTAGAAACAGTTTGATTAGACATCTGTCATTATGTCGTTGAAGAAGAACTGCTTGCCTAGAAATTTTCCTAGTTATTGTTCAAATCTTCATTAGTTCAGACACTAATGTGTTTAAGTGCTCATACAACAGTGTCAGATTATCTCAGCCTGTTTAATAGTGTGTTCAAGGGATTAACAAAGTGCTCTTACATATGATAATATGTTTGTTTAATCTGAAGTGTGTAGCTACAGTAATAGACAGTTTCTCGCGTAGAATCATAGTATAATGGGTATATATTTCTAATGTGTTATCTCGTGTTTACTTCTAGCGAACTTGGCAAAAGGTAGCTTTATGTAAAAAAAGAAGGTTACAAAAAAAAAAAAAGCCTGGTGTGTTACTGGTGTTTTCATTGGCTATTTAGAACATAAGCAAAGGTAAGACCTTCTATCTCAGAATAGCTCTCTTTCTTCTAGGTCGATTGCAGGTGTGTAAGTAAAACAGATGAAATTAAAGATGTGTGAGTAGAATTGTTTAAATTTTACGCGGGGGGGGGGGGGGGAGTTAAACAGTTCAAAGTGAAGGTGTGAGAATACAACAGTTTACAGTAAAGGTGTGATAGTAATACAATTTGTAGTAAAGTTAAGTTATGAGAGTTAAACATTATAATATAAAGATTAAAGAGTAAACAAGTTCAAAGTATTGGTGTTAGAATAAAACTGTTTACAGTAAAAGTGTAAACGTAAAACATTTTAAAAAGTGCAAGAGTGAAACAGTTTAAGGTACAGGCCTTAGATGAAAATTATTTTAAATAAAGGTGTGAACTTAAAACAAAGTTTAAGAGCAAAGGTGTGATAGTAATGTATTTTATAGTAAAGCAATGAGAGTTAAATAATGTAAAGTAATGGTGTGATTGTAATATAGTTTATAGTAAAGCAATGGGAGTTAAATAATGTGAAGTAAAGGTGTGATAGTAATATAGTTTATAGTAAAGCTATGAAAGTTGAATAATGTAAAGTAAAGCTCTAAAAATTAATAATATAAAGTAAAGGTGTGACAGTTAAGCATTTAAAAGTAACGCGGTAAGAGTTCAAAGTAAAGATTTAAATGCATCATAATTTAAATTTAGGTGCAACAGCAAAACAGTTAAAAGTAGAGTTTAAATGTATTTAAAGTAAAGGTAAGAAAGTAAAACATTTGAAAGTATAAGTGTGAAAGTAAAACAGTTAGTTTAGTAAAACAGCTGTGAGAGTGAAGTCGTTTAAGGCAAGGTACAATAACTAACTAATTTAAAGTAAACGTTTGATAGTTATCTAGGTCAACCAAACATTACAATGTATTAGTTAAAGCTATGTAACATCGTTACAAATAGTAGGCTAATTGTATAAAAACCTAAACTAAACTTGTTAACCGAGAATATCGTCGCAACGCTAACTTAGATGATCTCTTAATAATGAGGCGCATTTCTATAATTTTTTATTTTCTTATCTTATACATTACAGACGCTCCTTCTATAAAGAAGATTATGGCGTCCTGCGCTCATCCGTGGTCCGAGTCTAGTCTTGCATTTTTATTAATGTTTAAAATGATGTTAAGTTACTGGTTTTCCTAGTTTGTTCAGGCAACCCATTCCATGCCCGAATGCCACTCGGGAAGAAAAAGAACTTATAGGCCTATGCATTTGTTCTTGCATAAGGGACAAGAAAAGTGTTTTTGTCTTTATGTTTATCTCAGCTTTGCAACAGGTTGTTATTGGGTTGTATTTCTAATAATTAGAGTTTAATGCCTTATGTATTATTACTACTTTACTCTTTGCCCTTTATTTACAAGATGTTTGTGTTCCCATCTTGCTATCATTTGTGGAGAGAATGTTCTGAGTTGATTTTATTATCAGGTTGAATTTTCGACAAAGATACTTAGCCCCCCCCCCCCCCCCCCACCTACACCTCCATTTTACGGCTGCATCCCCCTACCTTTGTCGTGTTGCTTAAAGACAGACCTATCCAACTGATTTAACTACAACTCGTCTACAGAGTTTTCGTCTACGACACTTTGTCTACAGAAAGTAGGTCAACCGACATTACGTCTACCGCGACAACTCGTCTAACGACACTTCGTCTACCGACAATTGGTCTAATGCCACAGTTCGTCTACCGATACTTCGTCTAACGCGACATTCGGTATACCAGACGATTTGCCTACCACGACCGTTTGTCTACCGACACTTCGTCTATCGCGACAGTTCGTCTACTGGACGATTCGTCTACCACGACAGTTCGTCTACCGACAGTTCGTCTACCGCGACAGTTCGTCTACCGATGTTTCATATATCGCGACAGTTCTTTATTCACTGCATTGTTATTTGTAGGCTAAACCACTCTAAAAAAACTATGTCGCCCTGCTCAAATCTCAGCCTCTAGGTGGGTCCGCCTTCATACAGAAACAGCAACATACAGTATTCTACGATGATAACACCAGCGCCAACTTCTTCACATAATTCTTATACAAATACAGGTGCATGTGACAAGGTTGGCTCCATAATGAACGTAGAAAAACAAGTCACACATGTATAGAGAGTTGCTGAAGTAAAAGCATAGTCTCTGTTAAAAGCAACTACTGTGTTGAAAGCAGATTTCAACGGATGGGACGGAAAGAGTCAACAAAAGTAATCGGAACTCACTGTATGATTCTTCGACAAATATTAACATCGTAGAAGCTGTCACAAGAGTTACAAGAAGTAGCCTAATTAAAAGCATCACAGTTTGTGTTATTTTAGTTAAGGCGAGCTCTTTAAAAACGTTAAAATCCTGCATATCGGATGTTTACATTACAATTCATAACAGTGGCAAATTACTGTTATTAAATAGTGATGAACAAAATTTCTGGTTGGAAGTCGCCACAATATGAAAACCTTTATTAAAAGGTCGTGGCATTAGGAAGGTTGGGAACAACTGCTAAGCAAATCACAAGGGGATAGTGTTTAAAGCAGGCAGCTAATCCTTATTGGCAATGACTGAAGATTTTTATTTACAAGAAACTAGAAGCTGAAATTTCTTTCTACAATCGATACTGTAATCTTTGTTTATCAATAGAACAATTACGGTAAGCATTGATTCTATGGGAATTGTCTAGTCACTTGTTTAGATCTCAATGCCGGTGGTGTTATTTTATTACATAATGGTATACATTTTTAGAGGTATATATTAAAAGATTTATATATTAATAGAATAGAGGTATATATTAGGTGATGTATATATTATTTCCTTACATATATAAGCTAATAGTCTAAAATTATAAAACTTTAAATTTCTCACATTACTTGGCTATAAATTCCTTCTACACAGACGTAACAATTCTAACTTGTTTAGTCTTTCACTACATTCTTCATTTTATCCAACTTATTAGTCTTTCACTACATTCTTCATTTTATCCAACTTATTAGTCTTTCACTACATTCTTCATTTTATCCTATTTGTTTAGTCTTTCACTACATTCATTATTTTATCCAACTTATTAGTCCTTCACTACATTCTTCATTTTATCCAACTTATTAGTCTTTCACTACATTCTTCATTTTATCCAACTTATTAGTCTTTCACTACATTCTTCATTTTATCCAACTTATTAGTCCTTCACTACATTCTTCATTTTATCCAACTTATTAGTCTTTCACTACATTCTTCATTTTATCCAACTTATTAGTCTTTCACTACATTCTTCATTTTATCCAACTTATTAGTCTTTCACTACATTCTTCATTTTATCCAACTTATTAGTCTTTCACTACATTCTTCATTTTATCCAACTTATTAGTCTTTCACTACATTCTTCATTTTATCCAACTTATTAGTCTTTCACTACATTCTTCATTTTATCCAACTTATTAGTCTTTCACTACATTCTTCATTTTATCCAACTTATTAGTCTTTCACTACATTCTTCATTTTATCCAACTTATTAGTCTTTCACTACATTCTTCATTTTATCCAACTTATTAGTCTTTCACTACATTCTTCATTTAATCCTATTTGTTTAGACCTTATATTCTCCATTACGTATAGTGTTTCACTACATCCTTCAATGACTTTATTGCTGTATTTGTGCCGTCGATTCTTGGAAATTCTGTAGGCCTACTGATTTATTCTTTTGTAGTATTACCTTCATTAATAAATCGAGATTGTAATGACTTTATTTAAATCGTGTCATGTAGCTGTGGATTATTTTATCACTTTCTCTTTCCAAGCATTATCTTACAAAGTAATATTACTGTCTGGGCCTCAAACAAAGGCTGCTTCCATCGGCCCTGTTCAAAATATTGCCTTTTCTGCTTCTTCTTCTCTCCATTTTTTAATTTCACACTCCATCTGTCCAGCCTATAAGCTTTACACATATTTATTTTGTTTCACACTCCTCCATTATAACTCTCATTCTTTCTTTCTGACTCATCCATCGGTTTTTACTTTTGTTTGACTTTCACCTATTCTGTCTTTCTTTTTCTCCCTCTCCTCCACTCTCCCCCTTTCTCTCTCTCTCTTTCTCCCTTTCTCTCTCTGTCTCTCCATACTTTATTTTAATAATCTAATGCTGTAGACTTAGTAGTGCTTATAAGTGGTACATTATTATTATTGAATTTGATTTACTTTGATGGTTTATTGCATGAATATTGTGAAAGGATCACATACTGAGAATGTAAAATTAAATCGTTATCTCGCCTTGCATTAAAAATTAAAACATTAATATGTGAAAGAAGAAATGAAGGCTTAAATGTAAAGAAGTAGGCCTACATGATTACTAGTATAATGAAAATCCTTACAAAATACCTTAGTTATCTAATAAAATACTCCGAAAGATAAAACTATTTTGTTACTCTATTTCACAGACTAAGCCTAATTAATCTATTTCACAGACTAAGTCTAATTAATCTATTTCACAGACTAAGTCTAATTAATCTTGCTATTCGATTTCCATTTGGCGAGGAATGGATTATTTGACCCAATCGTGAAAACCATCAATTAAACTAATGCAAGACTAGATTTACCATAAATAATCTACGATTTTGTTTTGTAAATCCTTTATTCACAAAACACTTGACAACTTATTATGTTTCTAGTTTATTCCCGTTATCTCATTCACCTGAAAATTAAACTTCATTATTATATCTCAACTCTTAAAAAAAAAGGTTTTTACTGTTTTATTTCAGTATTCTTTTTGGTAGTAAGTAAAGTACCCTTCGGACTTGTGGCCAGCACAATGCCCAGCCGCCTTAACTTTACCCCAACTAATGTCAGGTACCTATCAGAGTTGGGTAGACTCAGGAATTTCGGATCGCCAATCGAACGCGCTGCCGCTCGGCTACCGTGCCCCATTCTTTTTGGTATGTTTTGGCAAATTCTACTTGAACACAACTGACACATTTCCTAAAATTCTACTTGAACACAACTGACACATTTCCTGAAATTCTACTTGAACACAACTGACACATTTCCTGAAATTCTAATTGAACACAACTGACACATTTCCTGAAATTCTACTTGAACACAACTGACACATTTCCTGAAATTCTACTTGAACACAACTGACACATTTCCTGAAATTCTACTTGAACACAACTGACACATTTCCTGAAATTCTACTTGAACACAACTGACACATTTCCTGAAATTCTACTTGAACACAACTGACACATTTCCTGAAATTCTACTTGAACACAACTGACACATTTCCTGAAATTCTACATGAACACAACTGACACATTTCCTAAAATTCTTACATCATTTATTTACTTTAATTTTTGTTTATTTATTATTTGTGGGTGTCTAAGAGCTAAATTTTTGCTAGGCCAATCAGTAGGAAAAATACATTTAAACAACATAACATGTTAATTTCGATTTTATTCGCGCGTTTATTTCTTGAGCTAATGAAATCTAGGGCTGGGCACGTAGAAAATCAATGAGTGGCGTCTTTCAGGGTTCTGTTTTATTAACAGTAACCTACACAAACATATTCATTCACACACACACATAGATACACACACACTCTCCGACATACACATACACACCCACACGCCAACACACACACATACACACATTCCGACACACCCAGCCACACACCGACACACAAATACACACAATCCAACACAAACACATACACACACTCTAACACACACACATACACACACTCCGACACACCTACCCACACTCCAACACACACACCGACACTCTGACACACACACACAATCCAACAAAAACACATGCACACACACTCCAACACACACACATACACATACTCCGACACACTCAGCCACACCCCGAAACACACACATACACACAATATAACACAAACACATACACACACATCGACACACCAAGCAACACTCCGACACACACACACACACACCGACACACACACTCCGACACACACAGGAAACACACTCCAACACATATACATACACAAAAACAAATAGTCTAGTACAAATCAAAAAACTTTTCACGTCACTGATAAGATAGTGATGCTATTACAATTTGAATTTCAATAATACCATTTTCCCATTCTGAGAGTAGACTACAAACTTTAGTTGTCAGCATTTACCACGGCTTCAACAACAACCGAGTTACAATATTTCAATAAATCAATCATTATTTGATCCATACCACAGTATTTGTTGTGGTTAAATCAAGTGTTGACTTTCGTTGCTTGTTTCTTCATTGGAGATGTCATCCGTGTTATTAACGTCAAGGCCCTGCATGGGACAAATGACCTCAATATCCAACGTAATGGCTGGTTTGGGTTGGTTTACTGTTTCTGATATATATAATCTATATAATAATTACCCAAAGAAATGTATCTGTCATTCCGGAACGCTTAGCGATTTGGTTTTGAGAGTACAGACAGATGACGGAATATCAAAGACTATAATAAGAGGACGGCTTGCACTATTTTTATAGCTCAATGAATCGTGTTTTTCGGTGCGCATCAAATAACGCGTACTCTAAAAGACTCCCGCTGTATGAAACTTTCTTTTTTTATCTTAAATTAGAGTTCTAATCTGATATAGATAACAGACGATCATTCTATAAAATATTATTCTACAACTTCTACATGAGAAGTAATGAAACGAAGAAATTGAAAAACTAAAACATTTACTTATACAAATACATTTGACATTATTTAATAGTTTTAATTGACATCTATTCATCGGCATTTGACGTCTATAATATTCCTTTAAATTATCCGACAATAACTGGTAACTGGGATAAGTATTAGTTTATACTTTTCCATTCATAAAATGAAAGCGAATTTATTAAACGCTAGGTCTATAATTCCGTTTGTGATCGTAAATTCCGAAACAGAAGTTTACGAGTCATCAAATAGCAGAAATATTTAAAGCAAGCGGTCCATCTTATTACAGTCTTTGGAAATATATAAACAATATTAATATGCCCCGAGGGCCTACATGTGTATGTCTACACTTTTTTTTTTATAAGGCCCCTAGATTAGGCTATTTCAGCTTAATTTTTTTTTTAATTGCATAGCGATTAGGTTTTACGAGTATGCAAATCTTGCTTTGAAAAATGAAGATGACGTTCAACTTTAGCATTTTAATAGGTCTCTACTAAATAAATCCTCTTCCTTTCTGTCTGTCTGCCTCACTTACACATACATACACACAAACACACGCAAACAAATAAACATATATGCAAGATTAGAACAAAACATACTTTTTAGAAAATATAAAACGTCTATTAATAAAATCTCTAAAGTTCCATCCCTAACTCTATACTTTATTATCTCTTTTATTCTTTTATCTATCAATTTAGCAAATATGAAACTATAAGCTTTTATTACTAATACATGTTGGTGTTTATTTAGTCAATTTCTAATTTTTTCTTTCACCCAATCTTTTCTCCATAAACTTTGACAATTCTTTGAAATTTGTGTTCAGAAATTAAAACCTTAAAACATTTAGGTTTTCTACTTTTGTAAAACAAAGTATTTAGAAAGAGTAATATAATTAGCTTTATAACTGTCTTTAGAATTATCAACTTAATATACTCTAATCCCCACTTTCCCAGCATGGAACAAAAATTGATTTAAAAAAAAAAAAGGATGGGGGGGGTTTATTGGATGAATTGTACAGATATTTAAATCATTGAAAAAGGAAACACAACAGTTTAAAAACAATAATAACGTGGTATAATGAATAATGTTGTTCATGTACACATTTTAGCCTATATATTAGTCTTGCTCCCCCCTTCCCGACACACACACACTCATTTCTCTATGATTATAATGACTGGCCTCACGCGAGTAGTAGTAAAGTATCCCCGTTAGACCAATTTGATCCATAGGGACTGTGAGGCAGTGTTCACAAGTTTCTATGGCCGCGGCATACTAGGAGATTGTATGACCAGCACAAAGCCTACAGCCCCCAGTCCCCTTTACTTTTCCCTAACGAATGTCAAGTACACATCAGAGCTTGGTAGGCTTAGAGACACCCTTCAGAGCCGGGAAAAACGTTAGCCTTTATCATGATTCATACTCAGAACTTTCGGTAAGTCACCCCAACGATCGAGCTCACAATGTCTGGTATCAAACTAAAATGTAATACTGTCTTACACCAAAGGAGTCTCTTAGGAGACATCAATAAAAAAAAAATTAATCATTGTGCTTTTGAGAAATCCTAATCCAAAGATTATCTTTGCAACGGCTGTTGATTCATTTCAAAGGACATACATATCAATTTGAACACTTCAGAAATCTTCTCAGAATGCAATAGCTAAAAGAATTTTACGCTAATTAAAATTTATCAACTTGGTTCTTCAACACTAAACACTACCCTCTTATCTATGACGTCAACAATTTCCAATAATTATTGCTATTGTGATAGCAATTAACAAATTTTAATAACAGACATTCAATCATATCGAAGGTCTCACCTACAGTCCTTTTTTGTAGCTTTTAACGTCAAAAAGTCCCAAACATGTAGAAAATAAAACCCAACAGACAAATAGGCCCGACTCATGGTGAATAAGAGATAACACTTAATAATATTGCTTTTAATGAAAATTGTCATCTGAATTTAATTTATTGCAGTGAAAAAAGACAGTTAAATCAAACCATGTTTACTTTTTTATTTATCTCAATCGTTAGATAAAAATGTAAATATTCGCAATTAGAATCGTCATTTCTTAAATTTAAAACCATGACTTAAGACCTGTTTAATTCCAGCTCCTGTTTCTTGACTTTTGAAAAAGCAAAACAAATATATAATCACAACTCTACAAATAATAAAAACACATAAAACAAAATTCTTTCCTCCCGTGGTTTCCCCACGGGCTATTTCTAGTTATATATATTTGTGTGTGTTTGCGCATGTTTGTATATTATTGGTGTAGCCAGGATTGCAAGTTGGGTGAGGGAGTGGGGAGATAGTGCAAGGGCAAACTTGTTCTCTGTTGTATCTTCGTTGACAATTGAACAAAGAATATTTATCTAAGTGGAAATAGGGAAAAAATAAATTATGTTTAGTAAATTTTAGTAAATAGAGAAATACTAAATTATATTTAGTAAATTTTAATAAATAGAGAAATATTCAATTATATAAAAAAAATACTCGGCTATGAAAGTGATGGGATTGGAGGGTGTTTGTCGAGGATGCCCCTCTCTCCGCTACACCATTATCAAATTGCTAAATACCCGTAGGGGCCTACACATTTTATTAATAGGCTTCTTACATAGTGTACACAATATTAAGTATTATGTTAACTCGGCAAATCATATAATTAAAGAGACATGAAATACAAAGATTAGTTAAAAAATTTAAAATTTAAAATACAAGATTTATACGAACAAATTAGTTTTCAGGGGTTGTTTTATTTATCCTATGATATTATTATTTAATTATCTCAATGTTTTAAACTACTTTGAAAGGAGATGTAAATTTATCTAATGTTTATGTCACGTTCTGAAAATCGCTCATGAAATGGAGAATTATTTTCATTAAAAACTAGCACAAGGAAAATAAAAAGCTAGCACCGGTGTTGAGTTTACAAAAACTGAGGAGGGAAGTAACACGTGTTTCTTGTCATATGGCGTAGTGTCGTGTTTCTTGTCATGTGGCGTAGTGTCGTGTTTCTTGTCATGTGGCGTAGTGTCGTGTTTCTTGTCATTTCGCGTATTGTCATTTTCTTGTCATGTGGCGTAGTGCCATGTTTCTTGACATGTGGCGTCGTGTTTCTTGTCATATGGCGTAGTGTCGTGTTTCTTGTCATGTGGCGTAGTGTCGTGTTTCTTGTCATGTGGCGTAGTGTCGTGTTTCTTGTCATTTCGCGTATTGTCATGTTTCTTGTCATGTGGCGTAGTGCCATGTTTCTTGACATGTGGCGTCGTGTTTCTTGTCATGTGGCGTAGTGTCATGTTTCTTGTCATGTGGCGTAGTGTCATGTTTCTTGTCATGTGGCGTAGTGTCATGCAGTTTAGACCATGTTTAAACAATGTTAAGACCATGTTTAGACCAAGATTATACCATTTTTAGACCATGTTTAGGCCATGTTTAGATCATGTTAAGACCATGTTTATACCATGTTTAGACCATGTTAAGACCTTGGTAAGGCCATGTTTAGACCATGTTTAAAACATGTTTAGACCATATTTAGACCATGTTAGGACCTCTGTAAAGCTATGTTTAGATCATGTTTAGAACCTGTTTAGACCAAGTTAAGATCTTGGCAAGACCATGTTAAGACCAAATTTAGACCATGTTTAAACCATGTTAAGACCTTGGTAAGACCATGTTTAGACCATATTTAGAACATGTTTAGACCAAGTTAAGACCTTGTTAAAACTATGTTTAGATTATATAATTTGGCTCAATGTCATGCTGTTTATACCATGTTTAAACAACATTCAAGCCATGTTTAGACCATGTTACAACCGATTTACAACCGTGTTACAATTTTGTTACAATAATGTTTGGCTAAGTAAAAACAAAGCGTTTTTGCCATCAAATGAAATTAAGTAACAATTTGAAAAGAAATGCATTTTGTTGAGCTTTCTTCAGTAACAATATATGAATCTATAAGAATTGGATTATAAATCTATTTGGGTCTATAACAATATATGGTCTATAATAATATATGGGTCTATAACAATCTATGTATATTACAATATATGGTCTATAACATTAAACGGTCTATAACAATATATGCTCTATAACAATATATGGGTCTATTACAATATATGGTATATAACAATATATGTGTCTATAACAATTTATGGGTCTATAACAATATATTGGTCTATAACAATTTATGGGTCTATAAAAATATATGGGTCTGTAACAATATATGGGTCTATAACAATATATGGGTCTAAAACAATATATAGTCTATAACAATATATGGGTCTATAACAATGTAGGGGTCAATATCAAATTATGAGTCTATAACAATATATGGGTCTATTAAAATATATGGGTCAATAACAATATTTGGGTCTAGAACAATGTATGGTTCTTTAACAATATATGGGTCTATAACAATATATACGTCTATAACAATATATGGGTCTATAGCAATTAATGTTTCTTTAAAAAGTATATGGGTCTATATTAATATATGGGTCTAAAACAATATATTGGTGTATAACAATATATGGTCTAAAACAATATATGGGTCTAAAACAATATATGGTATTTAAAAATATATGGGTTTATAACAATATATGATCTATAACAATATATGGGTCTATAACAATATATGGGTCTATAAGAATAAATGGGTCTATAATATTATATGGGTCTATAGCACTATAATATTATATGGGTCTATAACAATTTATGGGTCTTTAACAATATATGGATCTATAACAATATTTGGGTCTATAACAAAATATATCTCTCTTTAACAATATATGGGTCTATAACAATTTACGGGTCTGTAACAATATATGGGTCTATAACAATTTATGGTTCTATAACAATATAGGCCTATGGGTCTATAACAATTTATAGGTCTATAACAATATATGGGTCTATAACAATATATGGGTCTATAACAATATATGGGTCTATAACAATATATTTGTTTTTAACAGCTTTGGTATGAATCAACATTGGTAACATATTTAATGTTTTTTCTCTCTCTCTATTTTTTTTTACAGAGTTGCTATGGACGTCTGCTTGTAATGATATCAAAGAATCCTAAAGAGACTGTTCAATTGTACTTATAATGTATTGACGTGATAAAAGTTCATGTCATGGTTGTGCTATTGGTTTCATGAACTCTTAAGGTCCACTGTCCATGTTCCGTGATGGAATAAAATGGATAGAGAACAAGTAGCTATTGTGTTCTGTGTCTTGGTTTTACTTGTGCCGAGTAGGTCTGGACAGACAAGTAAATCAGACACATGTGAGTATGATTTAGATTTGACCAGAAATACTATCAAGATCACGTGTGAAGGCACACCTTCATTAGTCAACATTTATGCAGAAAAGGCGGTCGTGCAGGGTGATGACATAACACAGACTGGACAGAACTCTAATGTTCCTGTCATGGAGGAATTAAAACATCGACCTGATCGAGTTTCTCCTAGAAATAAAACATCCAGTAAAGAACCTCATTCTCCAAGCGTACATTCCGAAAAAGGACCATTGCCTACATTGCATTGGGACCGTCGCTTTACGTCATCAAACGTGGCTTATAGTTTTGAGGATGTGATAACAAACGCTTCCAGAAAAATAGACAATGCCAAACGAAGTTTTTCTGTATATGCTGAATCTATTCGTAATATTTCTGGTCAACTCGCTGAGGGGGATTTCAATTTAAGACAAGACATGGACAACTTAAGAAGAACAAGTAATTCTGCAACAGGTACATATTTCGTTAAATAAGACTTCAAGCTAAATGTTTATAATCATTTTATGGGATGTAATGGCTTATTTAGGCCTTTTTTAGTTTCTTTTTGGGTAACGTTTATACTAGATTATATAAATAGACAACATTAGATTTAGCACTATCTTGTACACATTAATAAAATACACTGTTTGTTCCCCCGTCCTCTCACTTATTAGATTTAGCACTATCTTGTACACATTAATAAAATACACTGTTTGTTCCCCCGTCCTCTCACTTATTAGATTTAGCACTATCTTGTACACATTAATAAAATGCACTGTTTGTTCCCCAGTCCTCTCACTTATTAGATTTAGCACTATCTTGTACACATTAATAAAATACACTGTTTGTTCCCCCGTCCTCTCACTTATTAGATTTAGCACTATCTTGTACACATTAATAAAATGCACTGTTTGTTCCCCCGTCCTCTCACTTATTAGATTTAGCACTATCTTGTACACATTAATAAAATACACTGTTTGTTCCCCCGTCCTCTCACTTATTAGATTTATTAGATTTAGCACTATCTTGTACACATTAATAAAATACACTGTTTGTTCCCCAGTCCTCTCACTTATTAGATTTAGCACTATCTTGTACACATTAATAAAATACACTGTTTGTTCCCCAGTCCTCTCACTTATTAGATTTAGCACTATCTTGTACACATTAATAAAATACACTGTTTGTTCCCCAGTCCTCTCACTTATTAGATTTAGCACTATCTTGTACACATTAATAAAATACACTGTTTGTTCCCCAGTCCTCTCACTTATTAGATTTAGCACTATCTTGTACACATTAATAAAATACACTGTTTGTTCCCCCGTCCTCTCACTTATTAGATTTAGCACTATCTTGTACACATTAATAAAATACACTGTTTGTTCCCCCGTCCTCTCACTTATTAGATTTAGCACTATCTTGTACACATTAATAAAATACACTGTTTGTTCCCCCGTCCTCTCACTTATTAGATTTAGCACTATCTTGTACACATTAATAAAATGCACTGTTTGTTCCCCCGTCCTCTCACTTATTAGATTTAGCACTATCTTGTACACATTAATAAAATACACTGTTCCCCTGTCCTCTCACTTATTTTTTTTCTTCTCTTTTCACTCTTCTGTACCGTGTTTTCTCATCTCATCAACTACATATGTCAATAAAGTTATTTCAGATTTTATGTTAGACAGATAGACAACAGACATGCAATAAATAGCTGTATGAAACTGAAAGGATCTTATCAAATTGCCTATATCAAATAGATTGTTAGGATTGTTAGGTAACATCTTACCATCGACACAAGAAAGTATTACTTTGTACTCAGCGTAGCAGGGCGGGTTGCAAATAATGCGAGGTATTGGGAGCTAGGCTGAAAGAACTGTTAGTTGGCATCAGCAACCTAGTTCTGAACTGGTGCACAATTTTAACCTAATATTATTTGGAAACAACCTAGGCCTATACGTTATCTAATTAACTAAATATTTCAAAGTTTTCAATTTTATTAAGTTTAAAATATAACACAGTAGACGGTTAGTCAAAACAATGTTGCAAAATATTTTTATAGAAAGCCAAAGTTATAACATTTTACAACAGCATGAAATAGACATAATTGAAAATTATATTAAATGAATTTTTTGTAAAAATAGGAATAATAATGTGATTGATAGAAAAATGCATTCGGCATACATGTTACGTATTTTAAATGTTTTTAAAACCATTTAATGTCCCCCCCCCCACCTCCCACTCTCCTTCCGCCCCACCACAACAAACAAATATTTCAACAAATCTTGGTTTCGGAAAAAAGGTTTGGGGTTCTGGAAAAGGTTGGTGGGGGGGGGGGGGGCATGCGCCCTACCATTTCCTCCACCACCAAGTGTACGCCTTTTGACAAGTCTTAATGAGGCCTGACTTATTCAATAGGCCAGTGGTTATCGTGTTCATGAACTTCCTGTTTATTTCCAGCAGCCTTGTGTAAATGATCTTTTGGGCTCTTGCTGGTGTTTGACAATTTATTTCAACCTCGTTGTCCAGTTCTGGTCTTTTAGAAATATACAAAGGCTACAAAATTAGTTATTAAGTTATGAGAAGTCCGTTTCTAACATCAAAAGTTAGCATACCATTTATAATAGTCGACATTTAAATCGCGTTAAGTTAAATTTAGCTTGCTTTGTAAAATAAGGTAGTCAAGTTGGAAAACAAAGAAAATATCAATGGAATAATGAATATGAGGATGAAAAGCATGAATACCAAGCCAACCTGAATTCTGTGAGAACAGTGATGGAAACTAATTTTGGAAAACAGCCAAGTACTGGAAAGATGGGCAGAGTATTTTGTAAATGTGCTAAATTCAGATTGTGAACACAATGAAGACTTAGCTATCACATGGAAATCGGGGGGCGGGTCAGATCGCTTAATAGAATCACCAACATTGGAAAATACTATAGAGGCTATAAAGTCAATAAAAGGGCCCCTGGTGAAGGAATATTCACAGCAGAACTTAAAACATATGGAGGAAGTAAATTACAAATTTAAACAAAATACATGTCAAGAGAAGTAGGACAAAGAGAAAATGTCATCAAAATTAGAAACCATAACTTCGAAAAAGTAAATAACTTTAAGTATTTAGGATCTACAATCACTGGAAGTAATGAAATTTTAGCAGAAAATAAAAGAAAGAATGCCCGCAGGCAACAAAACATACTGCAGTACCAACAACATGCTTAAAAATAAAAAGAAGAAAAACACAAAAAAAAAACAAAACATCTACAAAACAATAATACGGTCAGTGGTGACTTATGGCAGTGAGACCTGGACACATACGGTCAGTGGTGACTTATGGCAGTGAGACCTGGACACATACGGTCAGTGGTGACTTATGGCAGTGAGACCTGGACACTTACGGTCAGTGGTGACTTATGGCAGTGAGACCTGGACACTTACGGTCAGTGCTGACTTATGGCAGTGAGCCCTTGGACACTTACGAAAAGCGCAGAAAATATATTAAGTACCTGAGAAAGAAAAGTCCTTAGAAAAATTTCGAACCAACAAAAGATGATGGAGGATGAGAACCAATAAAGAGGTCTATGAGTTGTATGAAGACCTATTATTGTGCCTGAGATAAAGCAGAATACGCCAAACGAATGCCAAAGAGCAGACGAGTAAAAATAATATACACAAAACCCCAGATGAAAACGACTTAAAGGCAGACCAAGACTGAGATGGTTAGATGATGACGAGATGGATCTGCGACAGAGAAAACAGCAGATGGGTCTGAGTGGAAGGATGTGGTGAGGCAGGCCAGAGCCTTCCATGGGCTGTAGCGCCACAGATGATGATGTTGACTTTTAATAGATATGATTATAATAATGTAGAATGTTAAACTAATATCTTTAGTACCTTCATAATTAAAAGAAAAAAAGTAGGCCCATAGCTTAAAAATTCTCAAATAATATATTTGTTATTTAAATTTTATTTAAAAAACACTGACTGAATGTGAGACACATATCTGCCAAAGATTCTTACTTGGTAAATGTCTAAAGATAAGATGAGAGAAGAGAATATACAATAAATAAATTCTGGTTTGAAATGAAATAAAAAACGTTGAAAATAACGGTACAGAGTAATCAGGTCTCCTGCAGTGCAGCGCCCCGGAAGTATGGATCTAAAGAAATTTATTTGGAAAATGTATCTATAGTTTAATTCGTAAAGGCTTAAAGTTGATCAATTTCGTAAATGTCTAAAGTATGTTACTTGATAAATGTATTAATCTTGAATAAATTGTGTCTAAAGTATCCTACCCCGAAGACTTCTAAGAATAGCTTAATTGGTCAATCTTTAAAAAAGTTTACTTGGTTAATGTCTATGAAATTCACTTGGTAAGTGTCTAAAGAGATTTACTTGGTAAATGTGTACATAGGCTTTATTAGTGAATTTCTATATTAAACTACTTAGTAAATGTGTACATGGGCTTTATTAGTGAATTTCTATAGGAAACTACTTGGAAAATGTGTACATAGGCTTTATTAGTGAATTTCTATATGAAACTACTCGATAAATGTGTACATAGGCTTTATTAGTGAATTTCTATATGAATCTACTCGGTAAATGTGTACATAGGCTTTATTAGTGAATTTCTATATTAAACTACTTTGTAAAGGTGTACATAGTCTTTATTATTGAATTTCTATATGAAACTAATCGGTAAATGTGTACATATGATTTATTAGTGAATTTTTATATGAAACTACTCGGTAAATGTGTACATAGGCTTTATTAGTGAATTTCTATATGAAACTACTTGGTAAATGTTGAGTGTAGATTAGATGTATATTTTAAATGTAGAAATGCTTGAATAATGTATAAGATATTTACTTGATCCATATATAACTTATGATGTCAACAATTATATTTAAGAAAAGAAAATACAGAAAGAAAACCATTGATATTTTCCACTTCATGATCTCCTTGTTCAGTTTATGGTGATGAAAGCAATAAACGGCGGTGAAAATCAATCTAGCTGATGGAGTAGTCATTTAATCTATTCTCCACAGTCAGAGCAGCAATAACGGCTTGAACACAGGACGTAGGCTTCAACTGACAAACACTCTTTTTTTCTGTTATTTTACTGCCATGAAGGCGCTGAGAGGTAGAAGAAAGTAGTCCACATCAAGCAGCGATGTGTTTATGTACTACTCTAGCTGGTGGTGTAAGTTGACCGTATGGAGCTGGTGGCTGGTGCCAAACTCATTGAATATGTATTGCCTGATGTCTGCTTTTTGGACAGTCTATGTTCTGGGGTGAGAAAATGTATTACTGGAACTCGGAGTTGGCTATAAATGCCACTCATATGTCGACGTAAATAAATATCGAATATTAAAGCAATATATATAGGCCTATATATATATATATATATATATATATATATATATATATATATTTATGACAATATTATTGTTCGTACACCATCATCTCATACACAATAATTCGATTTACGCCATAACACTTTGGCCTATAGCAAGTAGGCGCTAATTATATGATATTGCATATAACAAATATATCATTTTTTTAATAGGTTATTATGTTATAAAAATATGTAACCCAATAAAAACCTAGTATCTAAAAACATATTTCAAACATATTGAGTTACTTAGGTCAAGACAGTTAAGTGAAACTAATTCATGTCCTCATAATAGATCATGGTTAAAATATAAATTTATTTCTCAACAGCTGGACATAGTACATTATTTATTCAATTGTTTTGTACAACATCGTTCTATAACTACACTGTAGGTCTATAGATTTAAGTTATGGATTAGAGAGAATAAGTATTTGCAACACTTCTATAAATCTGTAGATGGAGCCCTACACGAAGCTGAATAAAATACGTATAATACACCATGGCTATAGAATCGAAAAAAAATATTTCTAGAAATAAACTATTATTAGTGTTTAACAAATAAAATATAAGCTAAAATAAAATTATTCATAATACAAATGTAGACTGACAGAGGGGCGGGGGAGGGAACATGTAAAAAAAATGGCAACACTGGGGAGAAAAAACCACTAGGGAATCAAAAAGTGACTGGCCAGAAAAATAAAAGCTCCACAGAAGGGAATAGGAAAGACAAGAACTGACCTTTCTGACAGAGAACGTTTTGGCAAAAGAAAGATTGAAATGGATTTATCTTGTTGTAGTCTCGTGTAGGTAGATTGCAGATCTAGAGATGTAGGTCTAAACAACATTGCAGAACTAGAGATGTAGGTCCAAACAACATTGCAAAACTAGAAATGTAGGTCTAAACAACATTGCAGAACTAGAGATGTAGGTCTAACCAACATTGCAAAACTAGAAATGTAGGTCTAAACAACATTGCAGAACTAGAGATGTAGGTCTAAACAACATTGCAGAACTAGAGATGTAGGTCTAAACAACATTGCAGAACTAGAGATGTAGGTCTAAACAACATTGCAGAACTAGAGATGTAGGTCTAAACAACATTGCAGAACTAGAGATGTAGGTCCAAACAACATTGCAAAACTAGAAATGTAGGTCTAAACAACATTGCAGAACTAGAGATGTAGGTCTAAACAACATTGCAAAACTAGAAATGTAGGTCTAAACAACATTGCAGAACTAGAGATGTAGGTCTAAACAACATTGCAGAACTAGAGATGTAGGTCTAAACAACATTGCAAAACTAGAAATGTAGGTCTAAACAACATTGCAGAACTAGAGATGTAGGTCTAAACAACATTGCAGAACTAGAGATGTAGGTCCAAACAACATTGCAAAACTAGAGATGTAGGTCTAAACAACATTGCAGAACTAGAGATGTAGGTCTAAACAACATTGCAGAACTAGAGATGTAGGTCTAAACAACATTGCAGAACTAGAGATGTAGGTCTAAACAACATTGCAGAACTAGAGATGTAGGTCTAAACAACATTGCAAAACTAGAGATGTCGGTCTAAACAACATTGCAAATTTAAAGATGTAGGTCTAAACAACATTGCAAATTTAAAGATGTAGGTCTAAACAACATTGCAAATTTAAAGATGTAGGTCTAAACAACATTCCAAAACTAAAGATGCAGGTCTAAACAACGTTTTTTTTTTATTAATGACATCTATTAAAAGATGTTGATATGCTAGTTTATATAAAGATTGTGTTAAGGCTTTATTTGATTATATGTAAGTTATGTCCATTATTTGAATATATGTACGCCATGGGTATCCTATTATTTGACTATATATGCGCTATGTGTATTTTTTGACTATATATACGCTATGTGTATTATTTGACTACATGTAGGCTATGTGCATTATTTGACTATATATACGCTATGTGTATTATTTGACTACATGTAGGCTATGGGTAGCCTATTATTTGACTATATATACGCTATGTGTATTATTTGACTATATATACGCTATGGGGACGTCCATTAATTACGTCAACAATTTTTAGGCGATTTTTACCTCCCCCTTGTCAACAACTGTCAAACTTTCAGAGACCCCCCCTATATAATTACGTCAACAATTGGTTTCCCCCCCCCCCCCCTCAAAACAAGTAACACAATTTTAGACGCTTGCTTTTATGTTTAAAATAGATATTAAATGGAAAGGTCTATAGATTTACTATAATTAATTGTAATATATTTTAACACTTATTGTTAAAAAGATTATTAATTGACTATAATTATTCACATATGTTTACAATTGTTCTTTTCATATAGGCTACATATTTAACCATGTCTAATTCTACGTTTCACTTAAATAGCTTTTGGTACAATATTAATTGTCAAATAGTTTAGGGGTAAATTGTGCACCAGTTGTGAATTAGCCTTCTATTTATCTAGGGATGTTAACCAAAAACCGGAATACCGGATTCCGATTTTGAAGCCGAAAACGGTTTTGATTTTCCAAACCGGATTTCGGTTTCCTGGTTGAGAGGTAGGCCTAATCATTATTTCAAGTAGCACATCCTTTTTTTTTGGTTTTGATGGAAATATTTTTAATAAATAATGTTCGATTTACACAAAGGAATTCTTGAAATGCCTTGCTAAAACTATTTAGTCTTTGATATTGTGTTTCTTTTTTTCCAAATACCAACTCAGGCTTGCGATAAAAACAACATCAAACCAAATGTTAAGTTACAGTTAAAAGTTCTTTGAGTCAGCGGTGGCAGTACCGCTGGATTGCGTACGCATCTGCGTACTAAGCGTCATGAATTAACATAGTCATCATCTTCATATGCTTTTTAATATCACGGTCAACGATAAACGCAAATTTGATTATTCCTATTGAAAGCTATTATCGGTTTTAATCAATTAGCCCATATTTTTTTTTTAGTTCTAAAGAATTTTATGGTAAAGCGTACAAAATCATATTGTATTCAAAGAAATCAACCTCTTGAATGCCCTGCAAACACTAATTAAATTTGCACTATTTTTCAAATATAGGACCTACCTACAAAACTACGCACATTTGGCTTTTCCGGCCTGTAACTTGTGACATTGCGCGGGAAGGGGGGGGGGGGGAGAAAAACCTAAATCCGGTTTTAAACCGGTTTTATAGAATTGAAAACCAGTTTTTCTTCAAAACCAGTTTTTCTTCAAAACCGGTTTTAAAGAGAAACCGGTTTTGACATAGGGCCTACCTAGTTTTAACCATATGTTCACTCTTCCTTCTTACATTATTGTCCACACACACACACACATTATATACACACGGTAGTTGCCTTCCCTATCCCCCTACCTTGCACTAGTTGCCACCCACTCCTTCCAATACTGGCGACGCTACTGATACTAATACATTTTTATCTCATTATATTTTTCCAGAAAATTAGAAATGAATATGTACAAATTACTAAATATACATCGACCTAATTTTAATATTTCATCTATTATAACGTAGTGAGCAAAATATATTAGTTTATATATCAGAATTAGGGATATTATGTTAAAAGGAAATAAGGTAGGCTAAGTATATCGTACTTCATGGGGTGGACCAAGAATTATTTTTCTGAAGGAAATATTTTAAAAATAACCATGTTGGATTCACAAAATTCACTTCATTCAATGCTTTACAAACATTAGTTATAGTCTCGGCGAGGGCCTATTATTGTTTTTAGTTCTATTGTCAATCCCAGCCATCGCTTACATGGCTTATATAACGAACGCCTGACTCTGGCGCGTAGCCTAATTTAGATGTACTGAGCGGCAAAAAAACGTTCTCTGCAGACAGTTTGTTGGTGTGTTTGTGTTCCTTTGTTATTCCAGCCATAATTTCTCGCTAGACTAGGGTTGCCAAACATCCGGCATAAGGAGGGCATGTCCTCCTATTTAGACTCTTGTCCTCCGTTCGGCAGGCAAAGCACAATACCTTTAAAATGTCCAGCTTTTGTAATATTTTATGTTTTTTAGGCATAAGGACAAATACATTTTAAAATTAGTATTAACATGTTAATTAAGAATATAATTAATAAACAGGTGATCATTTGTACAAGAAAAGAATTATCACGTTTTTTTTAGAAGACTTGTGCATGAGCTTTAAAACTGCCAAACCAAATGCACGCTGCCTTTCAGCCACATTGAATTTATGTTATTTTGAACAAAACTGTTTTTTGCTCAGTTACCAATACACATTTAAACTTAGTGGCAGCTCTTTAAATAAAATTATACTGATTGCTGGCTAAATGCGAAACTATGCAATTGAAACACAATGTCCTCCTTTTTGTCTCTCGGTGTCCTCCTTTTGACACCCATGTGTATCAACCCGGGCCTACGCTAGACAGCGAAGGTGAGGTTTTCTACACTTTGCCTAGCTAACAATTGCATTAGTTTTCACCCATACATAGATCTACAAACTAGCAAGATGGACACAAAAAGGACATATCAAATGTAGTTTCCATAATTGATATATTTGTATTAACGTAAAACTATGTTGTTAATGTTATCTATGTAAGTTTAACAGGAGGAATGTAGAATTTAGTACTAAATTTGTATCATTATTTACCTCATAAAAAGTAACATTGTTGACGTCAACTTTTCTTGACCTCCCCCCCTCCCCCATGTCAACAATTGTCAAACTTTTTCAGACCCCCCTCCCCCCTATTTTGTTGACGTAATTAATGGACGTCCCCTATGTGTATTATTTGACTACATGTAGGCTATGAGTATCCTATTATTTGACTATATATACGCTATGTGTATTATTTGACTATATATACGCTATGTGTATTATTTGCCTATATATACGCTATGTGTATTATTTAACTGTATGTAGGCTATGTGCATTATTTGACCAATACAACAATAGTTTGAAATAATGTTTTACCTCCCGTAGAACTGAAAGAAGGAATTATTGCTGCAATGAGTAACCAGTACAATTATATGAGGAGCGCCCTCTTGACAAGAAACTTTGAGCTTGAAAGACTGGTGACGTCATTACTTCTTCTAGTCGATGCCACGTCTGACGGCTTGAGCAGCGCCCTCAGGGCACACAACTCATCACTACAACAGGTAACTGTTTCAGTTTTCAATAGTGATAGCCTTTCCTTGTATAGACTGATAAGCTCCCTTTACACAATACAAAATGTGAAGACAACGTGGTAGTGTCTTACAAAGGTAAACCTAGATAAACTGAATCACATTAGAAGAATAAAAGGTAAACCTAGATAAACTGAATCACATTAGAAGAATAAAAGGTAAGCCTAGATAAACTGAATCACATTAGAAGAATAAAAGGTAAGCCTAGATAAACTGAATCACATTAGAAGAATAAAAGGTAAGCCTAGATAAACTGAATCACATTAGAAGAATAAAAGGTAAGCCTAGATAAACTGAATCACATTAGAAGAATAAAAGGTAAACCTAGATAAACTGAATCACATTAGAAGAATAAAAGGTAAACCTAGATAAACTGAATCACATTAGAAGAATAAAAGGTAAACCTAGATAAACTGAATCACATTAGAAGAATAAAAGGTAAACCTAGATAAACTGAATCACATTAGAAGAATAAAAGGTAAACCTAGATAAACTGAATCACATTAGAAGAATAAAAGGTAAACCTAGATAAACTGAATCACATTAGAAGAATAAAAGGTAAGCCTAGATAAACTAAATCACATTAGAAGAATAAAAGGTAAGCCTAGATAAACTAAATCACATTAGAAGAATAAAAGGTAAACCTAGATAAACTAAATCACATTAGAAGAATAAAAGGTAAGCCTAGATAAACTAAATCACATTAGAAGAATAAAAGGTAAGCCTAGATAAACTAAATCACATTAGAAGAATAAAAGGTAAACCTAGATAAACTGAATCACATTAGAAGAATAAAAGGTAAACCTAGATAAACTAAATCACATTAGAAGAATAAAAGGTAAACCTAGATAAACTAAATCACATTAGAAGAATAAAAGGTAAGCCTAGATAAACTAAATCACATTAGAAGAATAAAAGGTAAGCCTAGATAAACTAAATCACATTAGAAGAATAAAAGGTAAACCTAGATAAACTGAATCACATTAGAAGAATAAAAGGTAAACCTAGATAAACTGAATCACATTAGAAGAATAAAAGGTAAACCTAGATAAACTAAATCACATTAGAAGAATAAAAGGTAAACCTAGATAAACTGAATCACATTAGAAGAATAAAAGGTAAACCTAGATAAACTGAATCACATTAGAAGAATAAAAGGTAAACCCAGATAAACTGGATCACATTAGAAGAATAAAAGGTAAACCTAAATAAACTGAATAAAATTAGAAGAATAAAAGGTAAACCTAAATAAACTGAATCACATTAGAATAATAAAAGGTAAACCTAAATAAACTGAATAAAATTAGAAGAATAAAAGGTAAACCTAAATAAACTGAATCACATTAGAAGAATAAAAGGTAAACCTAAATAAACTGAATAAAATTAGAAGAATAAAAGGTAAACCTAAATAAACTGAATCACATTAGAAGAATAAAAGGTAAACCTAAATAAACTGAATAAAATTAGAAGAATAAAAGGTAAACCTAAATAAACTGAATCACATTAGAAGAATAAAAGGTAAACCTAGATAAACTGAATCACATTAGAAGAATAAAAGGTAAACCCAGATAAACTGGATCACATTAGAAGAATAAAAGGTAAACCTAAATAAACTGAATAAAATTAGAAGAATAAAAGGTAAACCTAAATAAACTGAATCACATTAGAAGAATAAAAGGTAAACCTAAATAAACTGAATAAAATTAGAAGAATAAAAGGTAAACCTAAATAAACTGAATCACATTAGAAGAATAAAAGGTAAACCTAAATAAACTGAATAAAATTAGAAGAATAAAAGGTAAACCTAAATAAACTGAATCACATTAGAAGAATAAAAGGTAAACCTAAACAAACTGAATAAAATTAGAAGAATAAAAGGTAAACCTAAATAAACTGAATCACATTAGAAGAATAAAAGGTAAACCTAAATAAACTGAATAAAATTAGAAGAATAAAAGGTAAACCTAAATAAACTGAATCACATTAGAAGAATAAAAGGTAAACCTAAATAAACTGAATAAAATTAGAAGAATAAAAGGTAAACCAAGATAAACTGAATTACATAGAAGAATAACAGGTAAGCCTAGATAAACTGAATTACATAGAAGAATAACAGGTAAGCCTAGATAAACTGAATCACATCCGAAGAATAACAGTTAGGCCTAGATAAACTGAATCACATTAGAAGAATAACAGGTAAGCCTAGATAAACTGAATCACATTAGAAGAATAACTGGTAAGCTTAGATAAACTGAATCACATTAAAAGAATAACAGGTAAGCCTAGATAAACTGAATCACATCAGAAGAATAACAGGTAAGCCTAGATAAACTGAATCACATTAGAAGAATAAAAGGTAAGCCTAGATAAACTGAATCACATTAGAAGAATAAAAGGTAAGCCTAGATAAACTGAATCACATTAGAAGAATAAAAGGTAAGCCAAGATAAACTGAATTACATAGAAGAATAGAAGGTAAGACGAGCTAAACTAGAGCACTTAAGAGAATGGATTGTAAACCTGGCTAGACTAAATCATTTGGCGAAATGAATGGTAAGCCTAGCTAAACTAAATCACGTGGGAAAGTGGATGGTATAACTAGCTAAACTAAATCATTTGGGGAAACGAATGGTAAACCTAGCTAAACTAAATCACTTTGAGAAATGGATGGTAAACCTAGCTAAACTAAATCCCTTTGAGAAATGGATGGTAAACCTCCCATTACAGCTTCGCCAGAGCCCTAGCTATGACACCTTCAGGAGCCGGCTGAAGACTCACCTATTTCGTCAGCAGAATTAGCGTATTACTACATATTTCGTTGTCTGTCTGAATTCTGTAACTGTCGTCTGCGCATAGAACTGTCACCAACGGGATATGCGCTATATAAGCACCGTTATTTATTTATTTATTTATTTATTTATTTATTTATTTAAACCTAGCTAAACTTAATCACTTTGGGAAATAGATGGTAAACCTAGCTAAACTAAATCACTTTGAGAAATGGATGGTAAACCTAGCTAAACTAAATCACTTTGGGAAATGGATGGTAAACCTAGCTAAACTCAATCACTTTGGGAAATGGATGGTAAACTTAGCTAAACTAAATCACTTTGGGAAATGGATGGTAAACCTAGCTAAACCAAATCACTTTGGGAAATGGATGGTAAACCTAGCTAAACTAAATCACTTTGGGAAATGGATGGTAAACTTAGCTAAACTAAATCACTTTGGGAAATGGATGGTAAACCTAGCTAAACTAAATCACTTTGGGAAATGGATGGTAAACCTAGCTAAACTAAATCACTTTGGGAAATGGATGGTAAACTTAGCTAAACTAAATCACTTTGGGAAATGGATGGTAAGCTTAGCTAAACTAAATCACTTTGGGAAATAGATGGTAAACCTAGCTAAACTAAATCACTTTGGGAAATGGATGGTAAACCTAGCTAAACTAAATCACTTTGGGAAATGGATGGTAAACCTAGCTAAACTAAATCACTTTGGGAAATGAATGGTAAACTTAAATAAACTAAATCACTTGGTGAAATAGCTGGGATACCTAACTACACAAAATCATTTGGGAAAATGATTGTTAAACTTGCGAAAAGGTTAATTTATAATAAAAGACTTTTAAATATATTTATATTTTTTTGTCAAATATATGATTCTATTCATCGGGGAAATAAATATCAGATTTTTATAAAATCTATCTAAATACAATTTTTACATTTACATACATAGTTATTTATATTAAAATCGTTAAATTCGCAAATATTATAATTATATTATGAAGTTCAAGGACGGTTTACACAAAATAGAACATTAGAATGAAATGTTATCGAAAATGTTAAAACAATCATTACGGTATGCCGGGTATGCCTACAAATAAATCATTACGGTATGCCGGGTATGCCTACAAATAAATCATTACGGTATGCCGGGTATGCCTACAAATAAATCATTACGGTATGCCGGGTATGCCTACAAATAAATCATTACGGTATGCCGGGTATGCCTACAAATAAATCATTACGGTATGCCGGGTATGCCTACAAATAAATCATTACGGTATGCCGGGTATGCCTACAAATAAATCCAGTCAAATTCAACAAATTAGAAAGGAAGTAAATATATTTATTTCTAAATGCCCTCGAGGGCCGCATAACACCGGTTTTGGGCCATAGTTCGCTCACCGCTGGCGTACGCCATCACATAATTAGTTGAAATCGAGGTTTTAAAATAAAAAGGGATATTTTCCATGGAAAAAAAAAACACAAGTTAAATTTTTTGAAGGGTCTATTCTGTTTCTCTGTTAAATTAATTAGAGATATTTTAGTGGTGGCTTTCTCTTCTTAATTTGAAGATGTTCTAACGGTGGCTTTTTCTGTGTTTTTTTTTGGAGGATCTAGTGGTGTCTTACTATTTTTCTCTGTTTAATTGAAGATATTCTAGTCGTGGCTTACTCAGTTTCTCTTTTTACTTAAGGATATACTAGTTGTGATTTTTTTTTGTTTTAGTGAAGATGTTTTAACAGTGGCTTTCTCTGTTTTTCTATTTAACTGAAGATATTCTAGTGGTAGCTTACTCTGTTTCTCTTGTTTAATTGAAGATAATTTAGCGGTGGCTTACTCTGTTTCTCTGATTAGTTGAAGCTGTTCTAGTCGTGTCCACTGATCTAAAAAAAGAATGGATTAGGCTCGGAAGTAACATTCTTGAAGAAATTTCCGCCATTTTTTTCCTACTGTCACTGATTAATATCTATAATTACAGTGAGTTTGTTTATTTATTTAGATGTTTGTTTCTGCTCAATAGTCTCCTAAGCCGTTTGACTAATCGGACTAAAAGTTAAATGTATAAATTGGAAACGTAGTCCTCCAAAAGAAATGTTTTTTTTATCAACAATATTGCTTAATTCGTTAATTTTTTTTTTTTTAAATAAACTTAGACCTATTACTAATCATTGTATGCTAAGGTTATAAAAAACGGGCACCATTTCCGAATTATGTCCCTTTGAAATGCTTTCACATTTAGTGTGTTTCGGGATCGGGATTTCCCGTATTGCGCAATATTGCTGTCCATTTTTTTTTATCATTAGGTATTTGTTTTCTTTTTTTTTACTCCCTTTATTTTAAGTTGCAATGTCTGCAATCGTCAATCGTCAATCGTGCGTGGTGCAAAACTTTGCTTCGATTTTTCGACCACTTCCCGTGGTCCGATCGAGCTGAAATTTGGACAGCAAATTTGTGGCGCCTAACAATACATCCTATCAAATTTTCAGTTAAAACAACTTAATAATACTACACTTATGACAATATTCCTTTCTTAAAAGGAAAGTATAAGAAATATTTTGATTTCGCGTTAAAAATGCCTGTGAAACTTTTTATACTTTTTCGGCGCAAAGGTAGAGAAAAAAAATTATGCGCTAAGATTATTTTTAGAACAATTCATACGGAGTAAGGAGATATTTTTATTACTCCCTTTATTTTAAGTTGCAATGTCTGCAATCGTCAATCGTCAATCGTGCGTGGTGCAAAACTTTGCTTCGATTTTTCGACCACTTCCCGTGGTCCGATCGAGCTGAAATTTGGACAGCAAATTTGTGGCGCCTAACAATACATCCTATCAAATTTTCAGTTAAAACAACTTAATAATACTACATTTATGACAATATTCATTTCTTAAAAGAAAAGTATAAGAAATATTTTGATTTCGCGTTAAAAATGCCTGTGAAACTTTTTATACTTTTTCGGCGCAAAGCTAGAAAAAAAATATTATGCGCTAAGATTATTTTTAGATCAATTCATACTGAGTATGGAGTTTTTTTTTAGATTTGCGACACAGATATTTTTTCTGTACGTTTCAATTGCAGTAGTCAATCAATTATTTAATTACATGATGGTAAACTTAGTTTGCAAATAAAGGGGGTATAATGAAAACTTCGTTTTTATGGTTTTCTTGTTTATTCCCTTTTAACTTGTATTGTCTGTCTGTCTGCTTGCTTGCGTGCTTGCTTGCTTGGTTGTTAGCAAAACTTTGCATCGATGTTTCGACCACTTCCCGTCGTCCAAACGAACTGAAACTTGGGCAGCAGACTTGTCCCGACTAACAATACATTCTATCAAATTTTCAGCATCGTAGCCTTTGGAATAGTCACGAAATCCTTCGACCAATTTACGAATCGTAGATAATATTATACGTAAAACATGGCTGCCTCTACCGGAAGAGATGGTAGTAAATAAACTTTTCAAATATACTTATATACTATTTATTGTAAGTTGTACCAAGTTTTTGTGGTCTTGTGGTTATGACTGTCTGCTTATAAACCGGAATGTCACAGGTTCTACACCCGCCATCTCCATTTTTTTTTATTGTTCAATTTTAGTAAAACGAGATACGTAAATACGCTAAATACATATGTTTCATTTGCAGTAGTCAATCCATTATTTAATTACATGATGGTAAACTTAGTTTGCAAATAAAGGGAGTATAATAAAAACTTTTTTTTTATGGTTTTCTTGTTCCATTTGATAGTATTATTGTTAGTTTTATAGTATTAAAAATAAAATTCAGACGCTTGACAGCAACAATTCATATGTATATTGTGTAAAACAGCAGCAACATAGATTCCGTTCCGATCTATTTATAGATCAGTTTTAGACACACAAAAATTTATATGGATAAGTGCGGTGTACATTATTAGATTTCCCTGTCTTCACTTTGCTCAAACCAATTGATTAAGAAGGCGCAATCCATTCTTTTTATAGATCAGTGGTCGTGTCTTTCTCTGTTTGTCTGTTTAATTAAAGATAATAAAATATTGACTTTCTCTGTTTCACCTTTTGATTGAAAATGTTTAATTATAGATTTCTTTGTTCAATTGTAGATGTTTTTGCTAGCTTCCTCTGTTTAGTTGAAGTTTTTTTTTTAGTAATGGCTTTACATTTTTCTATGTTTAATTCAAGTTGTTTTAGTGGTGGCTTTCTCTGTGTCTATTGCGTTCGTATAAATTATCAGTAATGATCTACCAAAAAAAAACACAGAAATTTGATGATCCGAATGTTTCACTGTTTAGTGTACACAATCTATACATACAAATCTTCAATGACAAAAAGAAATCATTTTCCAATATACATACCATCAGGCTATTCACGATTTGAATTGCTTATGATTGTAAATAGTGTAAATAGTGTAAATAGTGTAAATAGTGTAAATAGTGGATATAGTGTAAATAGTGTAAATAGTGGATATAGTGTAAATAGTGTAAATAGTGGATATAGTGTAAATAGTGTAAATAGTGTTTTATGGTAAAAGATTGAAGTAGATTAGTTGATTAAGTAAAGACAAATTTTCGTTTAGGCAAATGAAATAGTCTACACATTTTTAAAATTTCGATGTACATGTATTTCGCACTTTCAATAAACCAAATAGAATAAAAAGAAAATTAATGGTAAAAAAACATTCAGATGTAAATGTTTACGAAGAAATCTATTGAATAGCTCGCTTGTAAATGAGATAAATTAACTGTATGGATGAATGAAACTACAGAGAACATGAAGCAAATTAGCTTTATGGATGAATTAAACTATAGAGAACATGAGGCAAATTAGCTTTATGGATGAATTAAACTATAGAGAACATGAAGCAAATTAGCTTAATGGATGAATTAAACTACAGAGAACATGAAGCAAATTAGCTTTATGGATGAATTAAACTATAGAGAACATGAAGCAAACTAGCTTAATGGATGAATTAAACTATAGAGAACATGAGGCAAATTAGCTTAATGGATGAATTAAACTATAGAACATGAGGCAAATTAGCTTAATGGATGAATTAAACTATAGAGAACATGAGGCAAATTAGCTGTATGTATGAATGAAACTACAGAGAACATGAAGCAAATTAGCTTAATGGATGAATTAAACTATAGAACATGAGGCAAATTAGCTTAATGGATGAATTAAACTATAGAGAACATGAGGCAAATTAGCTGTATGTATGAATGAAACTACAGAGAACATGAAGCAAATTAGCTTAATGGATGAATTAAACTATAGAGAACATGAGGCAAATTTGCTGTATGGATGAATGAAACTACAGAGAACATAAGGCAAATTAGCTTTATGGATGAATTAAACTATAGAGAACATGAGGCAAATTAGCTGTATGTATGAATGAAACTACAGAGAACATAAGGCAAATTAGCTTTATGGATGAATTAAACTATAGAGAACATGAGGCAAATTTGCTGTATGGATGAATGAAACTACAGAGAACATAAGGCAAATTAGCTGTATGCCACTGTATGGATGAATGAAACTGCAGAGAACACTTACAAGTCTTAATTAGGTGTGAACTTTTGAACTGTAATGATCGTGAACTTCCGGTGAATTTTACCGCCGTTTTCGTAAACAAAAACCATGCTTTTGGTGCTGTTTGACAATTGATTTCAACATCGACAGCCAGTTCTGGTCTTTTAGAAATATACAACGGCCACAAGATTAGTTATGAGGAATCCGTTTTTAACATCAAAATTGAGTCGGCGTTAATTAATACTCAAAGTGTTAGTCGCGTTTGGTTAAATTTGTCTTTTGTTTATAAAATAAGTTAGTCAAGAAATGCGTCCTTGATAATTAAAAAACACAATGCGGAGATTTATAAAAAACAACAACAAGAAAATTCTTTTGCATCAAGAAATTAGTTTGGGATTATAAATGGGTGATTCTTCAAATCTGACATTCACAATCCATCGTTTTCTTTTGGCGCCATCTTTTGGAAATGAAATAAAATTTAATTCTATACATATTTTCGTACAACCAGTAACGTAGCACACAGACATGTTTCGAAGAAAATGATCGAATAAGACCGGAAATGTTCTTCTTTGTGACCTTTTATGCATGCATAATCGTTAAGACTTGTCAAAGAGACAAATTAGCTGCATGGATGAATGAAACTACAGAGGAAATGAGGCAATTTAACTGAATTGATGAATAAAACTACAGAGGAAATGAGGCAATTTAGCTTTAAGGATGAATAAAACTACAGAGAAAATGAGACAATTTAGCTTTATGTGTAAATGATGATGTAAGTCTTAACTAAAGAAAGATAGAACATTGACTGTTTTTTGTGTATGCAGATCCTATATATTTTTAAAACTTTTGATCAGATTTCTGAGTTAAGTACAACTTTAACAGCAGTTCGTAAACAAGTGATCACAGATTTAAAAAAACGAAACAAGAAGAAAAGTCCGGAAGAAAAGAAGGGCAGGCAAGCCAAGATACGAGGTGAGGGATTATGCTTCTTAGTTGCATCCCTTTGTGATAGTTGTGTGGATGATTATTGCATTGATTATCAATGAAATCTTTAAAGTGAAGATCTTTTAAAGATCAAGTGAAGAGCTTTTTATCAAAATTGAGTTAACATTTGATTTTGATAGTAAATAGTGTATTCAGCATCTAAATGTTAATAGAAATAATTTATACAAAATATCAAAGATAAATTTTATGTAAGTAGTTCAATATTTGCACTTAAATGTGTGTGTTTGTCGGAAGAAAAATCCAAATCTCGTAGCCATTTGAGATGTTTTTATTTCCGGCAACATAGAAAAGTGACGTAATAGAAAGGATTTAGACTAGGAAATAGTAATATTATCATGTGTATTATACTTATACTTAAACAACAATTTTCCTTTAATCCTCATATATTTATCATATATTTTTTTATATGTGTGTTTGTGTTTCTATTACCTTATGACAAATAATTTAATCATGGCAGTAGTCATTTATTCAGAAATGTAATAATGGTTGTGACCATTCATTTATTATACTATATTTAAATGATGCTTGTGCATTATATTAAAAATATTTAGTGGAAAAACCATAGACTATAATATACATGGAGCGCTTGCTTTAGTTTTTTATGCTCTTATCTTCTTGTTTTGTAATTCCCGATTCTAAATAAAGTTGTTGCGATACAAGTTCTGTTTTATTAAATCGCATTTTTTTCGACTTTTAAATGAATACTTGTTCTACTATTATTCCTATTTTCATTGACTATAATAAGATGGACCTTTTGCTCTATTTTTAGAGTTTATATTCTTTTTCCGTGTGCATACAACACTGATCTATAAATGTTTCCGCATAACACAACTTTCGATTTTAATTTTACTTCAGAAAATCATAGCGATTAAGTAGAACGGAAATAGTATATAAACTACTTAATAGCAACTACTTTATTTAGAATCGGGAATTCAGAAAATCAGTGTTTCGAGTCATCATGAGCAGAAATACTAAAGCAAGCGGTCCATGTATATTATAGTCTATGGAAAAACTAAGAGTTCACGATATTTAAATGATAGTTTCCATTTAATTTTTATTTATGATTATTAAATCACAGTTGTAATATTATCATTTATCTTTTATAAAATATAATTGCCGCTATGATTGTTTCTTCTCGCACATTAATTAAGGTACTTCACATTAAAATGTCAAAATTTGAAAAATGCAACAAAATTTATAAAGAAAAAATATAATTGCTAACATATTTTATGGCCCAGTAGCTACATAGGTTGTTTGTTACTTCATAGTATCATAAGTTACTATAATGATTTTTTGTTGCCTAAGACCAGCAGTTACTTTATTTTTTTCTTGTTGCCTATTACCAGAAGTTACTTTAGTTATTTTTTGTTGCCTATTACCTTGTAAAAAGTCTCAAAACCCGGACGAGCCGAAGCTCTTAAGCCGGGGCGTAACGCTTTAGAAGTGGGTTATTTAAAACCCTGTCCGGGATCCAGCCACCCCACGGCACGCCGAAGGCGTGGCGTGCCATGTAAAAGGGAAGGATTCCGCAGGCCAGCGACCGTTCACTGCGGTTCCCCTAAGGATCATTATCGTGGTGGCTCTCCCGTATATCTGCATTGTCACCCGGTAGCACAAATCCTGTACTATAGGCACAGGCATCCAGGTACCGGGTGGGTCGTGAGACGGGGTTGCAGCATCCATTGCTTCCTCCCCACCGAGACCCGGTGGCCTCTCGGCAGTGCAATGGATCTTGGACATGCTGCGGGGGCTGTCCCCCATGCGTTAGCCCGCCGGTGTTTCAAAGAAATTACTGGCGGTTTACACACTACGCCGCTTTGAGGCCCATGGGTACAGTAGTGTTGCCTATTACCAGAAGTTACACTAGTTATTTTTTGTTGCCTATTACCAGAAGTTACTTTAGTTATTTTTTGTTGCCTATTACCAGAAGTTACTTTAGTTATTTTTTGTTGCCTATTACCAGAAGTTACTTTAGTTATTTTTTGTTGCCTATTACCAGAAGTTACTTTAGTTATTTTTTGTTGCCTATTACCAGAAGTTACTTTAGTTATTTTTTGTTGCCTATTACCAGAAGTTACTTTAGTTATTTTTTGTTGCCTATTACCAGAAGTTACTTTAGTTATTTTTTGTTGCCTATTAGCAGAAGTTACTTTAGTTATTTTTTGTTGCCTATTACCAGAAGTTACTTTAGTTATTTTTTGTTGCCTATTAGCAGAAGTTACTTTAGTTATTTTTTGTTGCCTATTAGCAGAAGTTACTTTAGTTATTTTTTGTTGCCTAAGACCAGCAGTTACTTTATTTTTTTCTTGTTGCCTATTACCAGAAGTTACTTTAGTTATTTTTTGTTGCCTATTACCAGAAGTTACTTTAGTTATTTTTTGTTGCCTATTACCAGAAGTTACTTTAGTTATTTTTTGTTGCCTATTACCAGAAGTTACTTTAGTTATTTTTTGTTGCCTAATATTGTAGAAATGTAGTCTATATTTAGAAATGTTATGGTATTAACTGAAAGTTTAAAAAATCACATAGTTCTATGTTTTTAAAACAACTACATAAAATATAAATAACGTTCAGACCATCCAAATAGTGCACACTTGGAATTAGTTCTGCCATCATACGACTAGAACAACTAGCTCAAAGTGTTTCACAGGGACAACGGCTTAAGGAACAGTATCATTGCCTCGAGTAACTCACGTTCCGATTGGGCGCGCAATATTGTGAAACCTGCTGGCCACACAATCCCCTGTCACAACATGAGAATACCAATAGCTTGAGCAAATTAAATATGTTTTTTTATAACTATTCATGCTAGACTAAAGTCTAACTAACGTCTAACTAACGTCTAACATCAAATCTACAACACGCGTAGGCTTAATTAAACCTCAATTCCATTGATTAGTATCAATAAAAATAATTTTATCACCATCATATATTTCTTTTTTTTTTAAAGTAAATGCTACATAAAATATCATTGATTTATCTTATTTTGTTACATATTCAATATTCTGTTGTACGCACTAAACATGGTAGGCTATAATTCCAATTAAATTTGATAGTGGTCTGACGTGATGTTGAGTAGTTTCACTGATAAGTTTGATTAAGAAACAAATTTTACGCTCGAAAAGCACACAAACTTCAAATAATTTGTCTTGAATATAGAATAAAAATTTATTTTATTTCTTAGTATTTCCGTGCATTAAAATTGATTTTGTTTGACTTTCAAGTGATAATTTTTTCAAGTTATGTATTATTATGTTAGTTTTATTACTACATTGCGTTTAAATTCATTTCCGTAACATTTCAATTTAATAAACCTTTTAGAATCTACTGCTTTTTAGACTTTGTTATAGCATCTAGTTTTTTTTATAGTTCTCTTTAATTATGCTTTTTGAGATAGACGATTCTATTCTAATATCGAACTACTTATGTTATATTAGTAAACAAAAATCTTTTTCTAAAGTCTAACGTTATATTGTATATATTTTTATACTACTTTATCGACTTTTGGATTCCATGACCACTGTTTTAAATATAATAACAAATGATAACGGTGCATTTTTAGTTTGTCACTTTTGTTGATTATAAAGACAGGTGCAAGTTAAATTTATTCCATTTAGGATTTCTATCTTTTTTGTCTTTTTGTGACATAATTGCAGCATTTTGTGTTGTTGTTTTTAGCCCTGTAATTTATCAATTGTCTACGAATAAACTATTGTTTCTTGACAGTATACATAGAATAATAGTAGTAAGCCAGGACAGTATCTTGTAGCCTTTAAGTGCATACAAATTGGTTTAGATCATCACTAATAAGTGTCAAATCAAGAGTTTCACGGGCCCTTATCTATGTGCCATAATATGTAGGCCTACATGAATATATATATATACACACAGAGAGAGAGAGAGAGAGAGCAGTAGACATAGAGAGAGTGGGGGATAGAGAAATGGCAGGTCCTGATTTCTGCAAAAGGATTGTATTTAATTATAGAATAATTAAGAATATAATAATAGAGTATATACAAATGTATGAATGCGAATATTTCTTTTGCTTGTAGCCCAGTGTCCAAAAGCTATTTCTGCAATAGGAACTGGCTCTCACTGGTTGTGGAACTCGACAACAGGCGCCTATTTGGTTGAATCAGTGAATCCCTCAGAGTATAGACCTGCTTATATCATGAGTGGTTCAGGACCATCGGATCAACTTATTGAATTTGATCTTAGAGAAGATGTAAACTACGGAATTGTCAGTAGATATTTTTCTCTGCCTTTTATGTGCATCGGGACTGGGCATGCAGTATACAGGTCAGTATCTAATCTATTGGTCGATTGACTTGAGAATATGTATTACACACACACTTAATTTGTATCTTATGTCCTTATATCATAGGCGTCATTTTTACTGCCATAAAATGGAGAGCAACAAAATTATAAAATATCACTTAAAGCGTATGGACATCATAGCTGAACTGACAATTCCTGGTGCCACTTATGGCAATGTGTTTCCTTATACTTCAGGAGAAAATAGTGATATGGACTTGGCTGTTGATGAATATGGTAATTATATTATTCATATAGGATTATATTTGGCTTAAATATAAATGAATCAGATTGTTATGGCTAAAGCAAATACAATAAATAGCATTTTAATATTCTCTTCTCTATTAGGACTTTGGGTAATATATGCTACAGAATCATCAACTGGTAAAATGGTGCTTTCTAAAATCGATCATAGGAGCATGGAAATTGAAAGAACTTGGGTTACCAGTTACCCAAAGACACACGTAGGGAATGTCTTCATGCTGTGTGGTACATTGTATGCAACCAACTCTCACAAGGACACACCTACGTTTATTAAATATACTTTCAACACTGACACAAACTTGGAGAAAATTCTAGACCGTGGGGAGATAACCTTTCCTAACTACGCTCCATTCGGCCCAGTTGTCTATGGCGAACAACCAAAAGTGAACAGGTCTGCTAATAGTGTCGCGTTGACCTACGACTTCCGTACATCTGAGTTACATTCGTGGAGCAATGGACGTATTGAACGATTTCCTATTTATTTTATAGAGCAATAAAAAAGACGATATTGTTTGATAACAAACATAAGAATTGAATGTTTTAAATAAACAAATAATTCAGCAGATTAGCGTTGTTAACAGAAATAGGAATATGTTGTGAACATTAGAAAAACCATTAATGGATATTCATATAGGCTTACTTTAGAAATCCAAAAGAATATTATATCACAAATAGGCCTACTCTAAAAATACACTATTTGATATTGTATTACATATATAACTAATTTAGAAATCCACAAATGGATAATACTGTATTTTATAGAGGCCTACTCTGGTAATCCACTAATGGATTGTAATTAATTATATACAGGCCTACTATTGAAATCTACTAATTCATATTTTAATACATAATAGAGACCTAATTTATAGATCCACTAATGGATGATATCGTTTTATGCCTACATAGGCCCTATAGGGCTACTATAGAAATCTTTGATGATATTGTATTACATTAAGGCCTAATCTATAAATCCACTAATGGATGATATCGTATTACACATAATTCTACTCTAGATATCCACTAATCGGTGTTATTGTGTTACATATAGATCTAGATCTAATTTAGAAATCCACTAATGGAAGATACAACTGCCTGCTCTAGAAATTAGTATTGAAAAGAGTAGCCTACATTCAAAAAGTATTTCTTGTATATATATATGTAGCTATTTACTTGTTCAAGTATTTGATGATTTTATTTCATTGTATTCCTTTTATTGTATATACATTGGATTATTTACTTGTTCAAGTATTTGATGATTTTATTTCATTGTATTTATTTTATTGTATATACATTGGATTATTTACTTGTTCAAGTATTTGATGATTTTATTTCATTGTATTCAATTTATTGTATATACATTGGATTATTTACTTGTTCAAGTATTTGATGATTTTATTTCATTGTATTCAATTTATTGTATATACATTGGATTATTTACTTGTTACTGTACATGAATTAAATTCTTTCCGTGTACATGAACTAAATTCTTTCCGTGTACATGAACTAAATTCTTTCCGTGTACATGAACTAAATTCTTTCCGCGTACATGAACTAAATTCTTTCCGTGTACATGAACTAAATTCTTTCCGTGTACATGAACTAAATTCTTTCCGTGTACATGAACTAAATTCTTTCCGTGTACATGAACTAAATTCGTTCCGTGTACATGAACTAAATTCTTTCCGTGTACATGAACTAAATTCTTTCCGTGTACATGAACAACTAAACTCTTTCCGTGTACATGAACTAAATTCTTTCCGCGTACATGAACTAAATTCTTTCCGTGTACATGAACTAAATTCTTTCCGCGTACATGAACTAAATTCTTTCCGTGTACATGAACTAAATTCTTTCCGTGTACATGAACTAAATTCTTTCCGCGTACATGAACTAAATTCTTTCCGTGTACATGAACTAAATTCTTTCCGCGTACATGAACTAAATTCTTTCCGTGTACATGAACTAAATTCTTTCCGCGTACATGAACTAAATTCTTTCCGTGTACATGAACTAAACTCTTTCCGTGTACATGAACTAAATTCTTTCCGTGTACATGAACTAAATTCTTTCCGTGTACATGAACTAAATTCTTTCCTTGTACATAAAACCTGTGAATTTCATTGTCACATTGTTTCAATGTAGATCTATGTCAAAAGATTGACTTCTGTTCACTGTTAGTGAGATTCTGTTCTATGATTTCTATTCAAGCTTTTAATCACAGACACACAAAGCAGTAGAGCGAGCAGGGGCATATAGAATGGAAATAAGCTCAGAAAAAAAAGCAAATTTATGATCAACACCACAGATGCCAGAAGTGCAAACATTATAGTGAATCAACAACAACTAGAAGAAATAAAGAATGTCAAATATCTAGGAGCCATCCTGTCCCTAGACGGAAGCTGTGAGGCAGAAATTCGAGTCATGATTGGGTCAGCAATGGTGGCAATGGCTTGACTAAACAGAATCTGGTCCAGCAAAAACATTAGTCTCCCAACAAAGCTAAGACTTTACAGAGCCCTTGTGAAAACCATTGTTCTGTACGGATGTGTGACCATTATGGCAACAATCAAGCGGCGCAAGCTGACATGGTTCGGTCATATGGTGCGGCAAAATCCATCCTCCAAGGCACTGTAGAGGGTGGACATCGGGGAGGCCGTCAGCGAAAATACTGGTTCGACACTATAAAAGACTAAACCAAAGCTGCAAATAACTGAACTTTTGACAGCCGTTCAAGATAGGTAAAAATGGAGCAAGATGACTTCTGGGGTGCCAGAAACTATATAACCTCACCACTAGACTCAGCTACTTGTCTTCTAAATGAACATTCTGTATAACTAGACTGTCACACTTAGTATTCTTTCACATTTTTACAAACAATAGTTTTATATAGAAGATTATTGCATACTACAATTATCCGTGGTTCTAGTCTAGTCTCACATTTTGATAAGGGTTTTTTGTTGTTAGGTTAGTTTTTTTCCTACCAAGTCAGGCAACCCACTCTTGCCAGAATGTTACCTGGCACGATAGAGAAAAAACGATTTATCAGAATTAGTCTGAACACGTGTAATAAGAATTGTTTTATCTATGTGTCCATCTTCTTGTATATATATACTATATATCTCTGGTGAGCTGTTTTAATCATTCAGACTCATCTATTTGACTACATTGACTACATATATATACTATATATCTCTGGTGAGCTGTTTTAATCATTCAGACTCATCTATTTGACTACATTGACTACATATATATACTGTATATCTCTGGTGAGCTGTTTTAATCATTCAGACTCATCTATTTGACTACATTGACTACATATATATACTATATATCTCTGGTGAGCTGTTTTAATCATTCAGACTCATCTATTTGACTACATTGACTACATATATATACTGTATATCTCTGGTGAGCTGTTTTAATCATTCAGACTCATCTATTTGACTACATTGACTACATATATATACTGTATATCTCTGGTGAGCTGTTTTAATCATTCAGACTCATCTATTTGACTACATTGACTACATATATATACTATATATCTCTGGTGAGCTGTTCATTCAGACTCATCTATTTGACTCCATTGACTACATATATATACTATATATCTCTGGTGAGCTGTTCATTCAGACTCATCTATTTGACTACATTGCTTTATCGTCTTTTATTCTCCGTTGTGTAAATTTAGGGAGTTTCTTATGAGCGCGACATTTGTTAGATGTGAAAATTTATGTTATACATGTTGGATGTGAATATTTATGTTATACGTGTTGGATGTGACTATTTATGTTATAGCCTACCTGTTGGATGTGAATATTTATGTTATACATGTTGGATGTGAATTTATATTTAGTTTAATTTATCATTTGTATTATTTTACAATTTTGTATATAAAATTAGTATAATTTAGCAATATGATACTTGAACATTTTGTATTCTTAATTATTTGTATATTTTCACATATTTCAATGATACACCAAGTTCTCACTACAGGCCCTAACCAATCATTTAAACATACCGCAGTATTTACTTGTTATTCTTTTGTCAAGGCATAAATAATACAAACCTAGCCTCCCCTAATCGCACCCTGCTGCTTTGTAAATTATGTTTTAAGTTAGAATATATTTAGATTTGACAAATAGTCTTCCAATGGTATGTTCTTGTTAGTAAACTTATGACAAGCATTTTACAAATTCGATAGTTTTTTTTTCATATTTAGAGCCATCTCACCAGCAAAATATTAAATATCAAATAAATATCAACTTTTTTTTGTGTTGGCTAAAATGAAATATTGTTGCTTAAATGCAATGCGAGGATTGACAGAAGGTGATCTGATTGACTTGACAGGTTTAATTGTGATCTAGCAACAGGTGATCTGACTGACATTGCTAATGATGTTCTAGCAAACGAATGTGATCTGATTGACTTGACAGATCTTATGGTGATATAAAAACATAAGGTGATCTGATTGACTTGACAGATCTTATGGTGATATAAAAACATAAGGTGATCTGATTGACTTGACAGATCTTATGGTGATACAAAAACATAAGGTGATCTGATTGACTTGACAGATCTTATGGTGATATAGAAACATAAGGTGATCTGATTGACTTGACAGGTCTAACGGTGATCTAGCAACAGAAGGTGATCTGATCGACTCGATATGTATTTAATGTTTTTCTGCAAAGAGAGAGAGAGAGAGAGATGACGTAAGTTGTATCGCACTGTCTAACAGTAGGTCATGAAAACAAAATTACTTTGGAATAAAATAAGGTTTTAGCTGATATTCTACATTATTGTCATAACTATGTTTTCATAATCGATAAAAAAAACTCATGACTTTATGTCGTCAACTACTTCTAGAAATGTTTTTACTTCTGGAAAAACAAACACTTTTCACAATACTTATACGGCAATGGTTAAGTAACAAAAATATAGAGACAACGAGGGTCATTCTGAATGCTTTGTGCTTTGATAAGTTTCAACATTGCTGGAACAATAAGTTATTGATGTATATTCTGCTTTGCTGGAACAATAAGTTATTGATGTATATTTATGCCTGAAACTTATTTGTACACACACATTTTGTGTCGAGAAATTAAAGGAAGTTCGAAGTTGTTTTACTTTAGTGTGTCTTTAATGCTTTCTTTTTTTTTTTTTTTTGTAAGCCAGAAACATTTTAAGTATAAAAATCGAATCAAGCGAATTGTGACGTTCGAGTTCTTTCACCAATCTGAATACTCAGAATACTGTCTATAATCAATCTCACAACATTAAGAGCAGGCAACGACATATCGAACAACACTCCTTCGTGTTATAAATAAAATGTACTTTTAATATCATAAACGGAAAGAATGATAGAATAAAAAAGAAGAAATATAGCACTAGTCCATAATCTCCTCCAAACACTACACGGTACACAAAACACAGACACAACCTTCCATCCGTTAGCTCGTAACCCAACACTCAACTGCCTTTCATACTACACTCCCACCGAGTCACCCTGTCACACCCACTATAAAACAACACACAACAAACATGCTACTGTCGGACAACGCTCGGTGACATTCTACTTACAGTGTTGTCAGGTTTTAAACACAATGTTATTTAATGGCTACGTGATGTTACTTTATATTATAACAGACCCAAGACAGTAAACGATATCCACAGCGATTATAACATTTATATTATAACAGACCCAAGACAGTAAACGATATCCACAGCGATTATAACATTTATATTATAACAGGCACAAGACAGTAAACGATATCCACAGCGATTATAACATTTATATTATAACAGGCACAAGACAGTAAACGATATCCACAGCGATTATAACATTTATATTATAACAGGCCCAAGACAGTAAACGATATCCACAGCGATTATAACATTTATATTATAACAGGCCCAAGACAGTAAACGATATCCACAGCGATTATAACATTTATATTATAACAGGCACAAGACAGTAAACGATATCCACAGCGATTATAACATTTATATTATAACAGGCACAAGACAGTAAACGATATCCACAGCGATTATAACATTTATATTATAACAGGCACAAGACAGTAAACGATATCCACAGCGATTATTATTTCGAAGCTTAAAAAAAGCCCTCCTTTACTGAATACAAATTTTGCCAGCTAAAGTTGTTAGTAATTAACTATGCAGAAAACTTTATAGTATTTGTATTTTTTTTATTTTTTAGTTTAATATGTTAGAAATAATTTCACTGTTTAGATTCGTCATTTTTTGTTTTCCCAAAAGAAAGTAGATCTTGTTTACATTGTTCATGTTAGAAAGTAAATCTTGTTTACATTGTTCATGTTAGAAAGTAAATCTTGTTTACATTGTTCATGTTAGAAAGTAGATCTTGTTTACATTGTTCATGTTAGAAAGTAGATCTTGTTTACATTGTTCATGTTAGAAAGTAGATCTTGTTTACATTGTTCATGTTAGCGTTAGAAGCTGGTCAATATGTTAATAGCTCCTACAATCATTGTTTACATCCATAGATAGTTATATATTTAATATATTTATTTACATCCTTAAAATGGGTAGTTTATTTAACAATTGTGTTTACCAAATTTCTTCAGAGATAATGTTGTTGTTTTTTTAGGTCTACACTTTAAATATTTTTCAAACATAAAACTTTAAGGCATTTAAAAATAAATATAGAAGTCATTAAAAGTAAGATAAATCTTGTATAATTTTCAAAATATATCAACTCAAGTTTATGATTTATTACAGTAAAACCAATTCATAAATCAATATATATATAATTATCGTGAATTTGTTTATATGTTTGTATATATATATATATATATATATATATATATATATATATATATATGTGTGTGTGTGTGTGTGTGTATGTGTGTTCGCTATAGGCTCCTAAGGCGTTTGACTAAAATACTAGCGTTTGACGTAATGTCTATCAAATCATGTTTGTTTTTTTCATTATAATTATAAATGTTTGCTTCATCCTTGTAATAGTAACCGAAAGGTTTAATTATATAATGGATTCACGTCGCTATTGAGAACATCCTTTAATATGCGACATTATACACTCTATAAATTAATTGATACGAATTATAAAGGACAAGTTATAAATTATTAGATCTACTTTTAATTACAAGAAGCTTGACAGCAACAATTTTTATGCATGTGCCAGGGTCAAGTCGACCGGACACAATATAAAATAAAAATTATACCAGAAGCTTAACAGCAACAATTTTAATGCACATGCCAGTGTAAGGGCGACCACAAACAATGAAAAAGAACAAAAACTAAATACCGAAAGAAAGGGTCTCACTCCAATTTTTATTGTAATAGTATTTCTTTCTTTCTATGTTAATAAAACACACTGTAGTCATTCGTTTCTCCGTCAATTTGACGGGCATAACCACTAGTATAACTATAATTTCTTACTATTATTTGTGAGTTAATGAGTTGAATGTACACAACCAATCCATGAATGTACACAACCAATCCATGAATGTACACAACCAATCCATGAATGTACACAACCAATCCATGAATGTACACAACCAATCCATGAATGTACACAACCAATCCATGAATGTACACAACCAATCCATGAATGTACACAACCAATCCATGAATGTACACAACCAATCCATGAATGTACACAACCAATCCATGAATGTACACAACCAATCCATGAATGTACACAACCAATCCATGAATGTACACAACCAATCCATGAATGTACACAACCAATCCATGAATGTACACAACCAATCCATGAATGTACACAACCAATCCATGAATGTACACAACCAATCCATGAATGTACACAACCAATCCATGAATGTACACAACCAATCCATGAATGTACACAACCAATCCATGAATGTACACAACCAATCCATGAATGTACACAACCAATCCATGAATGTACACAACCAATCCATGAATGTACACAACCAATCCATGAATGTACACAACCAATCCATGAATGTACACAACCAATCCATGAATGTATTTATTGAACCAATAAATAGCACTAGCTCCAGCTTTTGTGTTGTTTTAAAATATATTCTTTGATTTGTACTTTTTCTAAATAAGAGCGATACAAAGCAAAAGTATAGAAAAAGGCTTTGCATAATAATTGAATATTTTATTATCTGAATTAATCATAATTATAAGCCTTTAATTATAGAGGGGAGAGTGGGGTTACCTGGTCAACAAATTTCATATTTTATAAAAACTTAAGAAGATAACACCACGCCGATGGTAAAAGAAATAATGCTTAGTCAGTTGAAAATAAGTTTAGTATGTAAGGTATTTTACGATAATAGATAACAAGCTAATAATGTTTTAGTGAGAAATTGCTAAAAATAAATAACCTAACATACACTTGTACTTGCCTAACACTAGTATTTGATTTGTGTAAACATTAAAACAAATTAGAATGGAGACAAAAACGCAAAAACTAAAATTGCTTCTCGAAAAGTTAATTTTAATTAAAAGGCTGGATTTGAACTCTTTTCAATTGAATCAACTTGAATAAATATTTTTATTTTGATCAAAACTGTACTGCATGGCTATATGAATAAGCCTAAGGGATATACGTCTAAAAATAATAGACAATGCCTACTTCTAGTATTTCTGTTTTTTTTTTGTCCAACTGTTCTGGAGCAAGTATGTTCCAACACTATTTAACTACTGTTATAGTCAAGTATGTTCCAACACTATTTAACTACTGTTATAGTCAAGTATGTTCCAACACTATTTAACTACTGTTATAGTCAAGTATGTTCCAACACTATTTAACTACTGTTATAGTCAAGTATGTTCCAACACTATTTAACTACTGTTATAGTCAAGTATGTTCCAACACTATTTAACTACTGTTATAGTCAAGTATGTTCCAACACTATTTAACTACTGTTATACTCAAGTATGTTCCAACACTATTTAACTACTGTTATACTCAAGTATGTTCCAACACTATTTAACTACTGTTATAGTCAAGTATGTTCCAACACTATTTAACTACTGTTATAGTCAAGTATGTTCCAACACTATTTAACTACTGTTATAGTCAAGTATGTTCCAACACTATTTAACTACTGTTATAGTCAAGTATGTTCCAACACTATTTAACTACTGTTATACTCAAGTATGTTCCAACACTATTTAACTACTGTTATACTCAAGTATGTTCCAACACTATTTAACTACTGTTATAGTCAAGTATGTTCCAACACTATTTAACTACTGTTATACTCAAGTATGTTCCAACACTATTTAACTACTGTTATAGTCAAGTATGTTCCAACACTATTTAACTACTGTTATACTCAAGTATGTTCCAACACTATTTAACTACTGTTATACTCAAGTATGTTCCAACACTATTTAACTACTGTTATACTCAAGTATGTTCCAACACTATTTAACTACTGTTATACTCAAGTATGTTCCAACACTATTTAACTACTGTTATAGTAGGTCTAAGTCAGTAAGTAAATAGTCAACAATTTTCTCTGGTATTTTTGTTCAATTGTTGCGATATCTTGAAGTTATTGTATGTATCCTTCATATGTATTGTTCATAAATGTCCAAATCACAAACTAGCTCATTTACCGTAGTTTTTTCTGTGTTGTTCTGTGTTTCATGATGTTTAACACCAGGGGTAGGAAACCTTTTGCTAATATTGTGGCACAGTTGGATTTCTAATTCATCTGCCTAAAAGTCATCCTGCTCTTTTCTTGTAGAAGATACGTGCGTTGCCATTTTGGGGAGCTTCCGAGTTCCATTAAAAATTGCATAGGTTGCTGAGCCGCATTGAATATCTGGACTACTGCATGTTGACTTACACTTACATATCGGCTCACTCTTGACTACTGCATGTTGACTTACACTTACATATCGGCTCACTCTTGACTACTGCATGTTGACTTACACTTACATATCGGCTCAGTCTTGAGTACTGCATGTTGACTTACACTTACATATCGGCTCACTCTTCACTACTGCATGCTGACTTACACTTACACATCGGCTCACTCTTGATTTCATCAGATAAATGAAGAGAATAGTTTCTGTTAAAGGCTCTCCAACAAGAAGTCATTAATATTGAACTGGTCTCATTAGAGATGGAATGTTTGTGTAAACAATTCTCGACCACTTTTGCAAGAAATAGGAAAAACCCAAGCAGAAATAACAGATGATATTTCCTTGGTCATTCAACACCAAACAAATAAAGAAAATTTTTTTGGCGGAAATTCAAAAGTATTGATAAAAAAAAAAAAATGCATACAAAGAATTTAAACAAAATACTTCTAGGGTAGTTGAATAAGTTTGTAATAAATGTACAACCGTCAATATTATAGGTAGGCCTATTTATTGTTTTTCTTTTGTAATGGTATAAAAATGTAACGAAATTTAATACAAGAATGTCAAGAAGTAAAACAAAAACGGACTATAGTAAACTAAAAATCAAGTCCAACTTTACATTTGATAACATTGAAAAATTCTTGTTCCAAAAATGTTTTAGGCAAAAAAGTCAATAATGTATAGTAATATAAAAATGACTAAAATAATTATTACAGTTGAATTTTAAAAAAAAATTAAACATCAAATGTGTATTATCCGAATGTAGAACAATCTGTTTTGTTTAAATTTAATCAATATAATTATTTTTTTTACAGAGATTGAAAAAAAACAACTAAAGATTATCCCATTATATCATTATAGAGTTTCACAGATTTTTTGGATTGTTTTCATGAATGGCTTTATACAACTTCTTCTTACCATGAAGGCGGTGTAGACCATGTAAGCAATATCGGCAGTGTAATTAGTGTAGGCTACATTAACATAGAATACTTGTTGATCATGTTGCTTATTCTAGATGTTTAATCTAAATTATATTTAACAAAGTGAAGATGTTTATAGTAAGCGAGGTCAAGTGGAATATTTGCCCCAGTTCTATTCTGATAAAGTTCTTCAACACACCCATAGGCTATTGGATCAAGGTTAAGGTCAAACTTGTTGGCAGCCAAGTGCACCTGAAGCATTATGGTAGGAAGGTCCAGGGAAGAAAAGACACAAATACTATGGATGACCTGGCCTTGACATTTATACCTTGAACTAGAGTACTGCCAACTGATGAATTTCGTAATATAACCTTTTTTATCTGGGTCACCTGAACAACAAAAATGAAAATATCAGTTTAAACAAAGCAGCTAGTAGATGAGAATACAATATTATACATCAAACCTGGTTATTTGAATATGAATGAACCTATAGTTTGTGTCAACGACTGGATAAGAAATCAATAGTTATATGAATGAACCTATAGTTTGTGTCAACGTCTGGATAAGAAATCAATAGTTATATGAATGAACCTATAGTTTGTGTCAACGTATTAAGTAGTACCCGGTACAGTCAATTTACCTTTTTAAAATAAAAACGTATTTATTAAGTAGTACAGTCAATTTACCTTGTTAAAATAAAAACGTATTTATTAAGTAGTACAGTCAATTTACCTTGTTAAAATAACAATGAGAGGCGGGGAAGATTAATGCTGATGCTACATTAAACAATGACGATTGTGGCGATATATAGAACATTGTAACGAGTGCTGTGGTATAGTTATAAGGCCTAAATTTGTGGTGATATTAGATTAAACAAAGTAATGGTTGTAATGCTGTAGTATTCTTGTGGAGAGAAAGTGAACTTCAGACTATAGAGATGTGCGAAATATTTTATCTTATCATCCACAAAGAAAGAGGAACAAAATACCCACCCATCTTAAAAACAAAAGAAGTCAATTTAGTTGTACAACAGAAATAGGAGGGACAGTGCACCTGTCAGGATTGGGACGTGGGTGATTGGGGTTATTGTGGCTTGTTGTCGTAAGAGTATGATGTGCCGAAACTGTTATCGACCTGTAATATTGTTTAGTTCTCTCCTAGCTCATTAGATGACATAAAATACACACACAAACAGTTCTAAGGTGTACACAAGCAAATCTCTGGTGATGGTTATAATGTTTATTGTCATTCAGTAATCCAATGGGAAAATATACACGAATCGATACAGTAACAGCTAGCACTAGCGTATGGTATTGTCATGTAATCTATCATTAAGTTACACAACTACATTGTGGAACCTCTATTACTCGTCGAAATCTAGAGTCTAAACATGCGGGGGGGGGGGGCTGAGGTCTAATAGGCTAGTCCAAAATGTACAGATAGGGACTTCCAGGCTGCAGATTTAAGTTTACAGGCCAAGCGCCAGGCCAAGACTGACTTCTAAGTTTTTGCGCTCGCGTTCTTGCGACTCTAAATCACGTGGTCTATCTCCATTTGGTTGGCTAACTGCCTTAATATAGATTTAGATATGATTCCGATTGGCTAGTTCGAAGATATTTTTGTATAAAGGGATGACTCACTAGAGGGGTATGGGGGGGGAGAGTGTAGACGGGGTGGGGGTGTAGATGAAAGCAATTAATACAGCCAACAAGCGGGGTGGTAGGGGAACAGAGGAGAGGGGAAATGATTCATCTTCCCTACAGGGGACTTAATTTCTCTATGTCAAGTGGTCAGCGGTCAGTGGTCAAATTTCCCCGAGAAGTGGTATATATGTGTGAAACGGCTTCTCTGGTCACTTTCTCAGGAGCCAGCGGGACAAAGGGATTAACTAACATGCCGCTGCCCCGTGAGTTGGGTAGGTGAAGGGGAGATAGAGGGGTGGCAGGGGAGAGCACGGAAGGGGGGCAAAGGTGAAGGTTAAGCGAGAAGTCGAATGACGTAATGCCTTTATACATGTATGTTGAATTAGCAATATGAATTAATAGTTACTAAAGTGATATCCGTAAAAACATATTAAAATAACAACATGAATTAATAATGGAAGACATGATATAAATATATACATTGTAGGTTTCACATAACTGACATATACACTCTCATTCACCCAAAATTGAGTACCATTTCGGCAGCATTTAGATAGTAATCTATGAATGGGAAAATAATAGAATGTAGTGAAGGTTGGGGAGAGGTGGTGAAGAGTGGCTGGAGAGTTACAGTTGCGTGAGAGAGAGAAGTGTTATGACGTCAGACTACTCTCCTCCTTTCTATCCTAAACTTACGCTAATCTATGATCTTACGTTCTACACTACTATCTATCTACATTAGTGCTAATAAGTCATGGTTGCGTCCAGAACCGTGACAGCACCCACCCATCTAAAACAAAAGAAGTCAATATAGTTGTACAACAGAAACAGGAGGGACAGGGCACCCAACCATGTAAGAACATAAGAAGTCAATTTAGTTGTACAGCAGAAATAGGAAGTACAGTGCACCCACCGATCTAAAAACACATGAAGTCAATTTAGTTGTACAACAGAAATAGGAGGGACAGTGCACTTGTCAGGATTGGGACGTGGGTGATTGGGGTTATTGTGGCTTGTTGTCGTAAGAGTATGATGTGCCGAAGCTGTAATCGACCTGGAATATTGTTTAGTTCTCTCTTAGCTCGTTAGATGACATAAAATACACACACAAACAGTTCTAAGGTGTACACAAGCAAATCTCTGGTGATGGTTATAATGTTTATTGTCATTCAGTAATCCAATGGGAAAATATACACGAATCGATACAGTAACAGCTAGCACTAGCGTATGGTATTGTCATGTAATCTATCATTAAGTTACACAACTACACCGTGGAACCTCTATTACTCGTCGAAATCTAGAGTCTAAACATGCCGGAAAGGGGGGCTGAGGTCTAATATGCTAGTCCAAAATGTACAGATAGGGACTTCCAGGTTCCAGTTTTAAGTTTACAGGCCGAGCGCCAAGCCAAGACTGACTTCTATGTTTTTGCGCTCGCGTTCTTGCGACTCTAAATCACGTGGTCTATCTCAATTTGGTTGGCTAACTGCCTTAATTTAGATATGATTCCGATTAGCTAGTTTGAAGATATTTTTGTATAAAGGGATGACTCACTAGAGGGGTAAGGGGGGGGGAGTGTAGACGAGGTGGGGGTGTAGATGAAAGCAATTAATACAGCCAACAAGCGGGGTGGTAGGGGAACAGAGGAGAGGGGAAATGATTCATCTTCCCTACAGGGGACTTAATATCTCTATGTCAAGTGGTCAGCGGTCAGCGGTCAAACTTCCCCGAGAAGTGGTATATATGTGTGAAACGGCTTCTCTGGTCACTTTCCCAGGAGACAGCGGGACAAAGGGATTAACTAACATGCCGCTGCCCCGTGAGTTGGGTAGGTGAAGGGGAGATAAGGGGGGTGGCAGGGGATAGCAAGGAAGGGGGGCAAAGGTGAGGGTTAAGCGAGGAGTCGAATGACGTAATGCCTTTATACATGTATGTTGAATTAGCAATATGAATTAATAAGTTACTAAAGTGATATCCGTAAAAACATAGTAAAATAACAACATGAATTAATAATCGAAGACATGATATAAATATATACATTGTAGCTTTCACATACTGACACATACACTCTCATTTACCCAAAATTGAGTACCATTTTGGCAGCATTTAGTTAGTAATCTCTGAATGGGAAAATAATAGAATGTAGTGAAGGTTGGGGAGAGGTGTTGAAGAGTGGCTGGAGAGTTACAGTTGCGTGAGAGAGAGAAGTGTTATGACGTCAGACTAATCTCCTCCTTTCTATCCTAAACTTGTGCTAATCTATGATCTTACGTTCTACACTACTATCTATCTACATTAGTGCTAATAAGTCATGGTTGCGTCCAGAACCGTGACAGCACCCACCCATCTAAAACAAAAGAAGTCAATATAGTTGTACAACAGAAATAGGAGGTTCAGTGCACCCACCCATCTAAGAATATAAGAAGTCAATTTAGTTGTACAACAGAAATAGGAGGGACAGTGCACCCAACCATGTAAGAACAAAAGAAGTCATGGTAGTTGTATAACAGAAATCCTTAAATAAATCTATGTGATGTCCACTACTTACCTTTAAATCCACCTGGACTATTTAAGAATTGATTGTGATATAAATTATTTAAAGTACCCCAGTAATGTTCGTCTGGACTATACGTTTTTTCACTCCAAGTCAAGAAATCTCTTGGGATTTTTTCGCTTAAAACCCATTCAACAAATCTTCGAGAAAATGCATTGTAGGCTTGGCCTAATGAGAAATTGACAAAAAAAAACAAATCAGTAGGTAAGTTTTACCTAATTGCACATATATATAAGAATGAAAGTAATGAGAATAATAGGTAAGTTTAACCTAATTATAAAAAGAAGCGATATAGGTCAGTTTGACCTTATTACATGTAATAAAAGAACTCTAGGTATATATGAACTAACTACGAATATAAGAATACGGATGATCTTAATGTTGGCTAAACACAATTAGAAGAATATAGCTAAGCTAAGTTAAGCTAACGGAAAGGACAAAACTGTGCGTCTACTCCCGTCTACTAGGCCTGCATCATCTGTACGCTGCATTTTGGAAGCGAGACATGGACCACTTACACGTCACATGAGCGCCAGCTGAATAGCTTCCACCTGCGACAAATTCTAGGCAATAAATGGTAGGACAAAGTGGCAGATAGCAGGTCTTTGGATGGTCTTCATTATCATGATGTACAAACTCACCTCCAGAGACCTTAATGACTTTTAATGGTATTCATCTACATGATGGACACAAGAATTTTTTTTTATAGTAAATAGATTTCCATAACTCAAAACTCCTGAAGGGCTCAGGCTTGGACGGGGAGGGAGGGGGGAGAGCAATTTTTTTTAAATAAATACTTTTATAAGCCACGAAGTACATTTTATGCCGTTTCTAATTTTATTCTTTAATATTTGCTTTTCAACCATTTATTTTGTTACAATGTGATTAATAGGGGCCTAAACCTAGTTAGATCTAGGTAATTATTATTTTGTTATTTCATTTGATACCAAGAACATTGCCTTATTTGATACCACGAACATTGCCTTATTTGATACCACGAACATTGCCTTATTTGATACCACGAACATTGCCTTATTTGATACCACGAACATTGCCTTATTTGATACCACGAACATTGCCTTATTTGATACCACGAACATTGCCTTATTTGATACCACGAACATTGCCTTATTTGAATGGTTGAATCCAAATTTTACCCCCACCCTTTTACAAAAAAAAACAAAAATAAAAAAGTGGAGAATCCAAATTACCTTTTGTAATTGTGAGATTATAAGGTGGAGGATCCATATTGACTTTAGTTGCTGTCATCTTACCGTTTATTACAACATATTCCTAGACACAATGATATATATATATATAAATAATCTGAAAATCTGAATATACAATCATCACATAATATAATAACCGTGAGTTTGTTTATATACCAGGTATTTAGAATTTAGATGTTTGTTCGCTATAGGCTCCTAAGCCGTTTGTTTGACCAATCGGGTCAAAAGTTAAATGTATAAATTGGGAGCGTCCTCCAAAAGAGAATTTTATTTTATCAACAATATTGCTTAATTCGTTAATTTATTTTTTTAAAATAAACTTAGACCTATTATTAATCACCATAAACTGAGCGCCATTTAAAAAAAAGTCCCTTTGAAATGCAATCACACCGTTCAGTTGCTATGTTAAACAAGAGATATTTTCGGGTTTTCAGAATGATCTCCCTTTGAAATGCTTTAAATTTAAAAAAAAACAAAAACTAAACAGCAAAAGATACGTTCTCACTACAGTTTTTATTGTAATAGTGTTAGTTTTTTTCTCTTTTAACAGAACACATTGTAATGATTCGTTTGTCCGTCATTTTGACGTGCGTAACCTTTTACAATTAGACAATAAAAAAGAACAAAAACTAAATACCGAAAGAAACTTTCTCTCTGCAGTTTTTATTGTAATTTTTTTTTCTTTTCTCTTAATCAAACACACTGTAGTCATTCGTTTCTCCGTTATTTTCACTGGAATAACCACTAGATCTAGTATAGATATAGTTACTGTACAAATATTGTCTAATTTAAGTTCTTATACAAACTGTCACATATTGGTAGTTCCAAATATTGGAACACACATTACTTATTCCCTCTCTCTCTCTCTCTCTCTCTCATTCTCTCTCTACGCAAGATTTGTAGGCGGGGCCTAAGTTTTCCATTTCCTTTAATTTTAGTAACGAAGGCGAAAGATTCTTTTAGTAATCTCATAGACTATAATATACATGGACCGCTTGCTTTAGTAATCTCATAGACTAAATATACATGGACCGCTTGCTTTAGTAATCTCATAGACTATAATATACATGGACCGCTTGCTTTAGTAATCTCATAGACTATAATATACATGGACCGCTTGCTTTAGTAATCTCATAGACTATAATAAACATGGACCGCTTGCATTAGTAATCTCATAGACTATAATATACATGGACCGCTTGCATTAGTAATCTCATAGACTATAATATACATGGACCGCTTGCTTTAGTAATCTCATAGACTATAATATACATGGACCGCTTGCTTTAGTAATCTCATAGACTATATATACATGGACCGCTTGCTTTAGTAATCTCATAGACTATAATATACATGGACCGCTTGCTTTAGTTTTGTATGCTATTATCATAGACTATAATATACATGGACCGCTTGCTTTAGTAATCTCATAGACTATAATAAACATGGACCGCTTGCATTAGAAATCTCATAGACTATAATATACATGGACCGCTTGCTTTAGTTTTGTATGCTATTATAATGGACTGCAATATACATGGAGAGCTTGCTTTAGTTTTGTATGCTATTATCATAGACTATAATATAGGCTACATGGACCGCTTGCTTTAGTTTTGTATGCTATTATCATAGACTATAATATAGGCTACATGGACCGCTTGCTTTAGTTTTGTATGCTATTATCATAGACTATAATATACATGGACCGCTTGCTTTAGTTTTTTATGCTATTATCATAGACTATAATATACATGGACCGCTTGCTTTAGTTTTGTATGCTATTATCATAGACTATAATATACATGGACCGCTTGCTTTAGTTTTGTATGCTATTATCATAGACTATAATATACATGGGCCGCTTGATTTAGATTTTTATGCTATTATCATAGACTATAATATACATGGACCGCTTGCTTTTGTTTTGTATGCTATTATCATAGCCTATAATATACATGGACCGCTTGATTTAGTTTTGTATGCTATTACCATAGACTATAATATACATGGACCGCTTGCTTTAGTTTTGTATACTATTATCATAGACTATAATATACATGGACCGCTTGCTTTAGTTTTGAATGCTATTATCATAGACTATAATATACATGGACCGCTTGCTTTAGTAATCTCATAGACTATAATTTACATGGACCGCTTGCTTTAGTTTTTTATACTATTATCATAGACTATAATATACATGGACCGCTTGCTTTAGTTTGTTATGCTATTATCATAGACTATAATATACATGGACCGCTTGCTTTAGTAATCTCATAGACTATAATATACATGGACCGCTTGCTTTAGTTTTTGATGCTATTATCATAGACTATAATATACATGGACCGCTTGCTTTAGTTTTTTATGCTATTATCATAGACTATAATATACATGGACCGCTTGCTTTAGTAATCTCATAGACTATAATATACATGGACCGCTTGCTTTAGTTTTTTATGCTATTATCATAGACTATAATATACATGGACCGCTTGCTTTAGTAATCTCATAGACTATAATATACATGGACCGCTTGCTTTAGTTTTTTATGCTATTATCATAGACTATAATATACATGGACCGCTTGCTTTAGTAATCTCATAGACTATAATATACATGGACCGCTTGCTTTAGTTTTTTATGCTATTATCATAGACTATAATATACATGGACCGCTTGCTTTAGTTTTTTATGCTATTATCATAGACTATAATATACATGGACCGCTTGCTTTAGTTTTGTATGCTATTACCATAGACTATAATATACATGGACCGCTTGCTTTAGTTTTGTATGCTATTATCATAGACTTTAATATACACGGACCGCTTGCTTTAGTTTTTTATGCTATTATCATAGACTATAATATACATGGACCGCTTGCTTTAGTTTTTTATGCTATTATCATAGACTATAATATACATGGACCGCTTGCTTTAGTTTTTTATGCTATTATCATAGACTATAATATACATGGACCGCTTGCTTTAGTAATCTCATAGACTATAATATACATGGACCGCTTGCTTTAGTTTTTTATGCTATTATCATAGACTATAATATACATGGACCGCTTGCTTTAGTTTTTTATGCTATTATCATAGACTATAATATACATGGACCGCTTGCTTTAGTTTTGTATGCTATTACCATAGACTATAATATACATGGACCGCTTGCTTTAGTTTTTTATGCTATTATCATAGACTATAATATACACGGACCGCTTGCTTTAGTTTTTTATGCTATTATCATAGACTATAATATACATGGACCGCTTGCTTTAGTTTTTTATGCTATTATCATAGACTATAATATACATGGACCGCTTGCTTTAGTTTTTTATGCTATTATCATAGACTTTAATATACACGGACCGCTTGCTTTAGTTTTTTATGCTATTATCATAGACTATAATATACATGGACCGCTTGCTTTAGTTTTTTATGCTATTATCATAGACTATAATATACATGGACCGCTTGCTTTAGTTTTTTATGCTATTATCATAGACTATAATATACATGGACCGCTTGCTTTAGTAATCTCATAGACTATAATATACATGGACCGCTTGCTTTAGTTTTTTATGCTATTATCAAAGACTATAATATACATGGACCGCTTGCTTTAGTTTTTTATGCTATTATCATAGACTATAATATACATGGACCGCTTGCTTTAGTTTTGTATGCTATTACCATAGACTATATTATGGACCTCTTTATTATGATTATTATTACGACTCGTTAAATCGGATTCAATGAATATAGTTGTATCTTTATTAGAAGTCTCTAGATTCTGCTAATCTGTAGCCCAAGCTAGGGGTTCGTTGACTGACAGGTCTATGCAGCAATGTAGTTATATTCGTGATAATTATCTTCAACACCTTTCTCAACAATCATAGATCAAACAACTCCAGTTGTTGAATAAACAATTTTATTTAAATTGTAGACTCAATATAAACGATCAATAAACTTCATCAACTGATGGCAACATAAGTTTCAATACAATGGCATACAATATACAAATGAATATAGCGACTTCACTCGACAAACTTCCGAACTGAACTAACTTTAAGGAGGTCGGGACTTTCCAAAGAAAACTATCATCGAAGATTCTACAGGGTCTTAATACGCATTTTAACCTCTTTCTCTATAATTACTACGATCCAGAATTATCCTCCAATTTCCACGGGATTTGAACGAATTATTTTATTTAAACTGCCCTCAGGGCATAAAGGTCAAACCTTGGTCGCTTTGGACTCTGATACGCACTTGTTAAGAGGTCAATGCCTTACTACGTCATTCATTTATGACCGATATTCGTAACATCCCCCCCCTTCTAAAGTTTTATAATTATTTCTTTTACATTTGAAAAAATGTTTATTTTAAGGAATAATTATAAAAGAAAATATTCCGGGGAAAACAATACAGTTCAATTGGCGATCCCAATAATTCAATCGAACTGATAACAATAACATAATAATATATGCAATATAAGTTCATCTTATCAAATGGCTTAACTACAGTCATTCAATCATTCAATTTTTTTCAAAACAATGGACAATTAAATTGTTTATCTAAATCTTGTATACAAGAAAAATACATAATCATTCTTAATAGATATAATATAATACAAGTTAATAATTTCTATTACATTGAACATTCCACTGTAATAAAAACTCTCTCGTCCATTTAATTATAAACTAATATCTTTTACATTTGTAATCAAACAACAAAAGAAAAAATCACTTATTGTCTATTCAGACACGACTTATTTTTTTATAAGGAGAAAAAAAAACAAACGCTCTTGATGAAAAAAATACTACTAGGCTTGACCTAATTACACAACAACACGATCATTTTCTCGACAGTATTTGTTTTTCAGCCTGTAGGCTTGGACAACATTAGACAACTGTCAGTGACGCGACCCAAAATGTAGGTCAATTCCGCCTTTCTCTCTCTCTCTCTCTCTCTTTTTTTTCTCTCTCATTCCCAATTGATTCTAACAATATTGACATCGCTATGCAAATTTCTACCTCATCACAGCCGAGGTCAAATAAAATTGCTACGCGATTAAATAGTTATCGTATTAAATGAGCATTCTTTAACATCTATCATCTCAAAATCAAATTCATTTATATTATTTTGAGAACATTAAACATAGTCTGTTCACGAATTAAAATAGTTTATAGCAAAAATCATTAAAAATATTTCAATCTTTCATTTTACCATGACCTTTCGACGTCATTATTTTCTTTTTTAAAAGAGTTCACATCGTAGCAGGTTAAATTGAAACATTCAGACAATCATGGATTTACTTAAACAAATTTGGTTAATTTACTTAATTAACTATCAATCAAAACAAGTTATATTATCTTCATACAATCTTAGTACTAAATAGTAAGTACTTATTTTCTTTAGATTACATTAAATACAATATTATTGAAGTAGAAAAGAGTTAAGCATAGGCTACTATTAATTTTTTTTTCATAGCGAAATCAATGTAACAATTTATGTACAAAACAAACTGCTGGTTTGACTGGTGTGGTAAAACATTTCATTTCCAATCTTTTCAGTGGTGTACATTGCTCTTTTCCATTTTCCATAAAGGTTTTATTCATAAGTTCTAGGTTCCTGTTACTTCCACAGTGTTCAGGTCTACCCAGTCTTTTGCTTGTCAATACAATTCATTCAATCTATTTTAACTAATACAGAAAAAATATAGATTAGTTTTACAATCTTGACATGAAATCCTTAATTAATAATACATTAGTTGAACATTGGTGTGTCAACATTATAAATTCTCAACCATGACATTCTCAACCATTCTGGTTTACAGTGTCAAGTCAGTGGCACATCCTAAATTTATACAAAACAAGGATAAGTTTTATTTTAGTTTCACTTCTGGTCTGCTTTTCATGTAACAGTATCCTAAAAGTGAAAAATCATATATAATACATTTCTTGGAATTCTTGTTAGTCATAGTTCTGCCTTGCTGCAACTATTTTTACCCTACATTATCATACATTCAATGATAATAGAACAAATGAATAAATTCACATAGAAGAAATTTGCATCTTGACTCAGTGCAATATTTCAACAACAGTACATGATAAAATAAATCCATAGTACAATCATAAAACATTTCTCAATACTTTAGTGATAGAAAAATTCTCTTTTCTTAAAACCATTTACATCTTTTTCAATCAAATTATCCTCTCTGCCAAATGTTTCAATTATCATTTCCAGAGATTCTCAAACATATCTTATAATCAGTCCACATTTATAATGTCCTCTGATTTAGAAACCAATTCTGCGGATAAAACTGATCTTTTTCTCTTATAGCAATTATTTTAAATGCTCAACCTAACAAGTTTGTTTAGAAATATCACAATATAATGATATCTACTCTAACAATACTTTTACTCAGTCCTTTTTCATCACAAGTAAGGGATTAAGTTTTAAAATAGTAAGTTTGGTAACTAACTATCAGTGAATTTGTCATTCAATTCATCCTGTACTCCAGGCATAAATTTTACAATTAAGAGTAACAATGTTAACAACATCAAGCTTATTCCAATTGTTTTCAGAAGGTAAGGCTTTATCATTTTCAAATGATATAATATCTTTGCCTTTCTTTCATCACACAACAATGGCATCTGCATGTGAGCAGTGTACAATTTTTTTCTCACAAAAACAGTTATGTCAGACAAAAAATTTATGTACTTATCTAGGTACTTGCTCAGCCCAAGGAGATCCAATTCGGTCTGCCATTCCTCTTGAAGTAGTTTGAGTGGTCCTTGGACAGTGGGTCCAAAGATTGGTCCATAGGCTCCTCGACTTTCCGGATGGGATTCAGTTGACATCTCCTGCTCCAGGCATAAGTTCTTTAGGACTGGATTGAAGAGTTCCGGGGCGAAGTTGGTCCTTCGATCTGTCGGTATGGATTGTGGTAACCCATAGCTTTTGATAGTTTCGGTCCAGCTCTCCGCACTCGTTTCTTCAGTGATGCTCCTCAAATCTTCATCTGTACCGGCAACTGCAGGTTTGCATTGTTGTTTGTTTATGCTGTGGTCTATCTGTTCATAGACATCAGTAGTAGGAGTTTCTTTCTCGTCGACAGCTTTCTCATGCAACTGTAGCAACTCTGGGTCTACTTTCTGCTCAGCAATCAATTCATTTTGTGATGACTTCTTTGATTGATCATTTCCTTTCGGACAATCTTCAATCATGGAGAAAATAGTAGTATCAAGTTCCACTTCTTCTTCCTCTTTCTTCTCTCGTGGGAGAATTTCTTCTTTCTTTTCCTTTTCTTGTGAGATAGTTTCTTCTTTCTTTTTCTGTGGTGTCATACCTTTTATGACATCACCTACAGGATAAAGTTCTTTTTCTTTTCCTGTCTCCACAATAGGACTAGGGTCTGGATTTTCCTTCACAATCAGTTCAGGTCTCACCCTCCCTTTCGCTAAATCATTTGCTAGGATAACAGATATGCCCTCAACAGGAAGTTTTGATATTACTCCAACTGTCACATATCCTGTCACCAAGTCAGATGTGAGGTATATCCTATGTAGAGGTATTTCTTCTTTCCATTCAAAACCTCTCAATAGGACAGTCTGTCCTGTCAATGTATTATCATTTAATGGTAATACATCTTTAAGCAGCAGTGTTAATGATGCTCCTGTGTCTCGTAATATTCTTACGGACTTCAGTGGTCCTTCCTTTTGTAAGGCCACACAACCTTCACTAATGAACGGTTGAAAACTGCACAGGGTCTCTGTGTCAATTTTATTCTTCCCTTGACCATGACTTTCGGGTGTTGTTTCATCTTTCGATGACTTCAGACTCTTGTTCGAGTCAAAAATACTTTGGTCTACTTTTTCGTCTCTGTGGACTTGGACAATTAATCCAATAGTAGCCATTCTGTATTTATAATCAGGATATTTATCCTCATTATCTTCAGTTGTAGATTTCTCTACCTTCTGACTTTTGCTCTCAGGCAAATCCACCCTCAGTGTTTCTGGTTTAGAAGAATCTCTCTTCGAATTCAGTTCGTTTGTATTTTCGCTTTCTTGTACATTCTGTATTGGTTTATGGCTTGCACACATGACCACTTTGTTAGGTCTTTTGTCGCTTCGTATACTCCAACAGTCTTCGATGCTATGTCCTGTTCTTTTACAAAAAGTACATTGGACGTTTTTGTTGATAGGTTTTTTATTAACATCATTTTGTTTCACAAAATGCTCTTTTTCACGATGTTGTTGTTGTGTGTTTTCTGCTGGCCGTTGTGGCCTATTAACATTCTTTTCACCAGCTGTCCTATGACACAATGTGTACTGTTCCGCTAAATCAGCAGCCTTATGTGGGTCAGTGATATCACGCTCGGATAAATACATTCTTATATCCGGCCTCACTTTGTTAATAAAATCTTCTAACAGAATGATATCTTTCATTTCTTTTAATGTGGAGATATTTCTGGATTTTATCCACTGATCCATTAACTTTTCTTCTGCTCTAAGGAAGTCTAAGTGTGTTTGGTAAGGGGACATTGTGTACTGACGGAACCTTTTCCGATAACTTTCCGGTATTTGGTTATAGGCTTTAAGTACAGTGTCTTTAATGATTTCATAATCATTTAAATTCTCCTCTTTTAATAATAGAACACAATCTCTTGCCCTTCCCTGAGTAAAAGCTTTTCTGACTAATATTCCCCATTTATCTTCTGGGAACTTAAAATCTCTGCAAGAAATTTCAAAGGTCTGGAAGAAATTAGCTATTTCACTTTCTTTATCAATGTAGGTAGGGACTAGCTTTTTCCATCTGGCCATCTCTACATCACTATGAGATTCCTTTTTAGTAGCGCCTATCTTCGCCAGTTCTATTCTTTCCTGACTTTCTATTTCTCTTTGACTTTTCTTATCTCTTTCCTGACTTTCTAGACGTCTTTGTTCCATCTCCATTTCCATCCGTTTCATTTCTAACTGAAATCTAAACTGTTCTGACATAGATTTCGACGTCTGACCTTCAACTTGATATCCCTCCGCGCTTGATTCTACTTTCAACTTGCCACTCGCAATCAACACATCTTTTATCTGCTGTGTTAACACAGTCCTCGATGGTGTAGTTTCAGTAACTTCTATCTTCAAGATCTCAGCGATCTCTTTTAACTTCTTTATTGATAAAGTTTTCAAAACTTCTTCTTCTGGATTTTCAATAAATTCCATTCTTTAGTTAAGAGATTTATAAAGTGGTAAATTTCCAACTTACGTTTTTCCAATCGGAAGAATAATTTCAGCGTTCTTAGGCTTGCTCAGTAGGTCACTGCTCCAACACACAACACAACACAACTTGAATATATGCTTCACTATACAACTATATCGGACGCAGCCCGCAAACTATTATGGACCTCTTTATTATGATTATTATTACGACTCGTTAAATCGGATTCAATGAATATAGTTGTATCTTTATTAGAAGTCTCTAGATTCTGCTAATCTGTAGCCCAAGCTAGGGGTTCTTTGACTGACAGGTCTATGCAGCAATGTAGTTATATTCGTGATAATTATCTTCAACACCTTTCTCAACAATCATAGATCAAACAACTCCAGTTGTTGAATAAACAATTTTATTTAAATTGTAGACTCAATATAAACGATCAATAAACTTCATCAACTGATGGCAACATAAGTTTCAATACAATGGCATACAATATACAAATGAATATAGCGACTTCACTCGACAAACTTCCGAACTGAACTAACTTTAAGGAGGTCGGGACTTTCCAAAGAAAACTATCATCGAAGATTCTACAGGGTCTTAATACGCATTTTAACCTCTTTCTCTATAATTACTACGATCCAGAATTATCCTCCAATTTCCACGGGATTTGAACGAATTATTTTATTTAAACTGCCCTCAGGGCATAAAGGTCAAACCTTGGTCGCTTTGGACTCTGATACGCACTTGTTAAGAGGTCAATGCCTTACTACGTCATTCATTTATGACCGATATTCGTAACAACTATAATATACATGGACCGCTTGCTTTAGTTTTTTATGCTATTATCATAGACTATAATATACACGGACCGCTTGCTTTAGTTTTTTATGCTTTTATCATAGACTATAATATACATGGACCGCTTGCTTTAGTTTTTTATGCTATTATCATAGACTATAATATACATGGACCGCTTGCTTTAGTTTTTTATGCTATTATCATAGACTATAATATACATGGACCGCTTGCTTTAGTAATCTCATAGACTATAATTTACATGGACCCCTTGCTTTAGTTTTTTATGCTATTATCATAGACTATAATATACATGGACCGCTTGCTTTAGTTTTTTTATGCTATTATCATAGACTATAATATACATGGACCGCTTGCTTTAGTTTTGTATGCTATTACCATAGACTATAATATACATGGACCGCTTGCTTTAGTAATCTCATAGACTATAATATACATGGACCGCTTGCTTTAGTTTTTTATGCTATTATCATAGACTATAATATACATGGACCGCTTGCTTTAGTTTTTTATGCTATTATCATAGACTATAATATACATGGACCGCTTGCTTTAGTTTTTGTATGCTATTACCATAGACTATAATATATATGGACCGCTTGCTTTAGTTTTTTATGCTATTATCATAGACTATAATATACACGGACCGCTTGCTTTAGTTTTTTATGCTATTATCATAGACTATAACATACATGGACCGCTTGCTTTAGTTTTTTACGCTATTATCATAGACTATAATATACATGGACCGCTTGCTTTAGTTTTTTATGCTATTATCATAGACTATAATATACATGGACCGCTTGCTTTAGTAATCTCATAGACTATAATATACATGGACCGCTTGCTTTAGTTTTGTATGCTATTACCATAGACCAGGGGTCTCCAAACTTTTTAGCCCGAGGGTCGCATTAACTATCAAACAGCAGCTCGGGGGCCAAATAAAAAAACAAACAAACATGGATGTTGTTTTTAATTATGTATTTAATATTATTGTATTCAGTTATTATTTTATAACATATTCGTGCACTAGCCTTGAACACCTGTATTTAGTGGGAATGGTGAAATTGTTTGCTGGATGCCAAAATAGAAGACATTTCTGGCATTAGATTTGATCATTGGCCTGAGATTATCATCGGACAAGTTTGTTCTCAAAAGTTCTTTACGTATTTCATTCTTGAAAATGTTTGTTCACACAGGTATGTTGTTCCAAAGATTGAAAGGTACCTTGATGCAAACGTTTTAATATTAGGAAAGTCTTCCTTGGGCAAAAAGTGATAAAGAACCATCAGTCCTTCTTTGAACTTGTCCCTAAGGAGGTCATTTGCTTGCAACTCAATGACCTACAGATGCAGTTCATCAGGGCAACTGGCCACGTCTGCTTCAAATGGGTTTTGAAACAGTCTCAATTCTTCTGCCTTTGAATCTAAATAAGAAAACCGCTCCTGAAACTGCAGCTGGAGGTCTTTGATGATCTCGCATGCAAATGACGTGGGGAACTCAGCTGTTGCTTCAGCCATGCATATCTTGAACTGCTGAAAGTGCGTCAAGTTGTTGGGCTGTACTTTTTCCCAAAACAAGACAAGTTTGGATCTGAAGGTTTTTTACGTGGGTGTATAGATCAAAAACTAGATTTTACTATCCTTGTAGTTTTAGGTTCAGAAAATTTAAATGACTAGTTATGTCTGTAGCAAAGGCCAATTTCCATATCCACTCTTCATCAGACAGTTATGACTGTGGCTAGCCTTTACTTTCCAGGAACTCACCTTTTTCCTTTCTTAACTTAACTACTCTGCTCAGAACTGTCTCACAACTTAGCCATCTTACTGCTGTGTAATAATGTGTAATAATGGTAAATCTTTCGATTCTGTATCTGTATCTTTCAATTTGTCTCTGAACTGTCTATGACTGAGCCCATGTGACCTTAATAAATTGACCATCTTCAACACATGATTCAGGGTACTGCTAATGTCCATACATTTACCACACAAAGCTTGCTGGTGAATAATACAATGCAGGAACATTGGTTGTGGAATGTTTTCATTTCACATCTGCTTCACTTGTCCAACCAAGCCTTTCTTTATGCCACTCATCTTCTTTCCTCCAACAACAGTCAGGCATCTGAGGTTAGTCCAGTCCAAGTTATAATCAGTAAATGCTTTTTTTCAACTCATTAAATATATATTCTGTCCGGTAACAGTGCCATACATTATACATGATAGGTAGGAAAGCCAGCTCTTGTGTAATGTCCACACCACTAATGAACAAAATCAGTTGAGAGGTGGAAAAGCTGTCCAGCGATTAATCTATTTGAATTGAAAAATGGCGAAACTTGCTTGCATTATTCGCTATTTGATTCACAATGTTTTCACCCATATCTGTAACTCGGCGGGAAATGGTATTTGCACCCAAAGCTACATTTTAAAATTGTTTTGACTTTTCTGGGCAAAGTTCCAACAAACATCTTCCACTACTTCACCATCTGTAGATAGTTTGCCACTTTTAGCCAGGGCGTAAGCAACTTTATAAATGGCCTTAGTTATATATTTGTTTTCATTTGAGGATTTACTGAACAATGTCCTCTGAGATGTGAGTTGATTTTGTAATTTAGCAAATTTTTCTGCACGGACTTCACCCTCCAAATGTGCATATTTCTCCTGATGTTTGCTTTGATTATGACGGCGCAGGTTGTATTCTTTTATCACATTCAGTTTCGTTGCAAATCACACACAATGCTTTCTCACCGGATCTGCTGAACTTGGCAGGATACAGGTAAAATTCCGAAATTTTTTACTGTAGATAAAAAGGACTCCACGGGCCGCATGAAAGGGCAATGCGGGCCGCATGCGGCCCGCGGGCCGTAGTTTGGAGACCCCTGCCATAGACTATAATATACATGGACCGCTTGCTTTAGTTTTTTATGCTATTATCTTATTTTTTTTTTGCAATTCCCGATTCTAAATAAAGTAATTGTCATATATGTTCCGTTTTATTAAATCGCATTTTTTTCGACTTTAAATGAATACTTGTAGGCCTATTAATATATCATTGACTATAATTAGATGGATCGCCTGCTTTTCTTTCTTTAGAGCTTATGTTATTTTTCCGTGCGCACCCAACCCTGATCTATACATTTTTCCGCTCTGTACTACTTTCGATTTTAATTTTTCATTGAGAAAATCATAGCGATTAAATAAAACGGAACTTGTATATCAATAACTTTAGTTCCTGTATAGCAATTACGTTATTTAGAATCAGGAATTCCGATCATCAGTGTTTCAAGTCATCATATAGCAGAAATACTAAAGCAAGCGGTCCATGTATATTATAGTCTATGGTAATCTTGGGATTCTACGCTCATGCCGACCTCAAATTCTCGGAATGGCTAGGAATAGTTTATTATTTCTCGTACAGGGGAGTTCCTATCATTTTTATTATGAGTTTTGTAATGATACCATTATTTTCATCCCTCCTAGTAATAGGTCTGTTCCCCGCACTACTACGCGAGTATTTAATGATTCGCGTTGTCTTTCAAAAGCAGTCAGTTTCTGCAGAGTTTTTGTAGAGAGTTAGTTTTTGTAGATACTTTTCTTTGAGCTGGTTATGGCCGCTTGTGTTGGCACTATTCTATTATTGCTGTAAATACTACATCTATTGTATATACTTTACGACCAGAATTAAATTATCAACAACATTTACTCTGAAGCTTCATCGTCAAGTTACTATTCTATTTTGTTGTTTACAATACTATAATATATTTATTTACAACTACAACGTCAAGGAAAGGAACTGTTAGAACGCAAATCCTGAGTTTGTGCCCAGGACCATAAGGAGAGTTCGTGTAATACTGAAATATAAATAATAATAACCAAAGTCTACCCTAGGACGAACGAGAATTATCAACGATATCTACACGGCTCTGACCACAAGGGGATTGTGGACGTAACAATACAATAAATTTGCTTGTCTTTATGTTTGCTCGTATGTCATATGCCTGGGAGTCATATAGGTTACCTATTTAGACCTTTTTTTTTCGGGATATTGTTGTTTCACATCGGGTGAATAGTAAACTACGGGCTTTTGTTGCTATTCATATTCCCAATGTACATGATTTTCTTACGAAATTGTTTCTCTGCTTGGAATTTTGACGATTTTAAGTTTAATGAACAAAATAGTCATTATTGTCGACAAAACATAAATAAATAGTTGTATATTCTATACACAAAAAAAAAAAAAAAAAAAAAAAAACTTGCACCATCAATAGAAGGAGGAATAAGATACTGTAAAAATTGTAATTGTTTCAATAAACAAAGGAATGTCTTCAGTAAGAAAAATAACATTACATGTACAGCACACAACAAATGTCATTATGTATTGAATTTTTTTTTAAATCTCAAATTTCTAGTGGCTTACTGATTTGAATCTGTCTTTTATTCTGGCTTTGTAAGACTCGTGAATATCATTTCTTCCACGTAATGTCCTCAATATTTTCACAGTTTCTAAATTTGATCTTAATGGTAACTCAGTAGCTGCATAATTAATAACATACCTGAAAACAAACAAAGATTACATTATAATCTCTATTATATGCAACAGGGTGGGGGCGAGGGCAAGGTGGTAATTTATGGTACAAGTCTAAGCAAGAGTGTTGTGGGGCACGGGGCAACAGTTAACTAAATTAATCTAAACTAGGGCACGGGGCAGCAACAGTTAACTAAATTAATCTAAACTAGGGCACGGGGCAGCAACAGTTAACTAAATTTATCTAAACTAGGGCACGGGGCAGCAACAGTTAACTAAATTAATCTAAACTAGGGCACGGGGCAGCAACAGTTAACTAAATTAATCTAAACTAGGGCACGGGGCAGCAACAGTTAACTAAATTTATCTAAACTAGGGCACGGGGCAGCAACAGTTAACGAAATTAATCTAAACTAGGGCACGGGGCAGCAACAGTTAACTAAATTTATCTAAACTAGGGCACGGGGCAGCAACAGTTAACTAAATTTATCTAAACTAGGGCACGGGGCAGCAACAGTTAACTAAATTTATCTAAACTAGGGCACGGGGCAGCAACAGTTAACTAAATTTATCTAAACTAGGGCACGGGCAGCAACAGTTAACTAAATTAATCTAAACTAGGGCACGGGGCAGCAACAGTTAACTAAATTAATCTAAACTAGGGCACGGGGCAGCAGCAGTTAACTAAATTAATCTAAACTAGGGCACGGGCAGCAACAGTTAACTAAATTAATCTAAACTAGGGCACGGGGCAGCAACAGTTAACTAAATTAATCTAAACTAGGGCACGGGGCAGCAGCAGTTAACTAAATTAATCTAAACTAGGGCACGGGGCAGCAACAGTTAACTAAATTAATCTAAACTAGGGCACGGGGCAGCAACAGTTAACTAAATTAATTTTAAACTAGGGCACGGGGCAGCAACAGTTAACTAAATTAATCTAAACTAGGGCACGGGGCAGCAACAGTTAACTAAATTTATCTAAACTAGGGCACGGGCAGCAATAGTTAACTAAATTAATCTAAACTAGGGCACGGGGCAGCAACAGTTAACTAAATAAATCTAAACTAGGGCACGGGGCAGCAACAGTTAACTAAATAAATCTAAACTAGGGCACGATGGGACTTTGGTTTTCCGTGACATCTCTGTTGGGACATTATTAAATTAATCTACAAACTATCTATTACTCTAAATAAAATAAATTAACTAAATTCCTGATTTAAATAATTACAAAAATAATTCATAAAAATAAAGCAGGCCTAGTCACTTAACCTCGTTCCGGGGCTTTTTAAAAATAAAAAACAATCTTTATATTTATTATTTTTACACCAAACTGTCACACACGTCCATAGCTATCTTACAAATAATAAAACATATTTCAATTAAAAGTCAATTACTTACATTTTCACAAATACTAATACTAGAGACCGCCCGAAACCCAATTTTTTGTTTCGGCCAAAAACAAAACCATTCCGAATATATAAATTGACTTTTGTCCGAAACCGAAGCTGATACTTAAAATTTCACTACACATTCGACTGAAACCGTAACCGAAAAATATGTAAATACAAAAGATATTAAAAGACTGCACATTTTGGTGTAATATTATCATCTAGTTTATGGGTGCTCTATGTAAGCAAACCATTGAACCAGGGATGTTCAAATCATTTTTTCTCAAAACCAATTTTCGGTTCTATAAATCCAATTTCAAACTAGGTTTTAAAAAAGTTTTAAACAAATATAAACGGCTGGTATTAATCCATAACTCCGGTTTCAAATAAACTATATTATGAAGATTAACTGCTTTCAACTATAATCAAAATAATGTCAATTCATTGTAGTCCAATATTAATTATATCGCAGTTTTAATATTTTAATAATTTAGGCCTATATTCCATTGTTAATTAATAAGACCCTTGTTTTTATCCACTTACATCCTGGTGTTCATCAAATAAAACTTAAATAACTCTTTACTAAACAATGTTAATGTCAAAATGTGGTACTGTATTGTTGAAAAAATAATGTTAATGTCAAAATGTGGTATTGTATTGTAGAACAAACAATGTTAATGTCAAAATGCGGTATTGTATTGTAGAGCAAATAATGTTAATGTCAAAATGTGGTATTGTATTGTAGAACAAATAATGTTAATGTCAAAATAAGGTATTGTATTCTAGAACAAATAATGTTAATGTCAAAATGTGGTACTGTATTGTAGAACAAATAATGTTAATGTCAAAATGTGGTACTGTATTGTAGAACAAATAATGTTAATGTCAAAATGTGGTATTGTATTGTAGAACAAATAATGTTAATGTCAAAATGTGGTATTGTATTGTAGAACAAATAATGTTAATGTCAAAATGTGGTACTGTATTATAGAACAAATAATGTTAATGTAAAAATGTGGTATTGTATTGTAGAACAAATAATTTTAATGTCAAAATGTGGTATTATATTGTAGAATAAAAAATGTTAATGTCAAAATGTGGTATTGTGTTGTAGAGCAAATAATGTAAATGTCAAAATGTGGTATTGTATTGTAGAACAAATAATGTTAATGTCAAAATGCGGTATTGTAATGTAGAACAAATAATGTTAATGTCAAAATGTGGTATTGTATTGTAGAATAAATAATGTTAATGTCAAAATAAGGTATTGTATTGTAGAACAAATAATGTTAATGTCAAAATGCGGTATTTTATTGTAGAACAAATAATGTTAATGCCAAAATGCGGTATTGTATTGTAGAACAAATAATGTTAATGTCAAAATGCGGTATTGTATTGTAGAACAAATAATGTTAATGTCAAAATGCGGTATTTTATTGTAGAACAAATAATGTTAAATCCCAAAATGCAGTATTGTATTGTAGAACAAATAATGTTAATGCAAAATGTGGTATTGTATTGTTGAACAAATAATGTTAATGCCAAAATGTGGTATTGTATTGTAGAACAAATAATGTTAATGTCAAAATGCGATATTGTATTGTAGAACAAATAATGTTAATGCCAAAATGTGGTATTGTATTGTAGAACAAATAATGTTAATGCCAAAATGTGGTATTGTATTGTAGAATAAATAATGTTAATGCCAAAATGTGGTATTGTATTGTAGAACAAATAATGTTAATGTCAAAAATGTGGTATTGTATTGTAGAATAAATAATGTTAATGCAAAATGTGGTATTGTATTGTAGAACAAATAATGTTACTGTCAAAAATGTGGTATTGTATTGTAGAACAAATTTACCCATGACAGATCACTTACTTCCATGCTGAATCTAGTTCTAATAAATCCTTCATACAAACAATATCTGCTGTAAGTCGACTGATATGAGCGTATATAATGGTCTGGGGTTCAGATGCAAGTGCTACATTGTTAAAGCAGCCAGCAAGAGCAGAAACTGCTGCTTTCAAGTGGCCTGTAAAACAAAAACAAATACCTTTAAACATTCGCTTTTAGTTCAATATAAAAATATTCATTATGAACAAAAGACAATGTTAGATTTTACTTTATTACTGTTCAATAGTTGTCTTAGTCTTTTGACGAAGTAATTGATATGATATTTCCTATGTAGATGTATATATTTTATACATGATATTTTAAGAAATGACGGAATTGAAATACGATAACTGACTTTGAAACAATATTATTTGAATTTTAAAATATTATAAGATAAAAATGTTTTCCACCATTTTCTTACCCGAGGCTTTATTATCTAAATGAATACAGAAGCTATGTTGTGGCATATACAATACTCGTAACAATCTCTCTAGGTGTTCAATATCTTTGTGCACCAATATTGTGTAGGCTAGAGGAAACTCACGTTCGTCAGGCTCACCACTGTCTTGTCTATAGCCACGAATATCTTTAAATGCTTGACAGTTTGATAACATCTGGACAACTTTGGACTCCGCCAAAGTATGAAATTTATTTTGATGAAGTTTTTTATATAAAATAACTTTTTCTTGTTCTTCGGAGTCGTCTTCAAATAGTTTTCTACAATTAAATTCTTTTGAATATTGTAACGTCTTTTGATGGTATTCTCTTATTATGTTAAATTGAGAGTCTGACCAGAGTGTCAGATTCATCATCGTTTGTGTAATATTCATAGTTTGAATGCATGTTGGATCTTCGTTTAGAAAAGCTGATTTAAATGAAGAGAACTCAAAAGTGTAGCGTTTGAAGGCATAAAACACTGTTGATACTGTTAGCAGAAGTAAGATCAAAGTCAATAGTTTGTTGATACCATAAAGATTTAGTCGTACATGCTTCATATTCTCCTCTCCAATCATTCATGACCAATGTAATTTAAGCAACCTTGGTGAATGGAAACAATGCATTATTGACTGGTAGGACTTACAGATAAAATATATTTTAGACAAGTTGAATTAAACAAATATTATATGATAGAAATTTCCATACTTTAGAAAAATATTTCCTACACAGGATATTTTTCTACTGTCAATATATTATGTGTTCACATTAAGTCTGGGCTTTTTATCTTCATTCACTCAATTTATTCTATACTATCAAATTTGAATACTTACTGCATAAATGTGTGTTTGTTTGGTCAATTTTTCTTGCCTGAGCAGGTCTCTGCCCATTTCATGAATTGGGCAAGGCCGTTGCCTATTTCATGAACTGGGCAAAATTTTGCAATTACACTATCTGTGCGTATAAAACTAAAATGCTATCTCACATTAGTTAGACCTATACTTAAATATGCATCTCCTGTATGGAACCCATCAACTAAGGAAAACAAAAAAATTAGAACAAATTCAAAAAAGAGCTGCAAGGCTCCTAACTAGTGAATATTCCCAATTAACAAGAGTAACACCATTAGTCAAATCACTAAACCTAGAAAGACTAGAAGGCAGAAGGGCAAAGAGTAAAGTAGTAATAATACACAAGGTATTTAACTCTAATTTAAGAATAGAACTCAATAACATCCTGTTGCAAAGTTCAGATAAACATAAAGACAAAAACACGTTCCTTATCCCTTATGCGAAAACAAATTCATATAAGTACTCTTTCTTCCCGAGTGGCATTCGGGCATGGAATGGGTTGCCTGAACAAACCAGAAAAAAACAGTAACTTAACATCATTTAAAACATAAACCAAAATGCAAGACTAGACTTGGACCACGGATGAGCTTAGGACGCAATAATCTTCTTTATAGAAGGAGCGTCTGTAATGTATAAGATAAGATAACATATACATAGTTTAACAATGAGTTGAATGTAGTTTATTTATAGTTGAACAATGAGCACAACATATTTAATAGTTGAACAATGAGTTAAATGTATTTATAGTTCAACAATGAGTTCAACATATTTAATAGTTCAACAATAAGTTGAATGTAGACTATTCATAGTTGAATAATGAGATTAATGTATTTATTATTGTGTTTTTTTTTGTTCTTTTAATTTTACTTCGTTTAAATTCATTGTTGCAATAGCCTTGTCTGTGCGTATAGTCTAAACAGTTGAAGAAACAATTGAGTCAATTAACATAATGTTCTTGCTCACATTGTTTCAATAAATAGACATCTAGTGTACAACTAGTTGTTGAATAGCCAGAAGCAATTATATTACATATAAAGTGAAAAAAAGGATCAATTACAAAAGTATTGTACTTCTTACCTTGATAGGTGACAGGTAAACACACAGTGTGTAGCTCAACCTGGCCCAGCACGACACAATGACAAGGTACGGGAGGGGGGCAGGAGGTATGGCATGTCAGCAGACAATGTTTACACAAGAGATAAAATGGAAGTTACGTTTGAGAATGAAAGTAACTAATTAATTGTCGTAGAACATTAAATACAAAGTGTCAAATAAATGACTTTATAACTTGAAATAAAACTAAACTTTATACGTTAACAACTGAAGAAATGCATTCTGGGTTGGGACATAACGGTCAAATTATAACGGTATAAGTTATAACGGTATAAGTTATAACGGTATAAGTTATAACGGTATAAGTTATAACGGTATAAGTTATAACGGTATAAGTTATAACGGTATAAGTTAAAACGGTATAAGTTAAAACGGTATAAGTTATAACGGTATAAGTTATAACGGTATAAGTTATAACGGTATAAGTTATAACGGTATAAGTTATAACGGCATAAGTTATAACTGTATAAGTTATAACTGTATAAGTTATAACGGTATAAGTTATAACGGTATAAGTTATAACGGTATAAGTTAGTGAAATAACATTTTAAAAGTGTTTTTCTTTTAAATTTAAGATTTCGACAATTTAATAAAGTAGGTAGGCCTAATGTCCGTGAAGTAAAGGAATTTTAATCTTTATATTGCTGAGGTTTTATTTGATTTTTACTTTATATGTTACCCTAGAAAGGCATTGTGTAATACACAAATGAAAGTTATTATTATTTTTTAAAACAAAATATCGTTGTGTATGTCTTTAACAAACATTACTTAACAAAGTTAAGGCCGAAGTCAATTTTTGTCATTTTAATCCGACTTTAATCTAAACCACGACATAAATTTGTTTTAAGGGCTAAAAATAACAAAGAGTGTATAAAGGAATATAAAAATGAGACAAATTGGTACATTTATTATTTACAGTATATAACAAAAAAAACAGGCAAACTATTAACAGAATTGTATGTGTTGAATCGCATTTGACGAAGTTTCCTTTAAAAATGACGCCACAGTAAATGGATTAATAGACATTGACACTGGTGAAATTTGCATTAAAGCTGTAGTCATCTAGTCACCACATTCCAATCCTAACCAAAGTGCACTACACTATTCCCCCCCCCCCCCCAAATGCGTAACATGTTAATCATATAATAATTTGATTTTATATTTTATTCCGTTTCCAATTCTTTCAATGTCCCATTCAATAAGTCTAAATAATGTTTTCTAATTCTATCAATGTTCCTTTCATTAGGTCTAAAAAACGTTATATTTTTCCATTCATTAGGTCTAAATAACGGTATTCTAATTATATCAATATTCCATTAATTATATTTAAATAACAATATTCTAATTCTATCAATGTTCCATTCATAAGGACTACATAATGGTATGCTTATTCTATCAATGTTTCATTCATTAGGTCTAAATAACGGTATAGCCTACTAATTCTATTTATGTTCCATTCATTAGGTCTGTATAACAGTATAAAAATTGGCAAACATATAATATCCACTGTTTTTATTGAACTTATTGTTTGGACTACTTCTTTTATTTTCAAAGAAGATTATTTATCACATTTTACATGTCTAATTTAAAATTCAATTTCACTTCACTATAGTAATTTCACTTCACTATAGTAATTTCACTACACTATAGTAATTTCACTTCACTATAGTAATTTTAAATAAAAAGAAAGGAAAGGAAACAGAACTTTCATTTTTTACAAAACGAAGTGATAGAATACAGAAGTGATAGAATACGGAAGTGATAGAATAAAGAAGCGATAGAATAAAGAAGTGATAGAATAAAGAACTGATAGAATACAGAAGTGATAGAATGCAGAAGTGATAGAATAAAGAAGTGATAGAATAAAGAAGTGATAGAATAAAGAAGTGATAGAATACAGAAGTGATAGAATACAGAAGTGATAGAATACAGAAGTGATAGAATACAGAACTGATAGAATACAGAAGTGATAGAATACAGAAGTGATAGAATACAGAAGTGATAGAATACAGAAGTGATAGAATACAGAAGTGATAGAATACAGAAGTGATAGAATAAAAAAGTGATAGAATAAAGAACTGATAGAATACAGAAGTGATAGAATACAGAAGTGATAGAATACAGAAGTGATAGAATACAGAAGTGATAGAATAAAGAAGTGATAGAATAAAGAAGTGATAGAATACAGAAGTGATAGAATACAGAAGTGATAGAATACAGAAGTGATAGAATACAGAAGTGATAGAATACAGAAGTGATAGAATACAGAAGTGATAGAATACAGAACTGATAGATTACAGAAGTGATAGAATACAGAACTGATAGAATACAGAAGTGATAGAATACAGAACTGATAGATTACAGAAGTGATAGAATAAAGAACTGATAGAATACAGAAGTGATAGAATAAAGAAGTGATAGAATACAGAACTGATAGAATAAAGAAGTGATAGAATACAGGAGTGATAGAATACAGAAGTGATAGAATACATGATAGAATACAGAACTGATAGAATAAAGAAGTGATAGAATAAAGAAGTGATAGAATACAGAACTGATAGAATACAGAAGTGATAGAATACAGAAGTGATAGAATAAAGAAGTGATAGAATACAGAAGTGATAGAATACAGAAGTGATAGAATACAGAACTGATAGAATACAGAACTGATAGAATACAGAAGTGATAGAATACAGAAGTGATAGAATACAGAACTGATAGAATACAGAAGTGATAGAAGTGATAGAATACAGAAGTGATAGAATACAGAACTGATAGAATACAGAAGTGATAGAATACAGAAGTGATAGAATACAGAAGTGATAGATTACAGAAGTGATAGAATACAGAAGTGATAGAATACAGAAGTGATAAAATACAGAAGTGATAAAATACAGAACTGATAGAATACAGAAGTGATAGAATACAGAAGTGATAAAATACAGAAGTGATAGAATACAGAAGTGATAGAATAAAGAAGTGATAGAATACAGAACTGATAGAATATAGAAATGATATAATACAGAAGTGATAGAATACAGAACTGATAGAATACAGAAGTGATAGAATACAGAAGTGATAGAAGTGATAGAATACAGAAGTGATAGAATACATAACTGATAGAATACAGAAGTGATAGAATACAGAACTGATAGAATACAGAAGTGATAGAATACAGAAGTGATAGAATACAGAAAAGATAGAATACAGAAGTGATAGAATACAGAAGTGATAGAATACAGAACTGATAGAATACAGAAGTGATATAAGTGATAGAATACAGAAGTGATAGAATACAGAACTGTAAGAATAAAGAAGTGATAGAATACAGAAGTGATAGAATAAAGAAGTGATAGAATAAAGAAGTGATAGAAGTGATAGAATACAGAAGTGATAGAATACAGAACTGATAGAATACAGAAGTGATAGAAGTGATAGAATACAGAAGTGATAGAATACAGAACTGATAGAATACAGAAGTGATAGAAGTGATAGAACTGATAGAATACAGAAGTGATAGAATACAGAAGTGATAGAATAAAGAAGTGATAGAATACAGAAGTGATAGAAGTGATAGAATACAGAAGTGATAGAATACAGAACTGATAGAATACAGAAGTGATAGAAGTGATAGAATACAGAAGTGATAGAATACAGAACTGATAGAATACAGAAGTGATAGAATACAGAAGTGATAGAATACAGAAGTGATAGAATACAGAACTGATAGAATACAGAAGTGATAGAAGTGATAGAATACAGAAGTGATAGAATACATAACTGATAGAATACAGAAGTGATAGAATACAGAAGTGATAGAATACAGAAGTGATAGAAGTGATAGAATACAGAAGTGATAGAATACAGAAGTGATAGAATACAGAACTGATAGAATACAGAAATGATAGATTACAGAAGTGATAGAATACAGAACTGATAGAATACAGAAGTGATAGAAGTGATAGAATACAGAAGTGATAGAATACAGAACTGATAGAATACAGAAGTGATAGAAGTGATAGAACTGATAGAATACAGAAGTGATAGAATACAGAAGTGATAGAATAAAGAAGTGATAGAATACAGAAGTGATAGAAGTGATAGAATACAGAAGTGATAGAATACAGAACTGATAGAATACAGAAGTGATAGAAGTGATAGAATACAGAAGTGATAGAATACAGAACTGATAGAATACAGAAGTGATAGAATACAGAAGTGATAGAATACAGAAGTGATAGAATACAGAACTGATAGAATACAGAAGTGATAGAAGTGATAGAATACAGAAGTGATAGAATACATAACTGATAGAATACAGAAGTGATAGAATACAGAAGGACATTTTTATTTCAAACGATTCTGTGCCTTATCTAGGGTACAGTTAAGAATAGGTAATATGTTAAATTAATTTAATATGAAAACAAAAATTGTATATGTCAAAACAAAATTGTATATGTCAAAACAAAATTGTATATGTCAAAACAAAATTGTATATGTCAAAACAAAATTGTATATGTCAAAACAAAATTGTATATGTCAAAAGAAAATTGTATATGTCAAAACAAAATTGTATGTGTCAAAACAAAATTTTATGTCAAACTAAATTTTATATGTCAAAACAAAATTTTATGTCAAAACAACATTTTATATGTCAAACCACAATTTTATTTGTCAAAACAAAATTGTATATGTCAAAAGCACATATATATATTGACAATGAAAATGTTAAATTAGAATATTGGCAATCCTTTTTGGTTTAAGAAGGGAGGATAGAACTTAATAGAAGACATAACTTTAATGATATACAAATTAAAGGGATAGAATACAATCAGATGATTTTATTAAGTCATAATTTTAACGGTTACGTCCCTTATCTGGGTTACAGTGGAAAATACAATTCTTTTTATTCATTTTTCATTGTCAACAGCGGGTTATCGTCGAAAGCGACAGGAAGTTATATTAAGGGGAACTACCGCTTATGGGAGACAAATTAAAATTAATAGTTTTGCCCCTTGGTTAAAGGGGGATTGGGTGTCGTGTAGTACAGCACAAAATAGATTTTTTTTTCAGTATTTTCTGAAGCCGGCTGGCCTAGCGGTTAGCTCACCAGACGGTCAACCAAAAAAACCACTTGACACGTCGCGGGTTCGAGCCCCGCCACCGGCAGATCACTGTCGCCCTACAGGAGTTTTGGGACTAGACATTAACGTCTGACGTTAACATTGAGTTGTTATCACATGCGCTTAACCGGCAGCAGTGAAACCTCTCACAGATTAATAGTCTTCTAGAGCGCACTGAGCATGCTAAAATAGCATGGATAGAAGCGCAATATAAATTACCATTACCATTACCATATAATTAAATCTATATTAAAATACAGCAGAATGGTTTGAAATATGACTTTACGGAACAGTGGGTAAAAAAAAACAAATATAGCATTATCTCAAAGCCAGGAAAACCAGTAACTTAACATCATTTAAAACATTAATAAAAATGCAAGACTAGACTGGGACCACGGATGAGCGTAGGACTCAATAATCTTCTTTATAGAAGGAGCGTCTGTAATGTATAAGATAAGATAAGACGAAAAACATTTAAAAAGTATATTAAACTATTTTACATAGAGCGCGACCATGATGATATTATAAAAATAAAGAGAAATATACAATTTATATTAATAATAGAATTACATTTGAACTGAGTAACAGAGTTTGAATAGATGATACAAATGAGCCTGGTAATGCACAACTGAGTAACAGAGTTTGAATAGATGATACAAATGAGCCTGGTAATGATACAAATGAACCTGGTAATGATACAAATGAACCTGGTAATGATAGAAATGAGCCTGGTAATGATACAAATGAACCTGGTAATGTACAGCCTGGTAATGATACAAATGAACCTGGTAATGTACAACTGACTAACAGAGTTTGAATAGATGATACAAATGAGCCTGGTAATGATACAAATGAGCCTGGTAATGATACAAATGAGCCTGGTAATGATACAAATGAGCCTGGTAATGATACAAATGAACCTGGTAATGATAGAAATGAGCCTGGTAATGATACAAATGAACCTGGTAATGTACAACTGACTAACAGATTTGAATCGATGATACAAATGAGCCTGGTAATGATAGAAATGAGCCTGGTAATGATAGAAATGAGCCTGGTAATGATAGAAATGAGCCTGGTAATGTACAACTGACTAACAGATTTGAATCGATGATACAAATGAGCCTGGTAATGATACAAATGAGCCTGGTAATGATAGAAATGAGCCTGGTAATGATACAAATGAACCTGGTAATGTACAACTGACTAACAGATTTGAATCGATGATACAAATGAGCCTGGTAATGATACAAATGAGCCTGGTAATGATACAAATGAGCCTGGTAATGATACAAATGAGCCTGGTAATGATACAAATGAGCCTGGTAATGATAGAAATGAGCCTGGTAATGATAGAAATGAGCCTGGTAATGTACAACTGACTAACAGATTTGAATCAATGATACAAATGAGCCTGGTAATGATACAAATGAGCCTGGTAATGATACAAATGTGCCTGGTAATGTACAACTGACTAACAGAGTTTGAATAGATGATATAAATGAGCCTGGTAAAATGGTAGGAGGATAGAAGAGGGGACTCAGTGTGTTACCGAATATCCCTCCCCTGCACAACGCATGGCACGACGCATGGCAACCGTTACGTTCTCGCTCAACGAAGCGCGAAGTCGTTGGTGGTTTTCTGTTGGGTCGAGTTCGTGTCTGATCAAGTGTGTTAGTTGCACGTGTCAAGTCACTGTATTAATTTGTTAGGTCACGCATGGGTTGTTGTAGGAAATTTTGAAAAGGGTCTAAAAATAGCTGTTTTAAAAAGATTTGTCATGTATTTGTAGTCTGTCCGTACTCTGTTATTTTGTGTGGGGGTGTCGTTTTGTAATTTAAAAGGTGTAGGTTTATTAGTCCATGTATATTTCCTGAGGGGTGTCAGAGTCTACACTTCTTTTTTTCTTTTTAAAAGTGTATATTCAAGAAAATTAAATGTACAATATTATTCAATTCAATAGTTTTAAATTAAAGAGAAAGTATAGGTGACAAATGTATTCATTTATTTTACAAAACAAAGGGATAGAAGACAGCAAAGAGATTTGTTTCAAACATTTTTATGATTATGTCCCCTATTGGGGTAAAGATATTACTTTCTATAATGAAAGAAATGTATTTACATAAATTAATACTGCAATACTTTTGTTTTACATATATAAACATTATATTATTTTATTAAAGTAGATTTCAAGCAGTCATTTCATTCGTTCTATTTCAAGCAGTCATTTCATTCGTTCTATTTCAAGCAGTCATTTCATTCGTTCTATTTCAAGCAGTCATTTCATTCGTTCTATTTCAAGCAGTCATTTCATTCGTTCTATTTCAAGCAGTCATTTCATTCGTTCTATTTCAAGCAGTCATTTCATTCGTTCTATTTCAAGCAGTCATTTCATTCGTTCTATTTCAAGCAGTCATTTCATTCGTTCTATTTCAAGCAGTCATTTCATTCGTTCTATTTCTTTACATAATAATTTCATTTATCCATTCTTTCATACTATTTTATTTTCATGAACGATTGTTTCTACATCATGTGTTTTACAGTTTGGAGTTTTCATTCCGGTCATTTAGTTTAAAATAAATATTTCGTTCGTTCCTTTCCTTACCAAATACATGGTGTTATAAGGTTGATATGCATAAACATTTGCAAAATATTTGGGACTCTGTGAATACATTAAAAAACCGCATTATTAGTAATTTAGTATTTCGCAGAGTTCTATTTATGATTGTTAAATTGCAATTCAACATACTAAAAAGTAAGGCATAACATGTTTAATGTGCATTCTTTGTTCCAAATAAAAGGTAGATTTAATGAAAAGTAGATTTAATGAAAGGTAGATTTAATGATAGGTAGATTTAATGAAAGGTAGATTTAATGAAAGGTAGATTTAATGAAAGGTAGATTTAATGAAAAATTTATTTAATGAAAGGTAGATTTAATGAAATGTAGATTTAATGAAAGGTAGATTTAATGAAAGGTAGATTTAATGAAAGGTAGATTTAATGAAATGTAGATTTAATGAAAGGTAGATTTAATGAAAGGTAGATTTAATGAAAGGTATATATGATGAAAGGTAGATTTGATGAAAGGTAGATTTAATGAAAGGTAGATATAATGAAAGGTAGATTTAATGAAAGGTAGATTTAATGAAAGGTAGATTTAATGAAAGGTAGATTAAATGAAAGGTAGATTTAATGAAAGGTAGATTTAATGAAAGGTAGATTTGAGGAAAGGTAGATTTGATGAAAGGTAGATTTGACATAATAGATTAAATAATTGAGATAGAAAGAACATGTAAAAAAAAAAAAAAAAAAGGGGGTGGGGGAGATGGGTTTGCTCGGTTCAATGAACCATGGCATAACGAAGAAAGTAAAAGCCAGTGTAAAGAAGGGGTGAGGGGGGAGACGTGTTGCCGTCATGAGCCATAAAAACAACATTTAGCGTTGATTGTTAAACATGAATATTTGTACAGGCACACCCACATACACGTACATACAGGCGTACACACTATTTAAAGTATTATGTATACAGTACTGAGGATAATTACTGAGGATAATTTATCGTAGAACACAAGTATTTGTTTTTTTAAATTGTAAACAATAGTATTAAATGAGAGAACATCTACAATGCTTTTCCCTAGCGCATAAATTATAATTATATATTTTTCATGGCTAACAAAGGGTAGTAGAGTAAAGACCTCAGCGCGAACACCACCTCATAGCGAACACCACTCGAAAAAACGTTCGCAGTTCCTCTATTTTCATGCCTACTACGAAAACGAGCGTCAAATTAAAAAAAGCAGTTACTCCTCAATATCCTTAGGCCAGTTCAGTTCCGGGAAGAGCATTTTTGTGATCAAAAAGTGCCGACATTTGGAGCCATGGTGGTGGCTATGCTAAGAACCTCCCACCGGAGGAACGAGGGTGGTATCCGGGTTAAGTCTACTTTTTCTTTCCTTTTTACATTTAAATGTGTTTGCTATCGGATCACCGCTTGCATATAGTTAAGGAACAATGCTGTTGTGATTTACAATGCTTATTTATAGTATTGTTCGTTTTAAAGGGGTGTTCGCAATGACGTACGCAAAACGTAGGATTGATCCTCATAGCGAACACTTTATTTTCTGTTGGAATGGGTATCTAAAAACTGTCAAAAATGCACTTCAAAGGGATTATTACTAGATTATTTGATGTACTGTACTTAGAGCAAGACTCGGGAGAGAAGAAAAGAAGAAAAAACACTGAAAAGAGAAGGGTCAAGAAACTTTTTTTAAGTAGGCTCTTGTAGCAGCTACTACATATATATACGATAATACAACTGATGGAATAAAAAATGGCTGTAGAGGATAGAGGATGACGACTATTGGCAAGATATATAATTGTTGTTAGGTGTCTGTCAAGGGTGCAAAAAGGGGGAGGGGCAGAGGTTTGGGTGCAGTGTGAAATATGTGATGGTTGGTGGCATGCACAGTGCACATAGAGATGTGCAGTGTGAAATGTGAGATGGTTGGTGGCATGCACTGTGCACATAGAATTGTGCAGTGTGAAATATGTGATGGCTGATAGCATGCACAGTGCACATAGAATTGTACAGTGTGAAATATGTGATGGCTGATAGCATGCACAGTGCACATAGAATTGTGCAGTGTGAAATATGGGATGGCTGATAGCATGCACAGTGCACATAGAATTGTGCTTCTTTGAAACAAGACATTTTTGTGTGCACTTTGTGCTGCCCTGACCAGTGAAATCACATGTTCAGACAGACGGTATTAGATCTGTGATAGTCAAGTTTATGTCAATCATTCATATAGCAGAAATATTTACTCAAGTTTATGTCAATCATTTATATAGCAGAAATATTTAGTCAAGTTTATGTCAATCATTCATATAGCAGAAATATTTAGTCAAGTTTATGTCAATCAATCATATAGCAGAAATATTTAGTCAAGTTTATGTCAATCATTCATATAGCAGAAATATTTACTCAAGTTTATGTCAATCATTTATATAGCAGAAATATTTAGTCAAGTTTATGTCAATCATTCATATAGCAGAAATATTTACTCAAGTTTATGTCAATCATTTATATAGCAGAAATATTTAGTCAAGTTTATGTCAATCATTCATATAGCAGAAATATTTAGTCAAGTTTATGTCAATCATTCATATAGCAGAAATATTTAGTCAAGTTTATGTCAATCATTCATATAGCAGAAATATTTACTCAAGTTTATGTCAATCATTTATATAGCAGAAATATTTAGTCAAGTTTATGTCAATCATTCATATAGCAGAAATATTTAGTCAAGTTTATGTCCATCATTCATATAGCAGAAATATTTAGTCAAGTTTATGTCAATCATTCATATAGCAGAAATATTTAGTCAAGTTTATGTCAATCATTCATACAGCAGAAATATTTAGTCAAGTTTATGTCAATCATTCATATAGCAGAAATATTTAGTCCAGTTTATGTCAATCATTCATATAGCAGAAATATTTAGTCAAGTTTATGTTAATCATTCATATAGCAGAAATATTTAGTCAAGTTTATGTCAATCATTCATATAGCAGAAATATTTAGACAAGTTTATGTCAATCATTCATATAGCAGAAATATTTAGTCAAATTTATGTCAATCATTCATATAGCAGAAATATTTAGTCATGTTTATGTCAATCATTCATATAGCAGAAATATTTAGTCAAGTTTATGTCAATCATTTATATAGCAGAAATATTTAGTCAAGTTTATGTCAATCATTCATATAGCAGAAATATTTAGTCAAGTTTATGTCAATCATTCATATAGCAGAAATATTTAGTCAAGTTAATGTCAATCATTCATATAGCAGAAATATTTAGTCAAGTTTATGTCAATCATTCATATAGCAGAAATATTTAGTCAAGTTTATGTCAATCATTCATATAGCAGAAATATTTAGTCAAGTTTATGTCAATCATTCATATAGCAGAAATATTTACTCAAGTTTATGTCAATCATTCATATAGCAGAAATATTTACTCAAGTTTATGTCAATCATTCATATAGCAGAAATATTTAGTCAAGTTTATGTCAATCATTCATATAGCAGAAATATTTACTCAAGTTTATGTCAATCATTCATATAGCAGAAATATTTACTCAAGTTTATGTCAATCATTCATATAGCAGAAATATTTACTCAAGTTTATGTCAATCATTTATATAGCAGAAATATTTAGTCAAGTTTATGTCAATCATTCATATTGCAGAAATATTTAGTCAAGTTTATGTCAATCATTTATATAGCAGAAATATTTAGTCAAGTTTATGTCAATCATTTATATAGCAGAAATATTTAGTCAAGTTTATGTCAATCATTCATATAGCAGAAATATTTAGTCAAGTTTATGTCAATCATTCATATAGCAGAAATATTTACTCAAGTTTATGTCAATCATTTATATAGCAGAAATATTTAGTCAAGTTTATGTCAATCATTCATATAGCAGAAATATTTAGTCAAGTTTATGTCAATCATTCATATAGCAGAAATATTTAGTCAAGTTTATGTCAATCATTCATATAGCAGAAATATTTAGTCCAGTTTATGTCAATCATTCTTATAGCAGAAATATTTAGTCAAGTTTATGTCAATCATTCATATAGCAGAAATATTTAGTCAAGTTTATGTCAATCATTCATATAGCAGAAATATTTAGTCAAGTTTATGTCAATCATTCATATAGCAGAAATATTTAGTCAAGTTTATGTCAATCATTCATATAGCAGAAATATTTAGTCAAGTTTATGTCAATCATTCATATAGCAGAAATATTTAGTCAAGTTTATGTCAATCATTCATATAGCAGAAATATTTAGTCAAGTTTATGTCAATCATTCATATAGCAGAAATATTTACTCAAGTTTATGTCAATCATTCATATAGCAGAAATATTTACTCAAGTTTATGTCAATCATTCATATAGCAGAAATATTTAGTCAAGTTTATGTCAATCATTCATATAGCAGAAATATTTACTCAAGTTTATGTCAATCATTCATATAGCAGAAATATTTACTCAAGTTTATGTCAATCATTCATATAGCAGAAATATTTACTCAAGTTTATGTCAATCATTTATATAGCAGAAATATTTAGTCAAGTTTATGTCAATCATTCATATAGCAGAAATATTTACTCAAGTTTATGTCAATCATTTATATAGCAGAAATATTTAGTCAAGTTTATGTCAATCATTTATATAGCAGAAATATTTAGTCAAGTTTATGTCAATCATTCATATAGCAGAAATATTTAGTCAAGTTTATGTCAATCATTCATATAGCAGAAATATTTACTCAAGTTTATGTCAATCATTTATATAGCAGAAATATTTAGTCAAGTTTATGTCAATCATTCATATAGCAGAAATATTTAGTCAAGTTTATGTCAATCATTCATATAGCAGAAATATTTAGTCCAGTTTATGTCAATCATTCATATAGCAGAAATATTTAGTCCAGTTTATGTCAATCATTCATATAGCAGAAATATTTAGTCAAGTTTATGTCAATCATTCATATAGCAGAAATATTTAGTCCAGTTTATGTCAATCATTCATATAGCAGAAATATTTAGACAAGTTTATGTCAATCATTCATATAGCAGAAATATTTAGTCAAATTTATGTCAATCATTCATATAGCAGAAATATTTAGTCAAGTTTATGTCAATCATTCATATAGCAGAAATATTTAGTCAAGTTTATGTCAATCATTCATATAGCAGAAATATTTAGTCAAGTTTATGTCAATCCTTTATATAGCAGAAATATTTAGTCAAGTTTATGTCAATCATTCATATAGCAGAAATATTTAGTCAAGTTTATGTCAATCATTCATATAGCAGAAATATTTAGTCAAGTTAATGTCAATCATTCATATAGCAGAAATATTTAGTCAAGTTTATGTCAATCATTCATATAGCAGAAATATTTAGTCAAGTTTATGTCAATCATTCTTATAGCAGAAATATTTACTCAAGTTTATGTCAATCATTCATATAGCAGAAATATTTACTCAAGTTTATGTCAATCATTCATATAGCAGAAATATTTAGTCAAGTTTATGTCAATCATTCATATAGCAGAAATATTTAGTCAAGTTTATGTCAATCATTCATATAGCAGAAATATTTAGTCAAGTTTATGTCAATCATTTATATAGCAGAAATATTTAGTCAAGTTTATGTCAATCATTCATATAGCAGAAATATTTAGTCAAGTTTATGTCAATCATTCATATAGCAGAAATATTTAGTCAAGTTAATGTCAATCATTCATATAGCAGAAATATTTAGTCAAGTTTATGTCAATCATTCATATAGCAGAAATATTTAGTCAAGTTTATGTCAATCATTCATATAGCAGAAATATTTAGTCAAGTTTATGTCAATCATTCATATAGCAGAAATATTTACTCAAGTTTATGTCAATCATTCATATAGCAGAAATATTTAGTCAAGTTTATGTCAATCATTCATATAGCAGAAATATTTAGTCAAGTTTATGTCAATCATTCATATAGCAGAAATATTTAGTCAAGTTTATGTCAATCATTCATATAGCAGAAATATTTACTCAAGTTTATGTCAATCATTTATATAGCAGAAATATTTAGTCAAGTTTATGTCAATCATTCATATAGCAGAAATATTTAGTCAAGTTTATGTCAATCATTCACATTTTTTTTTAAATAAACACATTTTTTATTACTTGGCTTAATTCTAAGTCTTCAAATTCAATGTTGCTAGTTTGAAAATACAGTAGGCCTACATCTATCATGCATTTATCTAAAGGCACATGTAGACTATAAGAACACTAGCTTGTCTTTCTTTTTACTGTCGGTGCAGAGGTTTTCTTGACTCGCTCATAAATAGATCTAGATTTTACACCATAGGTTCTCAACAGGGGCGTTATCGCCTACAGGGGGGGGGGGCGTCGGTGAAAGAGGTCTGGGGGGGGGCGCTGACGATCCCGGGGGCGAAAGGGAGGCGGTGAAGGACACATGGGCGGTACAAACATTCTTGAAATAATGTTAACAGATTTACTCTTTAAATTAACAAATTAAATGCACTTAATAATTACAACAGTAATATAAAGTTTGCAGAACAATCGATTCATTTTAATCGACTGATCCACTAATGACCTTATTGCCACTGTGTGACGTATATAGCTCAGAACAGAGGTAGTTGAAGAAGTACCCCACACAGGGCTACACATCAGTAAGATGCTGCCAGAGGGCGAAATTCGCCTTATCGCAGAGGCTAAAAGAGCAGCGAATAAAAAAAAACAAGCATAGGCTCTCCCTGCCACTGCCCGACTCCAACGGTCTCGCTTTCAAGTGCCACAGATGCGACAGTTTGTCTCTCAAGGATAGGGCTCCACTGCCAATGCTGCAAAACTGTCCAAATCTCAAGGGCGTAAATGAAATTAAATTGTCTTCTTATACTATGGAGCCAATGAATTGTGACGTAAAAGTTATTATAAGTCGTCTATGGGCTTAACCTATATTTATTTCTATATTTAGATTATTTTCCGAGAAATGGCAAGGGATGGAGCGATGTATTGTGGATGAAATGTGACGTAGAACACAAGTTCTGCTAAATAACAAGCATAGGGGCCTACTAATTAGAAATGCAGGAAAAGACTAACATTGTGGCAGCAAACTCCACTCGCCTTGACCTCAATTGAAGGGCATTTAATGCTCTACATAGACATACTAAATTTCAAATTATCACAATTTTAATATTAAAATTGAAACAAAGTGTTCTAGAAAAAAATGTTCTATTTTTAGCCATTTATAAATATGGGCGAAAATTTAACGAATCTTTGTAAATGTAAAAATATTGCACTAATTTGAAGTTTATTTTAAGTACGCAACTTTTATAGTAATAAATGATACAAAATGTACTGTATAAGTAGCTATACAAACAATGATTGACAATCTTGTACTGAAAGTAAAACAAACAATAGAGCGTTTGCAATGGGCGGAGCTTAAGTTTTTTGGGGACGTCATTTTGTAAATATAGAAGCCACTTGAGGTACAAATGTTACGTGGTGGAGTTGTTCTTTATCTTTGCCAAATTCACATCTGAATATTGGCTATCCTACTCACAAATAAGGCGGTAAATAGTCGTATATCATCTTCCTAGTCCAAGAGAAAACCTGACATAGTATTTTTTCAACGATTTTCACCATTTTACGCCCATTTCATCATCTTTATGTACGACCGGTAATTGATTTTATTGATATTATAATTATTGATGCCATTGCGAATAATTGTAGGCCTAATCGTTCCGTACAACATTAATTATATGTATTCCCCTATTTTAAAATTTAAATACTGCAGATTAATTGATTAATGTGATTAGGCTAGGGCCGGCTAGACCTTTTTACATAAATAAAAACAAGCTCGAGCCTATATGACACTTTATTGATATTGGCCATTGTGTATACCACTACACAAATAAAAAATAAATCACGTCCTTTTTGTCACGTGATTGCAAACGCCCTATAGCAGTTTTTATATAGTGTAAGTCTCGATCATTAAACAATAAATAAGGCATTATTTTATTATACAAAATTTAAGGTAACATTTATACGTGTTTTATTTTAAAGTGAAAGTTTTAAATGTTAATTAAAGGTCTAAAATAACAACTATTGACGATATGATTACAATCATTTATCCTATTTATAGTATTAAATATAATAGGCCTAATAAATAGCCCTTTCATCCAATAAAAAAACAACAACAAAATAATATATTATTATAATATAATTTAAAACTATTCCATATATTACCTGTAAATATGATTTCATTTGGTTTCTCTATTTTTTTTTCATTGGTATAAATCTAATGGGCCTCAACAGTAACCAAGTACGCATATTACGAGCAATATAGCCTGTAGCCTGTAGCCATAGAGGAAGTCCTTTTATTACACTTACAAATTTTAGGCACTTCTACATCCAGCCCCATTGTGAACAATTAATTGTCAAATTTTCCGAGAACCCCAAAATAAAATCTGCAAACAATTTACCACCCACCCATTGACTAACAATAATGTTTACGCTGCCATCTAATGCATTATGTCTTTTTCGTATATATAAATATTTTAAAGAATCAAATTTTTAGTTTCACTATTGATATTTCGATACAATATTGATTGTTCAATAGTTTAGGGGGATATTATTATTTAAGAATGAGCCCAGTTCGTTCACTATCCGCTCTTGCATTGTTGCCCTTCCCTCGCTCCCGCAATTTATACTAGTTGTACTATATCTTTCCTACTTTTCACTATTTGCCACACCCACTATGCCACTAATAATAATACAGTTTAGCTCATACAATTTTTTTTTTTTAAGTACACATTAAAAATTGTGTAACAGACCTATGATATCGACCTAATTTTAACTTTTCATCTATTAGTAATTAGCAAAAATATATTTGTTTCAATATTAGAACAAACCTTCTGTTCCACCTCTTGCCGTGCACTTTTCGCCCCCCTCCCCCCATAAAAAGTAGTCGCACAATTATACCCTATGTTCCCCCCACAACCCTACTATTTTGTTTTTCTTTGGTTCAGATCGCAATAGAGAGGGTAGATTCAGAAAGTCCACGAAGGTGGCAATGGAGTACAATCTATTATTTTAATGTTGATGGATGAATGGATGTGTGTCATATAAACACATGACTAATGTATAAATAAAATGTATTATATAAAGTCACTTTATTGACGTTAAATTATCTCGACCCCCTTCCCTCCTACATTTTAACAACTGTCAATTATGTCAACCCACTTCTCTGTATTTTCTTGACATAATTAATGGACAACCCTCTATGTAGTCTATTTGATTATGACTGACTATCAATAGTCACAAACATATACATAATATCCGTCAATAAACGTGTAACAAATCAGGGATATACAATAAATAATAAAGTTCAGGCTAGATCTGATAATCTTATTAGGATTAAGAGCTTATTATTAGGCCTACGCACGACAATGCATTATTCAATAAATGTTGAAAAATGACTTAGTCCTACCGATGAATTATTAAACATATGCCATGGTAGAAATATTCTTCAAGTGCAGATATAATAATAGTATTGTAAAATATGTTTTTTATTATCCACAAAAGAATTATTGTAGGCCTCATAGCTATTGCATTTTGAAGTCCTTATGAGTTTAGGCTAGACCGTATTTATCAACATTTATCTGCTGAAAATAGCTTCGCTTCCACAAATACCAGATACAATACTGTCTGGTTTAATTTAAATTTTATTGTGTGTGTAAACTACTTAATTGTATACTTAAATTTGTGGTAATTCATAATACTTTCCATAACTTGGCTAGTCCACCAAAGTTCAAATTTACTATTGTTTACATTGACAACAGATTGAAGACCCCAGTTGCATGTCAATTTACATAATATTTTATAATTAAATAATATTATAATATTATTTTATTATTATTTATTCAATTTCTTTAGCATATCTACTTAAAAATAAATGTAATTTTAGTTTATTTTATTGCAGGAAAAAATTATACTTATTCTTAAACTTTATATTTATAGGGCTTCGGAGACTCGAGAACAAGCGATTTACGGGAGTAAATCTAGACCGATTTTATTTAAATAAAATAGATATAATAATACATACATAAACTTTTCAACATAAAATACATTTTATGTTATTAATCTATGATATTGAATAGTTTCACTTAACTACTAAAGTGATAAAATCCGACACGACGCCTTTATTGGTAACGACCCTACAAATAGCGAAGATCGCGGCAGACATGTTTTTCCGGCAGTAAAATACTATTTCATAGGGTTTATCTTGGGCATTGGTCAACATGGGCCATACTATTTAGACTAATAATTCTTTCAGATTTGTACTTTCGATAACTTGATAATTGAAACATTTAAACTATTAATATTCTTTGCAAATATACATAGTGATTAAGGCCATTTATTTCTGTTAAATCGAGTGAAAAAAGTATCCTTCTATCTTGAATGTAACATGTGATTTAGTACGAGAAGTGTCGAAAACTTGAAAACGCGCAAAAAAAAACGGAAGCTAGTTTTGAGTACCTAGTTTTAGATCCCTTTTCTAATAGTGAAGAATTACAATCAGGCCTACCTTTACAACGGGAATCGATTGAATAAGCAACCAATGAAGAACTAAAATTGAAATTCGTTAGAAAGAACTATCACGACTTTTGGCTGAAAAAAGAAATACCATCAGTTTCTCCAGGCCTGTTGTGGGCATTGAGAAATACTTTTTTTTTTATTGCATTTCCATCTTCCTATTTAGTAGAGCGAGGTTTTAGTGCTGTTACCACTTTGTTGTCAAATAAAAAAAAGAAGCAAGTTGCAAGTAGTGGAGCGTGGAGACTTGAGGGTTTTGCTAAACAAAATTGAACCTAACATTGAAAACCTGCTGTCAACACACCAGACGCAAACTTCACACTAAAACTGCGTTTTAAAACCTCTTGCGTAGATTTTTGTAGACATGCGTATTATTATTAAAATAAATTTAAATCATTTAAATAAACGCTTCTTAATAATTGACTTTTACTTTTAAGCTCACAAAATAGGAATTCAATATATGCCACCAAACATATTTTTTTTTCTAAAACATTTCCTAAGGGAGGAGCGTTGAGTGAAAACATTTTTTAAAGGGGGCGGTGAGCCCAAAAAGGTTGAGAATGTATGTTTTACACCATAAAACTCGTTGGTTTAGACACAAATAAAAAAAAATTGTAACGATCTGTCAAAGTCTAGACGAATGCATGTGACAATACATTAGCATAGGCATCGCCAGTGTTCTTTAAAATAACACAATAATAATTCTTTGATGACTTTGGCTTAGTGTCAGGCCGGCTCATCCATATAGGCAAACTAGGCGGCTGGGGCGCAAAAATTTTTATTTTTTTATTTTTTTTTCGTGGGGGGGGGGGGGGGGGTGAAAATTGATGATTTTTTTCATTTGGGGATTTAAAAATATAAACTATATTAAAGTTTAGTGCTTCTGTGCACAACTAGCATAGGCAGATGAATTACTCGGTAATGAAAGGCCAAGGGTATTTTATTTTAGTTATCTAGGAAAATAGAAAAGTATGCCCTAACAGTACTTAGTTTGGCAACCACGTTGTGTGTAGCGGAGTGCAAAAAGGCACCCCCTCACTTCCCCCGGCCACACCCTGGATGCGATGCAGCGGCGGAATATCATAGTGAAGTGACGTTACCTTCAAGTCAGTTCGTGAATCGTAAGTCGTTAGGGCGCTGAGTTGTTTGCATCAAACTGTTAATTACGAAAACGAGTACATTAAATCCCCTATGTGGCACAAGATGATCGAGTCGAATTGATGCACAAACACATCTTAGCGGTACCAGTTATCTAATGTTTGTGATGCTTTAGACGAGATTTCTGAAGATACTAAATGGATATAGTGGCAGTATTGCAAAGGTAAAAGCACTTGGGTTACTTAAAAATATATCAGACTTCAAATTTATTATTGTCACATAGCACAACATTTGGATTCAAGTAAACATAATTAGTAAGATACTACAAGAAAAGGACTTGAGTATACAGAGAGAAGTTAGTCACCTGAAAAAACGAAGAGTTTTTGGTTACAGCTAGAAGTGATTTAGAGTTGAAAAGAGTTCTGGTAGATGCTAATGAAGAAGCATAATAGGTTGAATGGAATAGAACCATTATTTTAGAAAGAGAAGGTCAGAATTCAAAAGAGAAGAACATTGTTGATTACGAATCAATAGATGAATCTGTTATTGCTCCAGGTGACACCTCAGAAAGTTTCAAGATCCACTTGTATGTTGCTGCTTTAGACAGAGGTGCTTATGTTGCTGCTACAGACAGAGGTGCTTATGTTGCTGCTTTAGACAGAGCTGCTTATGTTGTTGCTACAGACAGAGGTGCTTATGTTGCTGCTTTAGACAGAGGTGCTTATGTTGCTGCTTTAGACAGAGGTGCTTATGTTGCTGCTTTAGACAGAGGTGCTTATGTTGTTGCTACAGACAGAGGTGCTTATGTTGTTGCTACAGACAGAGCTGCTTATGTTGCTGCTTTAGACAGAGGTGCTTATGTTGTTGCTACAGACAGAGGTGCTTATGTTGTTGCTACAGACAGAGCTGCTTATGTTGCTGCTTTAGACAGAGGTGCTTATGTTGTTGCTACAGACAGAGGTGCTTATGTTGTAGCTACAGACAGAGGTGCTTATGTTGCTGCTTTAGACAGAGCTGCTTATGTTGCTGCTTTAGACAGAGGTGCTTATGTTGCTGCTTTAGACAGAGGTGCTTATGTTGCTGCTTTAGACAGAGGTGCTTATGTTGTTGCTACAGACAGAGGTGCTTATGTTGCTGCTTTAGACAGAGGTGCTTATGTTGTTGCTACAGACAGAGGTGCTTATGTTGCTGCTTTAGACAGAGGTTCTTATGTTGTTGCTACAGACAGAGGTGCTTATGTTGCTGCTTTAGACAGAGGTGCTTATGTTATGCGGTAAAATAAATATTTTCCCAGTTAGTATCTGGTATCTTTGGATTTTTTTACAACTTTCCTGACCTAAGAAAACAAGACTATATCAGATGTTAAATCGATGTGCAAAAACTTGGAAAAAGCATTAACAATTAAAAAAAGATGGTAATGGTAAATGGTAATGGTAATTTATATAGCGCTTCTATCCATGCTATTTTAGCATGCTCAGTGCGCTCTAGAAGACTATTAATCTGTGAGAGGTTTCACTGCTGCCGGTTAAGCGCATGTGATAACAACTTAATATTAACGTCATCTAGTCCCAAAACTCCTGTAGGGCGACAGGGATCTGCCGGTGGCGGGGCTCGAACCCGCGACGTGTCAAGAGTTTTTTTTGGTTGACAGTCTGGTGAGCTAACCGCTAGGCCAGCCGGTTAAGATGAAGGTTGGAATGAATCTGACATTGCTGCAGTACGACAGTGTTCATAACTAAGAGCAATTTCTCATCTTCTCCATGATTCAGTATCAAACACTTAAGAAATCCTAAATACATTTACCAACAGAATTTTGAAAATGGATTTCCTAACATTTGTGTAGCCCTTCATATTTTGCTTACTTTGCTACTTTCCGTAGTTTTTCAAAACTTAAGCTAATTAAAACCTATCTGCGTAGTACAATGTGTCAGGAGAGACTTGCGGGTCGGGCGACTATTTATATTGAAAGTGAGATAGCAAGACAGACTCAAAAGCCCTTATACAAGAATTTGCTAAGCAGAAAGCAAGAAAAGTACCATTAGGATTTTAGTATTTAAGAGTATAAATACTGTTAATCAGTATTTAAAAGTGACTTTTGGCCTGTAGCTAAGAAAATAGTAATTCAATACCAAGCAATATCAAGTAGTCTTTGTGTATCTTTTTAAGTGTTGTAAAAACAGAAGAAAATATCTATAATCTAACTGTCAGTTTCGGTTTGTTATTAAAAGACCTATACAAAATGCAGGTATAAAGTAAAAAACCTATAAAACCCATATATCTAATGTAAAACTGTGTGTTATGTAACTTTTCTAATAATAGGCCTAATTTAGATGTCTAATTATTAATCTATAATACAAAGCCATTGTTACATTTCATTCAACTTTTTTATTTGCATTTGACTGTCATCAATCAAATGTTATAAAATTAAATTCTTTGTTTGGCTATAACAATTATTAACAAAATCACATTTTCGAAGTTCCATACCCGGCAGAACCCACCGAAGGTACCTTAATGAGGGCGCAGAACTGTTTTCGCTGGGGCGTCAGAAACACTAGAGCCGGCCCTGCTTAGTGTTTGCTCTGAAATCAAAGTGTTCGCTGTGAAGTTTAATGAAAAAAATGTTCGCTATGAAGCAATAAACATGGTCGTCTGAGAATGCAATCTACACCCTAACCCTGCATAGTAATACAAAAATGTTTATTCATTCAAGTAGCCACGTTGTCGTAATTTCTTTTAGGACTTTCGTTTTCATCCTATGTTTAGCGGTTTAGAGACTAAGTTACAAAAACTGAATAGGGTGCTATTTTTAGCCTAGTGGTGTTCACAAAGAGTGATTTACTCTACAAATAAATAAAACATAATGATACTTGAATTGTAGAAATAGATACACATTTTTAACATTCATGGAAAAATTGTATGAACTAAATTACACAATTTTTAGAGGGACAGAAAAGGGGGACTCAAGCGTGTCACCAAAGTATCCCTCCCCTACACGACGCAAGGCAGCCGTTTCTTCTCGCTCAACGAAGCGTGGAGTCATTTGTCTAATCTTAAGTCAGTTCGGGTTCGTGTCTGGACAATGCGCAGCTAGTTAGTAATGTCGATTCGCTGTGTTAATGTGTTTGTCACGTATGGATTACTGTAGGAAATTAGAAAAAGTCTAAAAATAGCTGTTTTATAGGGACTTTATCTAGTATTTGTAGTCTGTTCGTTTAATAGAGACTTTGTCTAGTATTTGTAGTCTGTTCGTTTAATAGGGACTTTGTCTTGTATTTGTAGTCTGTTCATTTAATAGGGGCTTTGTCTAGTTTTTGTAGTCTGTTCGTTTAATAGGGGCTTTGTCTAGTATTTGTAGTCTGTTCGTTTAATAGAGACTTTGTCTAGTATTTGTAGTCTGTTCGTTTAATAGGGGCTTTGTCTAGTTTTTGTAGTCTGTTCGTTTAATAGGGGCTTTGTCTAGTATTTGTAGTCTGTTCGTTTAATAGGGACTTTGTCTTGTATTTGTAGTCTGTTCATTTAATAGGGGCTTTGTCTAGTTTTTGTAGTCTGTTCGTTTAATAGGGGCTTTGTCTAGTATTTGTAGTCTGTTCGTTTAATAGAGACTTTGTCTAGTATTTGTAGTCTGTTCGTTTAATAGGGACTTTGTCTAGTATTTGTAGTCTGTTCGTTTAATAGGGACTTTTTCTTGTATTTGTATTCTTTCGTTTAATAGGGGCTTTGTCTAGTATTTGTAGTTGGTTCGTTTAATAGGGACTTTGTCTAGTATTTGTAGTCTGTTCGTTTAATAGGGACTTTGTCTAGCATTTGTAGTCTGTTCGTTTCATAGGGAATTTGTCTAGTATTTCTAGTCTGTTCGTTTAGTAGGGGCTTTGTCTAGTATTTGTAGTCTGTTCGTTTAATAGGGGCTTTGTCTAGTATTTGTAGTCTGTTCGTTTAATAGGGACTTTGTTTTGTATTTGTAGTCTGTTCATTTAGTAGGGGCTTTGTCTAGTTTTTGTAGTCTGTTCGTTTAATAGGGGCTTTGTCTAGTATTTGTAGTCTATTCGTTTAATGAAACTTTATCTAGTATTTGTAGTCTGTTCGTTTAATAGGGACTTTGTCTAGTATTTGTAGTCTGTTCGTTTAATAGGGACTTTGTCTAGTATTTGTAGTCTGTTCGTTTAATAGGGACTTTTTCTTGTATTTGTATTCTTTCGTTTAATAGGGGCTTTGTCTAGTATTTGTAGTCTGTTCGTTTAATAGGGACTTTGTCTAGTATTTGTAGTCTGTTCATTTAATAGGGGCTTTGTCTAGTTTTTGTAGTCTGTTCGTTTAATAGGGGCTTTGTCTAGTATTTGTAGTCTATTCGTTTAATGAAACTTTATCTAGTATTTGTAGTCTGTTCGTTTAATAGGGACTTTGTCTAGTATTTGTAGTCTGTTCGTTTAATAAGGACTTTGTCTAGTATTTGTAGTCTGTTCGTTTAATAGGGACTTTGTCTAGTATTTGTAGTCTATTCGTTTAATGAAACTTTGTCTAGTATTTGTAGTCTGTTCGTTTAATAGGGACTTTGTCTAGTATTTGAAGTCTGTTCGTTTAATAGGGACTTTGTCTAGTATTTGTAGTCTGTTCGTTTAATAGGGACTTTGTCTAGTATTTGTAGTCTGTTCGTTTAATAGGGACTTTTTCTTGTATTTGTATTCTTTCGTTTAATAGGGGCTTTGTCTAGTATTTGTAGTCTGTTCGTTTAATAGGGACTTTGTCTAGTATTTGTAGTCTGTTCATTTAATAGGGGCTTTGTCTAGTTTTTGTAGTCTGTTCGTTTAATAGGGGCTTTGTCTAGTATTTGTAGTCTATTCGTTTAATGAAACTTTATCTAGTATTTGTAGTCTGTTCGTTTAATAGGGACTTTGTCTAGTATTTGTAGTCTGTTCGTTTAATAAGGACTTTGTCTAGTATTTGTAGTCTGTTCGTTTAATAGAGACTTTGTCTAGTATTTGTAGTCTATTCGTTTAATGAAACTTTGTCTAGTATTTGTAGTCTGTTCGTTTAATAGGGACTTTGTCTAGTATTTGTAGTCTGTTCGTTTAATAGAGACTTTGTCTAGTATTTGTAGTCTATTCGTTTAATGAAACTTTGTCTAGTATTTGTAGTCTGTTCGTTTAATAGGGACTTTGTCTAGTATTTGAAGTCTGTTCGTTTAATAGGGACTTTGTCTAGTATTTGTAGTCTGTTCGTTTAATAGGGACTTTGTCTAGTATTTGTAGTCTGTTCGTTTAATAGGGACTTTGTCTAGTATTTGTAGTCTGTTCGTTTAATAGGGACTTTGTCTAGTATTTGAAGTCTGTTCGTTTAATAAGGACTTTGTCTAGTATTTGTAGTCTGTTCGTTCTCTGGTTTTTTTATGTGGGAGTGTGGGTTTACTTGTGCATGTCTACTTCTAGGTGTGGGTTTACTTGTGCATGTCTACTTCTATGTGTGGGTTTACTTGTGCATGTCTACTTCTAGGTGTGGGTTTACTTGTGCATGTCTACTTCTATGTGTGGGTTTACTTGTCCATGTCTACTTCTAGGTGTGGGTTTACTTTTCCATGTCTACTACCAGGGCCCCCCCCCCCCCCTGGAATTTAAAAAAAAATCTTTTTCAACTGATTTTTTACAAAATATGTACTAAATTCGCTAAAAATTTGGTAAATCTTTGTCACGCGAAAGTTCAGCCCCCCCCCCTGGAAAAAATTTCTGACTTCACCCCTGTCTACTACTAGGGGTGGGGTCTCGTCGGGGTCCTTCTCGTCCGAGGCAATGAAATCGCTTTTTTCTCCAGCTTCTGGAGGCTTCCCCCCTGTCTCTATTTTGTAATCTCCAAAGTTTCTATATATCCTTGCGGGTCCAGACGCGATTGGAGTAACTAATCCCAGGACTGCCGAAACTAGGAAAATGGATTAAGGGTTTCTACGTATACATCCTAGTACCACTGGAGAGAGGCGTGGAGGAAGGTTTTGTTGGGTCTTGCAGGTATTTTTTTGAAAGTTGGGTTTAATTTAAGGCGTTTCTTGTCGGAAGGCTGCGTTCTGAGGGGGATCTCGGAGGCTTGGGTCCCAGAGGGTACGGAGGGGAGATGTGGTAAGACGGGTTTAGGTATGTTCTGCTGGAGGCCCAGAGGGTACGGAGGGGAGATGTGGTAAGACGGGTTTAGGTATGTTCTGCTGGAGGCCCAGAGGGTACGGAGGGGAGAGGACCTCATTGACTATGGTACCGCCACTGCACTAAGCTGGCGACACACGATCATGAGTAAAGCGGTTAAAAGGACAAAGTAATTATTTTATAGTTTTTGAATTTTTTAATAATATTGAGTGTGTTCTTTCTAAAATAATTCTAATAATCTTCGTTTTATAATTCCTCCTTACAGTTACATATTGGATCATAAACTATGAACAAAAAATTAAAAGAAAAAAAACATCATGTTCGGCAGTTTTTTTTAAATGTTCTTCCTTGTCTTGCAGGAAAATACAAGATTGTGGCAGTAACAATAGTAAAGGGCTATAATTGTCATACACAATTTGTTTGTATTAGTTATTAGTCATGAAATTGTTTAGAAAAGATCTTCGTGAAGATTCAACAATAAGGGGAATGTCCATTTTTAACAGAATGATGATTTAATAGATATTTAGAATGTAGGGCGCTTACGATAATTTAGATTCAACTGTCTTTGAACAATTATAAGGAAATGCACATTGAGAGATAACAGAATCATTACAAAAGCTACCATAAAATAATCACACTCAAGAGAGCCTTCGTTTTCATATCCTCGGTAGAAGAGTAGTTAGTGACCCGCCTGTCACGAGGGAGACCCGGGTTCGATTCCTTGCTGGATTAGATATTTCTTAAAATCATGTTTATCAAGAGAGCAACATAAAAAACAATATGACGGCGCCTGTGAGAGAAGGACTTAATTCAAACATTTAGCATTTTGAGAAAATGGAAATTTAAAGTTTAAAACGATCCTCCACGGTCATATACTAAAAAGGTCATTACCGGTAACAAAAAATCTTTTTTTTTTAGATCAATTCATCTTTTTTTCTCAAATTTAATATCACCGGTTTTTGGTGTTATTATGTGTGTTTTACAACGTGATTTAATGTTATTATGTGTGTTTTACAAAGTGATTTAGTGTTATTATGTGTGTTTTACAAAGTTATTTAGTGTTATTATGTGTGTTTTACAAAGTGATTTAGTGTTATTATGTGTGTTTTACAAAGTGATTTAATGTTATTATGTGTGTTTTACAAGGTGATTTAATGTTATTATGTGTGTTTTACAAAGTGATTTAGTGTTATTATGTGTGTTTTACAAAGTTATTTAGTGTTATTATGTGTGTTTTACAAAGTGATTTAATGTTATTATGTGTGTTTTACAAAGTTATTTAGTGTTATTATGTGTGTTTTACAAAGTGATTTAGTGTTATTATGTGTGTTTTACAAAGTGATTTAATGTTATTATGTGTGTTTTACAAAGTGATTTAGTGTTATTATGTGTGTTTTACAAAGTGATTTAGTGTTATTATGTGTGTTTGACAAAGTGATTTAGTGTTATTATGTGTGTTTTACAAAGTGATTTAATGTTATTATGTGTGTTTTACAAAGTTATTTAGTGTTATTATGTGTGTTTTACAAAGTGATTTAGTGTTATTATGTGTGTTTTACAAAGTGATTTAATGTTATTATGTGTGTTTTACAAAGTGATTTAATGTTATTATGTGTGTTTTACAAAGTGATTTAGTGTTATTATGTGTGTTTTACAAAGTGATTTAGTGTTATTATGTGTGTTTTACAAAGTGATTTAGTGTTATTATGTGTGTTTTACAAAGTGATTTAATGTTATTATGTGTGTTTTACAAAGTGATTTAGTGTTATTATGTGTGTTTTACAAAGTGATTTAGTGTTATTATGTGTGTTTTACAAAGTGATTTAATGTTATTATGTGTGTTTTACAAAGTGATTTAATGTTATTATGTGTGTTTTACAAAGTGATTTAGTGTTATTATGTGTGTTTTACAAAGTGATTTAGTGTTATTATGTGTGTTTTACAAAGTGATTTAATGTTATTATGTGTGTTTTACAAAGTGATTTAATGTTATTATGTGTGTTTTACAAAGTTATTTAGTGTTATTATGTGTGTTTTACAAAGTGATTTAATGTTATTATTATGTGTGTTTTACAAAGTGATTTAATGTTATTATGTGTGTTTTACAAAGTGATTTAGTGTTATTATGTGTGTTTTACAAAGTGATTTAATGAAATTATGTGTGTTTTACAAAGCGATTTAATGTTATTATGTGTGTTTTACAAAGTTTTTTAGTGTTATTATGTGTGTTTTACAAAGTGATTTAATGTTATTATGTGTGTTTTACAAAGTGATTTAGTGTTATTATGTGTGTTTTACAAAGTGATTTAGTGTTATTATGTGTGTTTTACAAAGTGATTTAGTGTTATTATGTGTGTTTTACAAAGTGATTTAATGTTATTATGTGTGTTTTACAAAGTGATTTAATGTTATTATGTGTGTTTTACAAAGTGATTTAGTGTTATTATGTGTGTTTTACAAAGTGATTTAGTGTTATTATGTGTGTTTTACAAAGTGATTTAGTGTTATTATGTGTGTTTTACAAAGTGATTTAATGTTATTATGTGTGTTTTACAAAGTGATTTAATGTTATTATGTGTGTTTTACAAAGTGATTTAGTGTTATTATTATGTGTGTTTTACAAAGTGATTTAATGTTATTATGTGTGTTTTACAAAGTGATTTAATGTTATTATTATGTGTGTTTTTCAAAGTGATTTAATGTTATTATGTGTGTTTTACAAAGTGATTTAATGTTATTATGTGTGTTTTACAAAGTGATTTAGTGTTATTATGTGTGTTTTTCAAAGTGATTTAGTGTTTTTTTGTGTGTTTTACAAAGTGATTTAGTGTTATTATGTGTGTTTTACAAAGTGATTTAGTGTTATTATGTGTGTTTTACAAAGTGATTTAGTGTTATTATGTGTGTTTTACAAAGTTATTTAGTGTTATTATGTGTGTTTTACAAAGTGATTTAGTGTTATTATGTGTGTTTTACAAAGTTATTTAGTGTTATTATGTGTGTTTTACAAAGTGATTTAATATTATTATGTGTGTTTTACAAAGTGATTTAATGTTATTATGTGTGTTTTACAAAGTTATTTAGTGTTATTATGTGTGTTTTACAAAGTGATTTAATGTTATTATGTGTGTTTTACAAAGTTATTTAGTGTTATTATGTGTGTTTTACAAAGTTATTTAGTGTTATTATGTGTGTTTTACAAAGTGATTTAATGTTATTATGTGTGTTTTACAAAGTGATTTAGTGTTATTATGTGTGTTTTACAAAGTGATTTTGTGTTATTATGTGTGTTTTACAAAGTGATTTAGTGTTATTATGTGTGTTTTACAAAGTGATTTAATGTTATTATGTGTGTTTTACAAAGTGATTTAATGTTATTATGTGTGTTTTACAAAGTTATTTAGTGTTATTATGTGTGTTTTACAAAGTGATTTAATGTTATTATGTGTGTTTTACAAAGTGATTTAATGTTATTATGTGTGTTTTACAAAGTTATTTAATGTTATTATGTGTGTTTTACAAAGTGATTTAGTGTTATTATGTGTGTTTTACAAAGTGATTTAATGTTATTATGTGTGTTTTACAAGGTGATTTAATGTTATTATGTGTGTTTTACAAAGTGATTTAGTGTTATTATGTGTGTTTTACAAAGTGATTTAGTGTTATTATGTGTGTTTTACAAAGTGATTTAATGTTATTATGTGTGTTTTACAAAGTTATTTAGTGTTATTATGTGTGTTTTACAAAGTGATTTAGTGTTATTATGTGTGTTTTACAAAGTGATTTAATGTTATTATGTGTGTTTTACAAAGTGATTTAGTGTTATTATGTGTGTTTTACAAAGTGATTTGGTGTTATTATGTGTGTTTTACAAAGTGATTTAGTGTTATTATGTGTGTTTTACAAAGTGATTTAATGTTATTATGTGTGTTTTACAAAGTTATTTAGTGTTATTATGTGTGTTTTACAAAGTGATTTAGTGTTATTATGTGTGTTTTACAAAGTGATTTAATGTTATTATGTGTGTTTTACAAAGTGATTTAATGTTATTATGTGTGTTTTACAAAGTGATTTAGTGTTATTATGTGTGTTTTACAAAGTGATTTAGTGTTATTATGTGTGTTTTACAAAGTGATTTAGTGTTATTATGTGTGTTTTACAAAGTGATTTAATGTTATTATGTGTGTTTTACAAAGTTATTTAGTGTTATTATGTGTGTTTTACAAAGTGATTTAGTGTTATTATGTGTGTTTTACAAAGTGATTTAGTGTTATTATGTGTGTTTTACAAAGTGATTTAATGTTATTATGTGTGTTTTACAAAGTGATTTAGTGTTATTATGTGTGTTTTACAAAGTGATTTAGTGTTGTTATGTGTGTTTTACAAAGTGATTTAATGTTATTATGTGTGTTTTACAAAGTGATTTAATGTTATTATGTGTGTTTTACAAAGTTATTTAGTGTTATTATGTGTGTTTTACAAAGTGATTTAATGTTATTATTATGTGTGTTTTACAAAGTGATTTAATGTTATTATGTGTGTTTTACAAAGTGATTTAGTGTTATTATGTGTGTTTTACAAAGTGATTTAATGTTATTATGTGTGTTTTACAAAGCGATTTAATGTTATTATGTGTGTTTTACAAAGTTATTTAGTGTTATTATGTGTGTTTTACAAAGTGATTTAATGTTATTATGTGTGTTTTACAAAGTGATTTAGTGTTATTATGTGTGTTTTACAAAGTTATTTAGTGTTATTATGTGTGTTTTACAAAGTGATTTAGTGTTATTATGTGTGTTTTACAAAGTGATTTAATGTTATTATGTGTGTTTTACAAAGTGATTTAATGTTATTATGTGTGTTTTACAAAGTGATTTAGTGTTATTATGTGTGTTTTACAAAGTTATTTAGTGTTATTATGTGTGTTTTACAAAGTGATTTAATGTTATTATGTGTGTTTTACAAAGTGATTTAGTGTTATTATGTGTGTTTTACAAAGTGGCTTAGTGTTATTATGTGTGTTTTACAAAGTGATTTAGTGTTATTATGTGTGTTTTACAAAGTGATTTAGTGTTATTATGTGTGTTTTACAAAGTGATTTAGTGTTATTATGTCTGTTTTACAAAGTGATTTAGTGTTATTATGTGTGTTTTACAAAGTGATTTAATGTTATTATGTGTGTTTTACAAAGTGATTTAATGTTATTATGTGTGTTTTACAAAGTGATTTAGTGTTATTATTATGTGTGTTTTACAAAGTGATTTAATGTTATTATGTGTGTTTTACAAAGTGATTTAATGTTATTATTATGTGTGTTTTTCAAAGTGATTTAATGTTATTATGTGTGTTTTACAAAGTGATTTAATGTTATTATGTGTGTTTTACAAAGTGATTTAGTGTTATTATGTGTGTTTTTCAAAGTGATTTAGTGTTTTTATGTGTGTTTTACAAAGTGATTTAGTGTTATTATGTGTGTTTTACAAAGTGATTTAGTGTTATTATGTGTGTTTTACAAAGTGATTTAGTGTTATAATGTGTGTTTTACAAAGTGATTTAGTGTTATTATGTGTGTTTTACAAAGTGATTTAGTGTTATTATGTGTGTTTTACAAAGTTATTTAGTGTTATTTTGTGTGTTTTACAAAGTGATTTAATATTATTATGTGTGTTTTACAAAGTGATTTAATGTTATTATGTGTGTTTTACAAAGTTATTTAGTGTTATTATGTGTGTTTTACAAAGTGATTTAATGTTATTATGTGTGTTTTACAAAGTGATTTAGTGTTATTATGTGTGTTTTACAAAGTTATTTAGTGTTATTATGTGTGTTTTACAAAGTGATTTAATGTTATTATGTGTGTTTTACAAAGTGATTTAGTGTTATTATGTGTGTTTTACAAAGTGATTTTGTGTTATTATGTGTGTTTTACAAAGTGATTTAGTGTTATTATGTGTGTTTTACAAAGTGATTTAATGTTATTATGTGTGTTTTACAAAGTGATTTAATTGTATTATGTGTGTTTTACAAAGTTATTTAGTGTTATTATGTGTGTTTTACAAAGTGATTTAATGTTATTATGTGTGTTTTACAAAGTGATTTAATGTTATTATGTGTGTTTTACAAAGTTATTTAATGTTATTATGTGTGTTTTACAAGGTGATTTAATGTTATTATGTGTGTTTTACAAAGTGATTTAGTGTTATTATGTGTGTTTTACAAAGTGATTTAGTGTTATTATGTGTGTTTTACAAAGTGATTTAATGTTATTATGTGTGTTTTACAAAGTTATTTAGTGTTATTATGTGTGTTTTACAAAGTGATTTAGTGTTATTATGTGTGTTTTACAAAGTGATTTAATGTTATTATGTGTGTTTTATAAAGTGATTTAGTGTTATTATGTGTGTTTTACAAAGTGATTTAGTGTTATTATGTGTGTTTTACAAAGTGATTTAGTGTTATTATGTGTGTTTTACAAAGTGATTTAATGTTATTATGTGTGTTTTACAAAGTTATTTAGTGTTATTATGTGTGTTTTACAAAGTGATTTAGTGTTATTATGTGTGTTTTACAAAGTGATTTAATGTTATTATGTGTGTTTTACAAAGTGATTTAATGTTATTATGTGTGTTTTACAAAGTGATTTAGTGTTATTATGTGTGTTTTACAAAGTGATTTAGTGTTATTATGTGTGTTTTACAAAGTGATTTAGTGTTATTATGTGTGTTTTACAAAGTGATTTAATGTTATTATGTGTGTTTTACAAAGTTATTTAGTGTTATTATGTGTGTTTTACAAAGTGATTTAGTGTTATTATGTGTGTTTTACAAAGTGATTTAGTGTTATTATGTGTGTTTTACAAAGTGATTTAATGTTATTATGTGTGTTTTACAAAGTGATTTAGTGTTATTATGTGTGTTTTACAAAGTGATTTAGTGTTGTTATGTGTGTTTTACAAAGTGATTTAATGTTATTATGTGTGTTTTACAAAGTGATTTAATGTTATTATGTGTGTTTTACAAAGTTATTTAGTGTTATTATGTGTGTTTTACAAAGTGATTTAATGTTATTATTATGTGTGTTTTACAAAGTGATTTAATGTTATTATGTGTGTTTTACAAAGTGATTTAGTGTTATTATGTGTGTTTTACAAAGTGATTTAATGTTATTATGTGTGTTTTACAAAGCGATTTAATGTTATTATGTGTGTTTTACAAAGTTATTTAGTGTTATTATGTGTGTTTTACAAAGTGATTTAATGTTATTATGTGTGTTTTACAAAGTGATTTAGTGTTATTATGTGTGTTTTACAAAGTTATTTAGTGTTATTATGTGTGTTTTACAAAGTGATTTAGTGTTATTATGTGTGTTTTACAAAGTGATTTAATGTTATTATGTGTGTTTTACAAAGTGATTTAATGTTATTATGTGTGTTTTACAAAGTGATTTAGTGTTATTATGTGTGTTTTACAAAGTTATTTAGTGTTATTATGTGTGTTTTACAAAGTGATTTAATGTTATTATGTGTGTTTTACAAAGTGATTTAGTGTTATTATGTGTGTTTTACAAAGTGGCTTAGTGTTATTATGTGTGTTTTACAAAGTGATTTAGTGTTATTATGTGTGTTTTACAAAGTGATTTAGTGTTATTATGTGTGTTTTACAAAGTGATTTAGTGTTATTATGTGTGTTTTACAAAGTGATTTAATGTTATTATGTGTGTTTTACAAAGTGATTTAATGTTATTATGTGTGTTTTACAAAGTGATTTAGTGTTATTATTATGTGTGTTTTACAAAGTGATTTAATGTTATTATGTGTGTTTTACAAAGTGATTTAATGTTATTATTATGTGTGTTTTTCAAAGTGATTTAATGTTATTATGTGTGTTTTACAAAGTGATTTAATGTTATTATGTGTGTTTTACAAAGTGATTTAGTGTTATTATGTGTGTTTTTTTAAAGTGATTTAGTGTTTTTATGTGTGTTTTACAAAGTGATTTAGTGTTATTATGTGTGTTTTACAAAGTGATTTAGTGTTATTATGTGTGTTTTACAAAGTGATTTAGTGTTATTATGTGTGTTTTACAAAGTGATTTAGTGTTATTATGTGTGTTTTACAAAGTGATTTAGTGTTATTATGTGTGTTTTACAAAGTTATTTAGTGTTATTTTGTGTGTTTTACAAAGTGATTTAATATTATTATGTGTGTTTTACAAAGTGATTTAATGTTATTATGTGTGTTTTACAAAGTGATTTAATGTTATTATGTGTGTTTTACAAAGTGATTTAGTGTTATTATGTGTGTTTTACAAAGTTATTTAGTGTTATTATGTGTGTTTTACAAAGTGATTTAATGTTATTATGTGTGTTTTACAAAGTGATTTAGTGTTATTATGTGTGTTTTACAAAGTGATTTAGTGTTATTATGTGTGTTTTACAAAGTGATTTAGTGTTATTATGTGTGTTTTACAAAGTGATTTAGTGTTATTATGTGTGTTTTACAAAGTGATTTAGTGTTATTATGTGTGTTTTACAAAGTGATTTAGTGTTATTATGTGTGTTTTACAAAGTGATTTAGTGTTATTATGTGTGTTTTACAAAGTGATTTAATGTTATTATGTGTGTTTTACAAAGTGATTTAATGTTATTATGTGTGTTTTACAAAGTGATTTAGTGTTATTATTATGTGTGTTTTACAAAGTGATTTAATGTTATTATGTGTGTTTTACAAAGTGATTTAATGTTATTATTATGTGTGTTTTTCAAAGTGATTTAATGTTATTATGTGTGTTTTACAAAGTGATTTAATGTTATTATGTGTGTTTTACAAAGTGATTTAGTGTTATTATGTGTGTTTTTTTTAAAGTGATTTAGTGTTTTTATGTGTGTTTTACAAAGTGATTTAGTGTTATTATGTGTGTTTTACAAAGTGATTTAGTGTTATTATGTGTGTTTTACAAAGTGATTTAGTGTTATTATGTGTGTTTTACAAAGTGATTTAGTGTTATTATGTGTGTTTTACAAAGTGATTTAGTGTTATTATGTGTGTTTTACAAAGTTATTTAGTGTTATTTTGTGTGTTTTACAAAGTGATTTAATATTATTATGTGTGTTTTACAAAGTGATTTAATGTTATTATGTGTGTTTTACAAAGTGATTTAATGTTATTATGTGTGTTTTACAAAGTGATTTAGTGTTATTATGTGTGTTTTACAAAGTTATTTAGTGTTATTATGTGTGTTTTACAAAGTGATTTAATGTTATTATGTGTGTTTTACAAAGTGATTTAGTGTTATTATGTGTGTTTTACAAAGTGATTTTGTGTTATTATGTGTGTTTTACAAAGTGATTTAGTGTTATTATGTGTGTTTTACAAAGTGATTTAATGTTTATATGTGTGTTTTACAAAGTGATTTAATTGTATTATGTGTGTTTTACAAAGTTATTTAGTGTTATTATGTGTGTTTTACAAAGTGATTTAATGTTATTATGTGTGTTTTACAAAGTGATTTAATGTTATTATGTGTGTTTTACAAAGTTATTTAATGTTATTATGTGTGTTTTACAAAGTGATTTAATGTTATTATGTGTGTTTTACAAAGTTATTTAGTGTTTTTATGTGTGTTTTAAAAAGTTATTTAGTGTTATTATGTGTGTTTTACAAAGTGATTTAATGTTATTATGTGTGTTTTACAAAGTGATTTAATGTTATTATGTGTGTTTTACAAAGTGATTTAGTGTTATTATGTGTGTTTTACAAAGTGATTTAATGTTATTATGTGTGATTTACAAAGTGATTTAATGTTATTATGTGTGTTTTACAAAGTGATTTAGTGTTATTATGTGTGTTTTACAAAGTGATTTAGTGTTATTATGTGTGTTTTACAAAGTGATTTAATGTTATTATGTGTGTTTTACAAAAATTTAATGTTATTATGTGTGTTTTACAAAGTTATTTAGTGTTATTATGTGTGTTTTACAAAGTGATTTAATGTTATTATTATGTGTGTTTTACAAAGTGATTTAATGTTATTATGTGTGTTTTACAAAGTGATTTAGTGTTATTATGTGTGTTTTACAAAGTGATTTAATGTTATTATGTGTGTTTTACAAAGCGATTTAATGTTATTATGTGTGTTTTACAAAGTTATTTAGTGTTATTATGTGTGTTTTACAAAGTGATTTAATGTTATTATGTGTGTTTTACAAAGTGATTTAGTGTTATTATGTGTGTTTTACAAAGTGATTTAGTGTTATTATGTGTGTTTTACAAAGTGATTTAATGTTATTATGTGTGTTTTACAAAGTGATTTAATGTTATTATGTGTGTTTTACAAAGTGATTTAGTGTTATTATGTGTGTTTTACAAAATTATTTAGTGTTATTATGTCTGTTTTACAAAGTGATTTAATGTTATTATGTGTGTTTTACAAAGCGATTTAATGTTATTATGTGTGTTTTACAAAGTTATTTAGTGTTATTATGTGTGTTTTACAAAGTGATTTAATGTTATTATGTGTGTTTTACAAAGTGATTTAGTGTTATTATGTGTGTTTTACAAAGTTATTTAGTGTTTTTATGTGTGTTTTACAAAGTGATTTAGTGTTATTATGTGTGTTTTACAAAGTGATTTAATGTTATTATGTGTGTTTTACAAAGTGATTTAATGTTATTATGTGTGTTTTACAAAGTGATTTAGTGTTATTATGTGTGTTTTACAAAGTTATTTAGTGTTATTATGTGTGTTTTACAAAGTGATTTAATGTTATTATGTGTGTTTTACAAAGTGATTTAGTGTTATTATATGTGTTTTACAAAGTGGCTTAGTGTTATTATGTGTGTTTTACAAAGTGATTTAGTGTTATTATGTGTGTTTTACAAAGTGATTTAGTGTTATTATGTGTGTTTTACAAAGTGATTTAGTGTTATTATGTGTGTTTTACAAAGTGATTTAGTGTTATTATGTGTGTTTTACAAAGTGATTTAGTGTTATTATGTGTGTTTTACAAAGTGATTTAGTGTTATTATGTCTGTTTTACAAAGTGATTTAGTGTTATTATGTGTGTTTTACAAAGTGATTTAATGTTATTATGTGTGTTTTACAAAGTGATTTAATGTTATTATGTGTGTTTTACAAAGTGATTTAGTGTTATTATTATGTGTGTTTTACAAAGTGATTTAATGTTATTATGTGTGTTTTACAAAGTGATTTAATGTTATTATTATGTGTGTTTTTCAAAGTGATTTAATGTTATTATGTGTGTTTTACAAAGTGATTTAATGTTATTATGTGTGTTTTACAAAGTGATTTAGTGTTATTATGTGTGTTTTTCAAAGTGATTTAGTGTTTTTATGTGTGTTTTACAAAGTGATTTAGTGTTATTATGTGTGTTTTACAAAGTGATTTAGTGTTATTATGTGTGTTTTACAAAGTGATTTAGTGTTATTATGTGTGTTTTACAAAGTGATTTAGTGTTATTATGTGTGTTTTACAAAGTGATTTAGTGTTATTATGTGTGTTTTACAAAGTTATTTAGTGTTATTTTGTGTGTTTTACAAAGTGATTTAATATTATTATGTGTGTTTTACAAAGTGATTTAATGTTATTATGTGTGTTTTACAAAGTTATTTAGTGTTATTATGTGTGTTTTACAAAGTGATTTAATGTTATTATGTGTGTTTTACAAAGTGATTTAGTGTTATTATGTGTGTTTTACAAAGTTATTTAGTGTTATTATGTGTGTTTTACAAAGTGATTTAATGTTATTATGTGTGTTTTACAAAGTGATTTAGTGTTATTATGTGTGTTTTACAAAGTGATTTTGTGTTATTATGTGTGTTTTACAAAGTGATTTAGTGTTATTATGTGTGTTTTACAAAGTGATTTAATGTTATTATGTGTGTTTTACAAAGTGATTTAATTGTATTATGTGTGTTTTACAAAGTTATTTAGTGTTATTATGTGTGTTTTACAAAGTGATTTAATGTTATTATGTGTGTTTTACAAAGTGATTTAATGTTATTATGTGTGTTTTACAAAGTTATTTAATGTTATTATGTGTGTTTTACAAGGTGATTTAATGTTATTATGTGTGTTTTACAAAGTGATTTAGTGTTATTATGTGTATTTTACAAAGTGATTTAGTGTTATTATGTGTGTTTTACAAAGTGATTTAATGTTATTATGTGTGTTTTACAAAGTTATTTAGTGTTATTATGTGTGTTTTACAAAGTGATTTAATGTTATTATGTGTGTTTTACAAAGCGATTTAATGTTATTATGTGTGTTTTACAAAGTTATTTAGTGTTATTATGTGTGTTTTACAAAGTGATTTAATGTTATTATGTGTGTTTTACAAAGTGATTTAGTGTTATTATGTGTGTTTTACAAAGTGATTTAGTGTTATTATGTGTGTTTTACAAAGTGATTTAATGTTATTATGTGTGTTTTACAAAGTGATTTAATGTTATTATGTGTGTTTTACAAAGTGATTTAGTTTTATTATGTGTGTTTTACAAAGTTATTTAGTGTTATTATGTGTGTTTTACAAAGTGATTTAATGTTATTATGTGTGTTTTACAAAGCGATTTAATGTTATTATGTGTGTTTTACAAAGTGATTTAGTGTTATTATGTGTGTTTTACAAAGTTATTTAGTGTTATTATGTGTGTTTTACAAAGTGATTTAGTGTTATTATGTGTGTTTTACAAAGTGATTTAATGTTATTATGTGTGTTTTACAAAGTGATTTAATGTTATTATGTGTGTTTTACAAAGTGATTTAGTGTTATTATGTGTGTTTTACAAAGTTATTTAGTGTTATTATGTGTGTTTTACAAAGTGATTTAATGTTATTATGTGTGTTTTACAAAGTGATTTAGTGTTATTATGTGTGTTTTACAAAGTGGCTTAGTGTTATTATGTGTGTTTTACAAAGTGATTTAGTGTTATTATGTGTGTTTTACAAAGTGATTTAGTGTTATTATGTGTGTTTTACAAAGTGATTTAGTGTTATTATGTGTGTTTTACAAAGTGATTTAGTGTTATTATGTGTGTTTTACAAAGTGATTTAATGTTATTATGTGTGTTTTACAAAGAGATTTAATGTTATTATGTGTGTTTTACAAAGTGATTTAGTGTTATTATTATGTGTGTTTTACAAAGTGATTTAATGTTATTATGTGTGTTTTACAAAGTGATTTAATGTTATTATTATGTGTGTTTTTCAAAGTGATTTAATGTTATTATGTGTGTTTTACAAAGTGATTTAATGTTATTATGTGTGTTTTACAAAGTGATTTAGTGTTATTATGTGTGTTTTTCAAAGTGATTTAGTGTTTTTATGTGTGTTTTACAAAGTGATTTAGTGTTATTATGTGTGTTTTACAAAGTGATTTAGTGTTATTATGTGTGTTTTACAAAGTGATTTAGTGTTATTATGTGTGTTTTACAAAGTGATTTAGTGTTATTATGTGTGTTTTACAAAGTGATTTAGTGTTATTATGTGTGTTTTACAAAGTTATTTAGTGTTATTTTGTGTGTTTTACAAAGTGATTTAATATTATTATGTGTGTTTTACAAAGTGATTTAATGTTATTATGTGTGTTTTACAAAGTTATTTAGTGTTATTATGTGTGTTTTACAAAGTGATTTAATGTTATTATGTGTGTTTTACAAAGTGATTTAGTGTTATTATGTGTGTTTTACAAAGTTATTTAGTGTTATTATGTGTGTTTTACAAAGTGATTTAATGTTATTATGTGTGTTTTACAAAGTGATTTAGTGTTATTATGTGTGTTTTACAAAGTGATTTTGTGTTATTATGTGTGTTTTACAAAGTGATTTAGTGTTATTATGTGTGTTTTACAAAGTGATTTAATGTTATTATGTGTGTTTTACAAAGTGATTTAATTGTATTATGTGTGTTTTACAAAGTTATTTAGTGTTATTATGTGTGTTTTACAAAGTTATTTAATGTTATTATGTGTGTTTTACAAAGTGATTTAATGTTATTATGTGTGTTTTACAAAGTTATTTAATGTTATTATGTGTGTTTTACAAAGTGATTTAATGTTATTATGTGTGTTTTACAAAGTTATTTAGTGTTATTATGTGTGTTTTAAAAAGTTATTTAGTGTTATTATGTGTGTTTTACAAAGTGATTTAATGTTATTATGTGTGTTTTACAAAGTGATTTAATGTTATTATGTGTGTTTTACAAAGTGATTTAGTGTTATTATGTGTGTTTTACAAAGTGATTTAATGTTATTATGTGTGATTTACAAAGTGATTTAATGTTATTATGTGTGTTTTACAAAGTGATTTAGTGTTATTATGTGTGTTTTACAAAGTGATTTAGTGTTATTATGTGTGTTTTACAAAGTGATTTAATGTTATTATGTGTGTTTTACAAAGTTATTTAGTGTTATTATGTGTGTTTTACAAAGTGATTTAATGTTATTATTATGTGTGTTTTACAAAGTGATTTAATGTTATTATGTGTGTTTTACAAAGTGATTTAGTGTTATTATGTGTGTTTTACAAAGTGATTTAATGTTATTATGTGTGTTTTACAAAGCGATTTAATGTTATTATGTGTGTTTTACAAAGTTATTTAGTGTTATTATGTGTGTTTTACAAAGTGATTTAATGTTATTATGTGTGTTTTACAAAGTGATTTAGTGTTATTATGTGTGTTTTACAAAGTGATTTAGTGTTATTATGTGTGTTTTACAAAGTGATTTAGTGTTATTATGTGTGTTTTACAAAGTGATTTAATGTTATTATGTGTGTTTTACAAAGTGATTTAATGTTATTATGTGTGTTTTACAAAGTGATTTAGTGTTATTATGTGTGTTTTACAAAGTTATTTAGTGTTATTATGTGTGTTTTACAAAGTGATTTAATGTTATTATGTGTGTTTTACAAAGTGATTTAGTGTTATTATGTGTGTTTTACAAAGTGATTTAGTGTTATTATGTGTGTTTTACAAAGTGATTTAGTGTTATTATGTGTGTTTTACAAAGTGATTTAGTGTTATTATGTGTGTTTTACAAAGTGATTTAGTGTTATTATGTGTGTTTTACAAAGTAATTTAGTGTTATTATGTGTGTTTTACAAAGTGATTTAGTGTTATTATGTGTGTTTTACAAAGTGATTTAATGTTATTATGTGTGTTTTACAAAGTGATTTAGTGTTATTATGTGTGTTTTACAAAGTGATTTAGTGTTATTATGTGTGTTTTACAAAGTTATTTAGTGTTATTATGTGTGTTTTACAAAGTGATTTAGTGTTATTATGTGTGTTTTACAAAGTGATTTAATGTTATTATGTGTGTTTTACAAAGTGATTTAGTGTTATTATGTGTGTTTTTCAAAGTGATTTAGTGTTTTTATGTGTGTTTTACAAAGTGATTTAGTGTTATTATGTGTGTTTTACAAAGTGATTTAGTGTTATTATGTGTGTTTTACAAAGTGATTTAGTGTTATTATGTGTGTTTTACAAAGTGATTTCGTGTTATTATGTGTGTTTTACAAAGTGATTTAGTGTTATTATGTGTGTTTTACAAAGTTATTTAGTGTTATTATGTGTGTTTTACAAAGTGATTTAATGTTATTATGTGTGTTTTACAAATTCATTTAATGTTATTATGTGTGTTTTACAAAGTTTTTTAGTGTTATTATGTGTGTTTTACAAAGTGATTTAATGTTATTATGTGTGTTTTACAAAGTGATTTAGTGTTATTATGTGTGTTTTACAAAGTTATTTAGTGTTACTATGTGTGTTTTACAAAGTGATTTAATGTTATTATGTGTGTTTTACAAAGTGATTTAGTGTTATTATGTGTGTTTTACAAAGTGATTTTGTGTTATTATGTGTGTTTTACAAAGTGATTTAGTGTTATTATGTGTGTTTTACAAAGTGATTTAATGTTATTATGTGTGTTTTACAAAGTGATTTAATGTTATTATGTGTGTTTTACAAAGTTATTTAGTGTTATTATGTGTGTTTTACAAAGTGATTTAATGTTATTATGTGTGTTTTACAAAAAGATTTAATGTTATTATGTGTGTTTTACAAAGTTATTTAATGTTATTATGTGTGTTTTACAAAGTTATTTAGTGTTATTATGTGTGTTTTACAAAGTGATTTAATGTTATTATGTGTGTTTTACAAAGTGATTTAATGTTATTATGTGTGTTTTACAAAGTTATTTAATGTTATTATGTGTGTTTTACAAAGTGATTTAGTGTTATTATGTGTCTTTTACAAAGTGATTTAATGTTATTATGTGTGTTTTACAAAGTTATTTAATGTTATTAGGTGTGTTTTACAAAGTGATTTAATGTTATTATGTGTGTTTTACAAAGTTATTTAGTGTTATTATGTGTGTTTTACAAAGTGATTTAATGTTATTATGTGCGTTTTACAAAGTGATTTAATGTTATTATGTGTGTTTTACAAAGTGATTTAATGTTATTATGTGTGTTTTACAAAGTTATTTAGTGTTATTATGTGTGTTTTACAAAGTGATTTAATGTTATTATGTGTGTTTTACAAAGTGATTTAATGTTATTATGTGTGTTTTACAAAGTGATTTAATGTTATTATGTGTGTTTTACAAAGTTATTTAGTGTTATTATGTGTGTTTTAAAAAGTGATTTAATGTTATTATGTGTGTTTTACAAAGTGATTTAATGTTATTATGTGTGTTTTACAAAGTGATTTAATGTTATTATGTGTGTTTTACAAAGTGATTTAGTGTTATTATGTGTGTTTTACAAAGTGATTTAGTGTTATTATGTGTGTTTTACAAAGTGATTTAATGTTATTATGTGTGTTTTACAAAGTGATTTAATGTTATTATGTGTGTTTTACAAAGTTATTTAGTGTTATTATGTGTGTTTTACAAAGTGATTTAGTGTTATTATGTGTGTTTTACAAAGTGATTTAATGTTATTATGTGTGTTTTACAAAGTGATTTAATGTTATTATGTGTGTTTTACAAAGTGATTTAGTGTTATTATGTGTGTTTTACAAAGTGATTTAGTGTTATTATGTGTGTTTTACAAAGTGATTTAGTGTTATTATGTGTGTTTTACAAAGTGATTTAATGTTATTATGTGTGTTTTACAAAGTGATTTAATGTTATTATTATGTGTGTTTTACAAAGTTATTTAGTGTTATTATGTGTGTTTTACAAAGTGATTTAGTGTTATTATGTGTGTTTTACAAAGTGATTTAGTGTTATTATGTGTGTTTTACAAAGTTTTTTAGTGTTATTATGTGTGTTTTACAAAGTGATTTAATGTTATTATGTGTGTTTTACAAAGTTATTTAATGTTATTATGTGTGTTTTACAAAGTTATTTAGTGTTATTATGTGTGCTTTACAAAGTGATTTAATGTTATTATTATGTGTGTTTTACAAAGTGATTTAATGTTATTATGTGTGTTTTACAAAGTGATTTAATGTTATTATGTGTGTTTTACAAAGTGATTTAATGTTATTATGTGTGTTTTACAAAGTTATTTAGTGTTATTATGTGTGTTTTACAAAGTGATTTAATGTTATTATTATGTGTGTTTTACAAAGTGATTTAATGTTATTATGTGTGTTTTACAAAGTGATTTAATGTTATTATTATGTGTGTTTTACAAAGTGATTTAATGTTATTATGTGTGTTTTACAAAGTGATTTAATGTTATTATTATGTGTGTTTTACAAAGTTATTTAGTGATATTATGTGTGTTTTACAAAGTGATTTAATGTTATTATTATGTGTTTTTTTCAAAGTGATTTAATAATATTATGTGTGTTTTACAAAGTGATTTAATGTTATTATGTGTGTTTTACAAAGTGATTTAGTGTTATTATGTGTGTTTTACAAATTGATTTAGTGTTATTATGTGTGTTTTACAAAGTGATTTAGTGTTATTATGTGTGTTTTACAAAGTGATTTAGTGTTATTATGTGTGTTTTACAAAGTGATTTAATGTTATTATGTGTGTTTTACAAAGTGATTTAGTGTTATTATGTGTGTTTTTCAAAGTGATTTAGTGTTTTTATGTGTGTTTTACAAAGTGATTCAGTGTTATTTTGTGTGTTTTACAAAGTGATTTAGTGTTATTATGTGTGTTTTACAAAGTGATTTAGTGTTATTATGTGTGTTTTACAAAGTGATTTAGTGTTATTATGTGTGTTTTACAAAGTGATTTAGTGTTATTATGTGTGTTTTACAAAGTGATTTAATGTTATTATGTATGTTTTACAAAGTGATTTAATGTTATTATGTGTGTTTTACAAAGTTATTTAGTGTTATTATGTGTGTTTTACAAAGTGATTTAATGTTATTATGTGTGTTTTACAAAGTGATTTAGTGTTATTATGTGTGTTTTACAAAGTTATTTAGTGTTATTATGTGTGTTTTACAAAGTGATTTAATGTTATTATGTGTGTTTTACAAAGTGATTTAGTGTTATTATGTGTGTTTTACAAAGTTATTTAGTGTTATTATGTGTGTTTTACAAAGTGATTTAGTGTTATTATGTGTGTTTTACAAAGTGATTTAATGTTATTATGTGTGTTTTACAAAGTTATTTAGTGTTATTATGTGTGTTTTACAAAGTGATTTAATGTTATTATGTGTGTTTTACAAAGTGATTTAATATTTCTATGTGTGTTTTACAAAGTTATTTAGTGTTATTATGTGTGTTTTACAACGTGATTTAATGTTATTATATGTGTTTTACAAAGTGATTTAATGTTATTATGTGTGTTTTACAAAAAGATTTAGTGTTATTATGTGTGTTTTACAAAGTGATTTAATGTTATTATGTGTGTTTTACAAAGTGATTTAATGTTATTATGTGTGTTTTACAAAGTTATTTAGTGTTATTATGTGTGTTTTACAAAGTGATTTAATGTTATAATGTGTGTTTTACAAAGTGATTTAGTGTTATTATGTGTGTTTTACAAAGTGATTTAGTGTTATTATGTGTGTTTTACAAAGTGATTTAGTGTTATTATGTGTGTTTTACAAAGTGATTTAATGTTATTATGTGTGTTTTACAAAGTTATTTAGTGTTATTATGTGTGTTTTACAAAGTGATTTAATGTTATTATGTGTGTTTTACAAAGTGATTTAATGTTATTATGTGTGTTTTACAAAGTGATTTAATGTTATTATGTGTGTTTTACAAAGTGATTTAGTGTTATTATGTGTGTTTTACAAAGTTATTTAGTGTTATTATGTGTTTTACAAAGTGATTTAATGTTATTATGTGTGTTTTACAAAGTGATTTAATGTTATTATGTGTGTTTTACAAAGTTTTTTAATGTTATTATGTGTGTTTTACAAAGTGATTTAATGTTATTATGTGTGTTTTACAAAGTGATTTAGTGTTATTATGTGTGTTTTACAAAGTGATTTAATGTTATTATGTGTGTTTTACAAAGTGATTTAGTGTTATTATGTGTGTTTTACAAAGTGATTTAGTGTTATTATGTGTGTTTTACAAAGTGATTTAGTGTTATTATGTGTGTTTTACAAAGTGATTTAATGTTATTATGTGTGTTTTACAAAGTTATTTAGTGTTATTATTATGTGTGTTTTACAAAGTGATTTAGTGCTATTATGTGTGTTTTACAAAGTGATTTAGTGTTATTATGTGTGTTTTACAAAGTGATTTAGTGTTATTATGTGTGTTTTACAAAGTGATTTAGTGTTATTATGTGTGTTTTACAAAGTGATTTAGTGTTATTATGTGTGTTTTACAAAGTGATTTAGTTTTATTATGTGTGTTTTACAAAGTGATTTAGTGTTATTATGTGTGTTTTACAAAGTGATTTAATGTTATAATTATATGTGTTTTACAAAGTGATTTAGTGTTATTATGTGTGTTTTACAAAGTGATTTAATGTTATTATTATGTGTGTTTTACAAAGTGATTTAATGTTATTATGTGTGTTTTACAAAGTGATTTAATGTTATTATTATGTGTGTTTTAAAAAGTGATTTAATGTTATTATGTGTGTTTTACAAAGTGATTTAATGTTATTATGTGTGTTTTACAAAGTGATTTAGTGTTATTATGTGTGTTTTTCAAAGTGATTTAGTGTTTTTATGTGTGTTTTACAAAGTGATTTAGTGTTATTATGTGTGTTTTACAAAGTGATTTAGTGTTATTATGTGTGTTTTACAAAGTGATTTAGTGTTATTATGTGTGTTTTACAAAGTGATTTAGTGTTGTTATGTGTGTTTTACAAAGTGATTTAGTGTTATTATGTGTGTTTTACAAAGTTATTTAGTGTTATTATGTATTTTTTACAAAGTGATTTAATGTTATTATGTGTGTTTTACAAAGTGATTTAATGTTATTATGTGTGTTTTACAAAGTTATTTAGTGTTATTATGTGTGTTTTACAAAGTGATTTAATGTTATTATGTGTGTTTTACAAAGTTATTTAGTGTTATTATGTGTGTTTTACAAAGTGATTTAATGTTATTATGTGTGTTTTACAAAGTGATTTAATGTTATTATGTGTGTTTTACAAAGTTATTTAGTGTTATTATGTGTGTTTTACAAAGTGATTTAATGTTATTATGTGTGTTTTACAAAGTTATTTAGTGTTATTATGTGTGTTTTACAAAGTGATTTAGTGTTATTATGTGTGTTTTACAAAGTGATTTAGTGTTATTATGTGTGTTTTACAAAGTGATTTAATGTTATTATGTGTGTTTTACAAAGTTATTTAGTGTTATTATGTGTGTTTTACAAAGTGATTTAGTGTTATTATGTGTGTTTTACAAAGTGATTTAATGTTATTATGTGTGTTTTACAAAGTGATTTAATGTTATTATGTGTGTTTTACAAAGTGATTTAGTGTTATTATGTGTGTTTTACAAAGTGATTTAGTGTTATTATGTGTGTTTTACAAAGTGATTTAATGTTATTATGTGTGTTTTACAAAGTGATTTAATGTTATTATGTGTGTTTTACAAAGTTATTTAATGTTATTATGTGTGTTTTACAAAGTGATTTAATGTTATTATGTGTGTTTTACAAAGTGATTTAGTGTTATTATGTGTGTTTTACAAAGTGATTTAATGTTATTATGTGTGTTTTACAAAGTGATTTAGTGTTATTATGTGTGTTTTACAAAGTGATTTAGTGTTATTATGTGTTTTTTACAAAGTGATTTAGTGTTATTATGTGTGTTTTACAAAGTGATTTAATGTTATTATGTGTGTTTTACAAAGTGATTTAGTGTTATTATGTGTGTTTTACAAAGTGATTTAATCTTATTATGTGTGTTTTTACAAAGTGATTTAATGTTATTATGTGTGTTTTACAAAGTTATTTAGTGTTATTATGTGTGTTTTACAAAGTGATTTAGTGTTATTATGTGTGTTTTACAAAGTGATTTAGTGTTATTATGTGTGTTTTACAAAGTGATTTAGTGTTATTATGTGTGTTTTACAAAGTTATTTAGTGTTATTATGTGTGTTTTACAAAGTGATTTAATGTTATTATGTGTGTTTTACAAAGTGATTTAGTGTTATTATGTGTGTTTTACAAAGTGATTTAATGTTATTATGTGTGTTTTACAAAGTTATTTAGTGTTATTATGTGTGTTTTACAAAGTGATTTAATGTTATTATGTGTGTTTTACAAAGTGATTTAATGTTATTATGTGTGTTTTACAAAGTGATTTAATGTTATTATGTGTGTTTTACAAAGTGATTTAGTGTTATTATGTGTGTTTTACAAAGTTATTTAGTGTTATTATGTGTTTTACAAAGTGATTTAATGTTATTATGTGTGTTTTACAAAGTGATTTAATGTTATTATGTGTGTTTTACAAAGTGATTTAATGTTATTATGTGTGTTTTACAAAGTGATTTAATGTTATTATGTGTGTTTTACAAAGTGATTTAGTGTTATTATGTGTGTTTTACAAAGTGATTTAATGTTATTATGTGTGTTTTACAAAGTGATTTAGTGTTATTATGTGTGTTTTACAAAGTGATTTAGTGTTATTATGTGTGTTTTACAAAGTGATTTAGTGTTATTATGTGTGTTTTACAAAGTGATTTAATGTTATTATGTGTGTTTTACAAAGTTATTTAGTGTTATTATTATGTGTGTTTTACAAAGTGATTTAGTGCTATTATGTGTGTTTTACAAAGTGATTTAGTGTTATTATGTGTGTTTTACAAAGTGATTTAGTGTTATTATGTGTGTTTTACAAAGTGATTTAGTGTTATTATGTGTGTTTTACAAAGTGATTTAGTGTTATTATGTGTGTTTTACAAAGTGATTTAGTTTTATTATGTGTGTTTTACAAAGTGATTTAGTGTTATTATGTGTGTTTTACAAAGTGATTTAATGTTATAATTATATGTGTTTTACAAAGTGATTTAGTGTTATTATGTGTGTTTTACAAAGTGATTTAATGTTATTATTATGTGTGTTTTACAAAGTGATTTAATGTTATTATGTGTGTTTTACAAAGTGATTTAATGTTATTATTATGTGTGTTTTAAAAAGTGATTTAATGTTATTATGTGTGTTTTACAAAGTGATTTAATGTTATTATGTGTGTTTTACAAAGTGATTTAGTGTTATTATGTGTGTTTTTCAAAGTGATTTAGTGTTTTTATGTGTGTTTTACAAAGTGATTTAGTGTTATTATGTGTGTTTTACAAAGTGATTTAGTGTTATTATGTGTGTTTTACAAAGTGATTTAGTGTTATTATGTGTGTTTTACAAAGTGATTTAGTGTTGTTATGTGTGTTTTACAAAGTGATTTAGTGTTATTATGTGTGTTTTACAAAGTTATTTAGTGTTATTATGTATTTTTTACAAAGTGATTTAATGTTATTATGTGTGTTTTACAAAGTGATTTAATGTTATTATGTGTGTTTTACAAAGTTATTTAGTGTTATTATGTGTGTTTTACAAAGTGATTTAATGTTATTATGTGTGTTTTACAAAGTTATTTAGTGTTATTATGTGTGTTTTACAAAGTGATTTAATGTTATTATGTGTGTTTTACAAAGTGATTTAATGTTATTATGTGTGTTTTACAAAGTTATTTAGTGTTATTATGTGTGTTTTACAAAGTGATTTAATGTTATTATGTGTGTTTTACAAAGTTATTTAGTGTTATTATGTGTGTTTTACAAAGTGATTTAGTGTTATTATGTGTGTTTTACAAAGTGATTTAGTGTTATTATGTGTGTTTTACAAAGTGATTTAATGTTATTATGTGTGTTTTACAAAGTTATTTAGTGTTATTATGTGTGTTTTACAAAGTGATTTAGTGTTATTATGTGTGTTTTACAAAGTGATTTAATGTTATTATGTGTGTTTTACAAAGTGATTTAATGTTATTATGTGTGTTTTACAAAGTGATTTAGTGTTATTATGTGTGTTTTACAAAGTGATTTAGTGTTATTATGTGTGTTTTACAAAGTGATTTAATGTTATTATGTGTGTTTTACAAAGTGATTTAATGTTATTATGTGTGTTTTACAAAGTGATTTAATGTTATTATGTGTGTTTTACAAAGTGATTTAGTGTTATTATGTGTGTTTTACAAAGTTATTTAGTGTTATTATGTGTTTTACAAAGTGATTTAATGTTATTATGTGTGTTTTACAAAGTGATTTATTGTTATTATGTGTGTTTTACAAAGTTTTTTAATGTTATTATGTGTGTTTTACAAAGTGATTTAATGTTATTATGTGTGTTTTACAAAGTGATTTAGTGTTATTATGTGTGTTTTACAAAGTGATTTAATGTTATTATGTGTGTTTTACAAAGTGATTTAGTGTTATTATGTGTGTTTTACAAAGTGATTTAGTGTTATTATGTGTGTTTTACAAAGTGATTTAATGTTATTATGTGTGTTTTACAAAGTGATTTAATGTTATTATGTGTGTTTTACAAAGTTATTTAGTGTTATTATTATGTGTGTTTTACAAAGTGATTTAGTGCTATTATGTGTGTTTTACAAAGTGATTTAGTGTTATTATGTGTGTTTTACAAAGTGATTTAGTGTTATTATGTGTGTTTTACAAAGTGATTTAGTGTTATTATGTGTGTTTTACAAAGTGATTTAGTGTTATTATGTGTGTTTTACAAAGTGATTTAGTTTTATTATGTGTGTTTTACAAAGTGATTTAGTGTTATTATGTGTGTTTTACAAAGTGATTTAATGTTATAATTATATGTGTTTTACAAAGTGATTTAGTGTTATTATGTGTGTTTTACAAAGTGATTTAATGTTATTATTATGTTTGTTTTAAAAAGTGATTTAATGTTATTATGTGTGTTTTACAAAGTGATTTAATGTTATTATTATGTGTGTTTTAAAAAGTGATTTAATGTTATTATGTGTGTTTTACAAAGTGATTTAATGTTATTATGTGTGTTTTACAAAGTGATTTAGTGTTATTCTGTGTGTTTTTCAAAGTGATTTAGTGTTTTTATGTGTGTTTTACAAAGTGATTTAGTGTTATTATGTGTGTTTTACAAAGTGATTTAGTGTTATTATGTGTGTTTTACAAAGTGATTTAGTGTTATTATGTGTGTTTTACAAAGTGATTTAGTGTTGTTATGTGTGTTTTACAAAGTGATTTAGTGTTATTATGTGTGTTTTACAAAGTTATTTAGTGTTATTATGTATTTTTTACAAAGTGATTTAATGTTATTATGTGTGTTTTACAAAGTGATTTAATGTTATTATGTGTGTTTTACAAAGTTATTTAGTGTTATTATGTGTGTTTTACAAAGTGATTTAATGTTATTATGTGTGTTTTACAAAGTTATTTAGTGTTATTATGTGTGTTTTACAAAGTGATTTTATGTTATTATGTGTGTTTTACAAAGTGATTTAATGTTATTATGTGTGTTTTACAAAGTTATTTAGTGTTATTATGTGTGTTTTACAAAGTGATTTAATGTTATTATGTGTGTTTTACAAAGTTATTTAGTGTTATTATGTGTGTTTTACAAAGTGATTTAGTGTTATTATGTGTGTTTTACAAAGTGATTTAGTGTTATTATGTGTCTTTTACAAAGTGATTTAATGTTATTATGTGTGTTTTACAAAGTTATTTAGTGTTATTATGTGTGTTTTACAAAGTGATTTAGTGTTATTATGTGTGTTTTACAAAGTGATTTAATGTTATTATGTGTGTTTTACAAAGTGATTTAATGTTATTATGTGTGTTTTACAAAGTGATTTAGTGTTATTATGTGTGTTTTACAAAGTGATTTAGTGTTATTATGTGTGTTTTACAAAGTGATTTAATGTTATTATGTGTGTTTTACAAAGTGATTTAATGTTATTATGTGTGTTTTACAAAGTTATTTAATGTTATTATGTGTGTTTTACAAAGTGATTTAATGTTATTATGTGTGTTTTACAAAGTGATTTAGTGTTATTATGTGTGTTTTACAAAGTGATTTAATGTTATTATGTGTGTTTTACAAAGTGATTTAGTGTTATTATGTGTGTTTTACAAAGTGATTTAGTGTTATTATGTGTTTTTTACAAAGTGATTTAGTGTTATTATGTGTGTTTTACAAAGTGATTTAATGTTATTATGTGTGTTTTACAAAGTGATTTAGTGTTATTATGTGTGTTTTACAAAGTGATTTAATGTTATTATGTGTGTTTTTACAAAGTGATTTAATGTTATTATGTGTGTTTTACAAAGTTATTTAGTGTTATTATGTGTGTTTTACAAAGTGATTTTGTGTTATTATGTGTGTTTTACAAAGTGATTTAGTGTTATTATGTGTGTTTTACAAAGTGATTTAGTGTTATTATGTGTGTTTTACAAAGTTATTTAGTGTTATTATGTTTGTTTTACAAAGTGATTTAATGTTATTATGTGTGTTTTACAAAGTGATTTAGTGTTATTATGTGTGTTTTACAAAGTGATTTAATGTTATTATGTGTGTTTTACAAAGTGATTTAGTGTTATTATGTGTGTTTTACAAAGTGATTTAGTGTTATTATGTGTGTTTTACAAAGTGATTTAGTGTTATTATGTGTGTTTTACAAAGTGATTTAGTGTTATTATGTGTGTTTTACAAAGTGATTTAGTGTTATTATGTGTGATTTACAAAGTGATTTAGTGTTATTATGTGTGTTTTACAAAGTGATTTAGTGTTATTATGTGTGTTTTACAAAGTGATTTAGTGTTATTATGTGTGTTTTACAAAGTGATTTAGTGTTATTATGTGTGTTTTACAAAGTTATTTAGTGTTATTATGTGTTTTACAAAGTGATTTAATGTTATTATGTGTGTTTTACAAAGTGATTTAGTGTTATTATGTGTGTTTTACAAAGTTATTTAGTGTTATTATGTGTTTTACAAAGTGATTTAATGTTATTATGTGTGTTTTACAAAGTGATTTAATGTTATTATGTGTGTTTTACAAAGTTTTTTAATGTTATTATGTGTGTTTTACAAAGTGATTTAATGTTATTATGTGTGTTTTACAAAGTGATTTAGTGTTATTATGTGTGTTTTACAAAGTGATTTAATGTTATTATGTGTGTTTTACAAAGTGATTTAGTGTTATTATGTGTGTTTTACAAAGTGATTTAGTGTTATTATGTGTGTTTTACAAAGTGATTTAGTGTTATTATGTGTGTTTTACAAAGTGATTTAATGTTATTATGTGTGTTTTACAAAGTTATTTAGTGTTATTATTATGTGTGTTTTACAAAGTGATTTAGTGCTATTATGTGTGTTTTACAAAGTGATTTAGTGTTATTATGTGTGTTTTACAAAGTGATTTAGTGTTATTATGTGTGTTTTACAAAGTGATTTAGTGTTATTATGTGTGTTTTACAAAGTGATTTAGTGTTATTATGTGTGTTTTACAAAGTGATTTAGTTTTATTATGTGTGTTTTACAAAGTGATTTAGTGTTATTATGTGTGTTTTACAAAGTGATTTAATGTTATAATTATATGTGTTTTACAAAGTGATTTAGTGTTATTATGTGTGTTTTACAAAGTGATTTAATGTTATTATTATGTGTGTTTTACAAAGTGATTTAATGTTATTATGTGTGTTTTACAAAGTGATTTAATGTTATTATTATCTGTGTTTTAAAAAGTGATTTAATGTTATTATGTGTGTTTTACAAAGTGATTTAATGTTATTATGTGTGTTTTACAAAGTGATTTAGTGTTATTATGTGTGTTTTTCAAAGTGATTTAGTGTTTTTATGTGTGTTTTACAAAGTGATTTAGTGTTATTATGTGTGTTTTACAAAGTGATTTAGTGTTATTATGTGTGTTTTACAAAGTGATTTAGTGTTATTATGTGTGTTTTACAAAGTGATTTAGTGTTGTTATGTGTGTTTTACAAAGTGATTTAGTGTTATTATGTGTGTTTTACAAAGTTATTTAGTGTTATTATGTATTTTTTACAAAGTGATTTAATGTTATTATGTGTGTTTTACAAAGTGATTTAATGTTATTATGTGTGTTTTACAAAGTTATTTAGTGTTATTATGTGTGTTTTACAAAGTGATTTAATGTTATTATGTGTGTTTTACAAAGTTATTTAGTGTTATTATGTGTGTTTTACAAAGTGATTTAATGTTATTATGTGTGTTTTACAAAGTGATTTAATGTTATTATGTGTGTTTTACAAAGTTATTTAGTGTTATTATGTGTGTTTTACAAAGTGATTTAATGTTATTATGTGTGTTTTACAAAGTTATTTAATGTTATTATGTGTGTTTTACAAAGTGATTTAGTGTTATTATGTGTGTTTTACAAAGTGATTTAGTGTTATTATGTGTGTTTTACAAAGTGATTTAATGTTATTATGTGTGTTTTACAAAGTTATTTAGTGTTATTATGTGTGTTTTACAAAGTGATTTAGTGTTATTATGTGTGTTTTACAAAGTGATTTAATGTTATTATGTGTGTTTTACAAAGTGATTTAATGTTATTATGTGTGTTTTACAAAGTGATTTAGTGTTATTATGTGTGTTTTACAAAGTGATTTAGTGTTATTATGTGTGTTTTACAAAGTGATTTAATGTTATTATGTGTGTTTTACAAAGTGATTTAATGTTATTATGTGTGTTTTACAAAGTTATTTAATGTTATTATGTGTGTTTTACAAAGTGATTTAATGTTATTATGTGTGTTTTACAAAGTGATTTAGTGTTATTATGTGTGTTTTACAAAGTGATTTAATGTTATTATGTGTGTTTTACAAAGTGATTTAGTGTTATTATGTGTGTTTTACAAAGTGATTTAGTGTTATTATGTGTTTTTTACAAAGTGATTTAGTGTTATTATGTGTGTTTTACAAAGTGATTTAATGTTATTATGTGTGTTTTACAAAGTGATTTAGTGTTATTATGTGTGTTTTACAAAGTGATTTAATGTTATTATGTGTGTTTTTACAAAGTGATTTAATGTTATTATGTGTGTTTTACAAAGTTATTTAGTGTTATTATGTGTGTTTTACAAAGTGATTTAGTGTTATTATGTGTGTTTTACAAAGTGATTTAGTGTTATTATGTGTGTTTTACAAAGTGATTTAGTGTTATTATGTGTGTTTTACAAAGTTATTTAGTGTTATTATGTGTGTTTTACAAAGTGATTTAATGTTATTATGTGTGTTTTACAAAGTTATTTAGTGTTATTATGTGTGTTTTACAAAGTGATTTAATGTTATTATGTGTGTTTTACAAAGTTATTTAGTGTTATTATGTGTGTTTTACAAAGTGATTTAGTGTTATTATGTGTGTTTTACAAAGTGATTTAGTGTTATTATGTGTGTTTTACAAAGTGATTTAGTGTTATTATGTGTGTTTTACAAAGTGATTTAGTGTTATTATGTGTGATTTACAAATTTGATTTAATGTTATTATGTGTATTTTACAAAGTGATTTAATGTTATTATGTGTGTTTTACAAAGTGATTTAATGTTATTATGTGTATTTTACAAAGTGATTTAATGTTATTATGTGTGTTTTACAAAGTGATTTAATGTTATTATGTGTATTTTACAAAGTGATTTAATGTTATTATGTGTGTTTTACAAAGTGATTTAATGTTATTATGTGTGTTTTACAAATTGATTTAATGTTATTATGTGTATTTTACAAAGTGATTTAATGTTATTATGTGTGTTTTACAAAGTGATTTAATGTTATTATGTGTGTTTTACAAAGTGATTTAATGTTATTATGTGTGTTTTACAAAGTGATTTAGTGTTATTATGTGTGTTTTACAAAGTGATTTAATGTTATTATGTGTGTTTTACAAAGTGATTTAATGTTATTATGTGTGTTTTACAAAGTGATTTAAAGTTATTATGTGTGTTTTACAAAGTGATTTAGTGTTATTATGTGTGTTTTACAAAGTGATTTAGTGTTATTATGTGTGTTTTACAAAGTGATTTAGTGTTATTATGTGTGTTTTACAAAGTGATTTAGTGTTATTATGTGTGTTTTACAAAGTGATTTAGTGTTATTATGTGTGTTTTACAAAGTGATTTAGTGTTATTATGTGTGTTTTACAAAGTGATTTAATGTTATTATGTGTGTTTTACAAAGTGATTTAATGTTATTATGTGTATTTTACAAAGTGATTTAATGTTATTATGTGTGTTTTACAAAGTGATTTAATGTTATTATGTGTATTTTACAAAGTGATTTAATGTTATTATGTGTGTTTTACAAACTGATTTAATGTTATTATGTGTGTTTTACAAATTGATTTAATGTTATTATGTGTATTTTACAAAGTGATTTAATGTTATTATGTGTGTTTTACAAAGTGATTTAATGTTATTATGTGTATTTTACAAAGTGATTTAATGTTATTATGTGTATTTTACAAAGTGATTTAATTTTATTATGTGTGTTTTACAAAGTGATTTAGTGTTATTATGTGTGTTTTACAAAGTGATTTAGTGTTATTATGTGTGTTTTACAAAGTGATTTAGTGTTATTATGTGTGTTTTACAAAGTGATTTAGTGTTATTATGTGTGTTTTACAAAGTGATTTAGTGTTATTATGTGTGTTTTACAAAGTGATTTAATTGTATTATGTGTGTTTTACAAAGTGATTTAGTGTTATTATGTGTGTTTTACAAAGTGATTTAGTGTTATTATGTGTGTTTTACAAAGTGATTTAGTGTTATTATGTGTGTTTTACAAAGTGATTTAGTGTTATTATGTGTGTTTTACAAAGTGATTTAGTGTTATTATGTGTGTTTTACAAAGTGATTTAGTGTTATTATGTGTGTTTTACAAAGTGATTTAATGTTATTATGTGTGTTTTACAAAGTGATTTAATGTTATTATGTGTATTTTACAAAGTGATTTAATGTTATTATGTGTGTTTTACAAAGTGATTTAATGTTATTATGTGTATTTTACAAAGTGATTTAATGTTATTATGTGTGTTTTACAAACTGATTTAATGTTATTATGTGTGTTTTACAAATTGATTTAATGTTATTATGTGTATTTTACAAAGTGATTTAATGTTATTATGTGTGTTTTACAAAGTGATTTAATGTTATTATGTGTATTTTACAAAGTGATTTAATGTTATTATGTGTATTTTACAAAGTGATTTAATATTATTATGTGTGTTTTACAAAGTGATTTAGTGTTATTATGTGTGTTTTACAAAGTGATTTAGTGTTATTATGTGTTTTACACATTGATTTTGTGTAGTTGTGTGTGTTTGTCATTGTGATTTTATGTAGTTAGGTGTGTTATACACAGTGATTTAATATAATTATTTGTGTTTACACAGTGATTTAAAGTATTTATATGTGTTTACCACATTGTTTTAATGTAGCTACGTGTGTTTTATACAGTGATTTAGTATAGTTATGTGTGTTTTTTTTTAAATTGATTTAGTGTAGTTATGTAAGTTTTTCACAGTGATTTAATGTAGTTAAGTGAGTTTTACACAATAAATTAGTGTAGTTATGTATGTTTTACATAGTGAATTAGTGTAACTAAGTGTCTTTTTCATAGTGATTTAATGTAGCTTCGTGTTTTTTATACATTGATTTAGTAGGCCTATAATTATGTATGTTTTACACAGTGATTTAGTGTAATTCTGAGTGTTTTACACTAAATCAATGTGTAAAGCACACATAACTACATTAAATCACTATGGTAAACACATATAACTGTAGTTTTTTGTGGCTTTTAATTTCAGTAAAAAATACTATAAAGTTTCACCAAAGCTGCTTTATTTTATTGATAGATCAAAAAGTTTACTTTTATAGCTCGTAGCTAAACGGGAAAGTAGGCTAACTGTCAGAAATGACAAAATCAGAAAATGCTAGATCTAGCTTTTTTTAGCTTTTTCTTGACTTTCTATGACCTATTTTGCAGTTGAAAGTAGTACATCTTGGTTTATCGTGGTCAGTGCTGCAAACTTGACACCTACATGGACATGAAATATCTCTTTTAGTTTATCAAGATTAAAGTGGATGCGAGGAGTTTTGTTGCTTCGATTCGACTTCAATTTCAACTTTAGTCTAGTTCGGACGAGATTATGGTCACTTCCAATAGCTGCCGCAGGGAAAGATCTTATTTGCGCTATATTGATACAAGTTTTGAATCGTCGTTGCACAAGGATGTACCTAGTCTATTTGATTCTAGATTAATCCTCCCGGTGACTGCCAAGTGACTGTTAATGAATTTTTTGTGTGGCTGAAGGGAAAAATCCTTTAAATGTCCTACCTAGAACACAGGACTAATGAGTATGTATTGGACAGCATATCCTCAATTGCGGGCCTTCAAAAAAACCATCATGGCAACAATCAAGTGGCGCAAGCTGACATGGTTCGGTCATGTGGTGCGGTATAATGTAGAAGGTGGACGTCGGGAATGCCAACAGCGGAAATGTTGGTTCGACAATATAAAAGATTGGACAAAAATGCAAAAGACTGAACTATTGACAGCCGCTCAATATAGGTAAAAAGGGAGAAAGATGACTGTCGAGTGTCCAATAGCTTCCCCCAACAAATATAACGGTCAAGGGATTGATGATGAAAAAAACCCACTAGCTTTTATGTAAAAAAAAAATTAGGCCCTACATGTGCTTTAAATTTAAATAGTCATAAAAAGACAATGAAGGACAGCGTTTTGAGTTTTAAATCCAACAAAAATGTATGTCAATGTTGTAATTATCGTATGTATTTAAAAGACTGTGATGATGAAAAGATTAAAATCATAACATTTCTTTTCTTATATAACCCCGTTGCTACTTCTACAAAGAGGACTGTTGCGCACTATGCTTCCCATGGTTTAAGTCTAGATTTGCATTTTAACTTGGCTTTAAATTTCTAGTTTGTTCAGGCAACCCATTCATTCCCGTAAACCGCTCGGACAGAAATATAATTTCAAAGTTTGTTATTGTGGGTGAGATAAGAAAACAGTTTTATTTCCATACATTTGTCTGAGCATAGTAACAGAAAGAATATTGTTTTGTATTCTTAATAATAATGTGGACATTCTTAGACTATAAACAAATCATATAATTACATATAATATATACTAAGGCATTGTTTTACTGAATTTAATTTTTCTCCTTTTAAAAGAATATATATTTTAATTTATTTTGTACACAACATTTCTTTAAACAGTTCCATTAATACAGTTTGTTCTAAGTCAAACAGATGAATTCTCTACTGATGTTGATATACGTAATTCACATTCTAAATAGACTGAACATTACTTTTGACATTTATAATGGTGCATGAAAATAATGAGTTGTAAAATATTTTCACAAAGAGCGTTTCCTGATAGAACTTAATAGAACCTGATAGAACAAACTGATGAGATTTCACTTCGTCACTGAGTTCAACTTTGACCTTTCAACTTTCAATTCTTTAATTTTCTTTGTAAAACGTTTCAATCGTTTTTTGTTGAAACCTGCATAATATAATTTAAAAAATCAATATAAATTATATAAGCCTACAATATATAGTCCAGCAGAAGCCATACATATTATATACTCCTGTACAATAATGATATATTTATTCATTATATATTTATCCATTAGACCTATATAATATATATAGAGAGAGAGTAAGAGAAAGAGTATATTATACAACTAGACCACTCTATTTTCATTACATTCAACTATATGGTCATTACATAAAACTAGACCCCTCTATTTTCATTACATTCAACTATATGGTCATTACATAAAACTAGACCCCTCTATTTTCATTACATTCAACTATATGGTCATTACATAAAACTAGACCCCTCTATTTTCATTACATTCAACTATATGGTCATTACATAAAACTAGACCACTCTATTTTCATTACATTCAACTATATGGTCATTACATAAAACTAGACCACTCTATTTTCATTACATTCAACTATATGGTCATTACATAAAACTAGACCACTCTATTTTCATTACATTCAACTATATGGTCATTACATAAAACTAGACCCCTCTATTATCATTACATTCAACTATTTGGTCATTACATAAAACTAGACCCCTCTATTATCATTACATTCAACTATATGGTCATTACATAAAACTAGACCCCTCTATTATCATTACATTCAACTATATGGTCATTACATTGAACTATATGGTCATTAAATAAAACTAGACCCCTCTATTATCATTACATTCAACTATATGGTCATTACATAAAACTAGACCCCTCTATTATCATTACATTTAACTATATGGTCATTACATTGAACTATATGGTCATTAAATAAAACTAGACCCCTCTATTATCATTACATTCAACTATATGGTCATTACATAAAACTAGACCCATCTATTATCATTACATTTAACTATATGGTCATTACATTGAACTATATGGTCATTAAATAAAACTAGACCCCTCTATTATCATTACATTCAACTATATGGTCATTACATAAAACTAGACCCCTCTATTATCATTACATTTAACTATATGGTCATTACATTCAACTATATGGTCATTAAATAAAACTAGACCCCTCTATTATCATTACATTCAACTATATGGTCATTACATAAAACTAGACCCCTCTATTATCATTACATTTAACTATATGGTCATTACATAAAACTAGACCCCTCTATTATCATTACATTTAACTATATGGTCATTACATACAACTAGACCTCGCTATTATCATTACATTTAACTATATATGGTCATTACATTGAACTATATGGTCATTAAATACAACTAGGCCTCGCTATTATTATTACATTCAAATATATGGTCATTACATTCAACTATATGGTCACTACATACATTTATATGGTCATTACATACTAAAAAACAAATCAACCGAGACATGACTAACCTATACAAATTAACCATCAAGGTAGTCCATTGTACAGTTAAATCATTAATGAAGTTGATACATCAGAATAAGATTAGACATATGACATTATCCACACGTTTTCTGTCTTAAAGTAGTTAAAGTCAACTTACTTTGTCCAATATTCTCTCTTCCTTAGATCACAAAGAATTGTGTCTTTATCTGGCAGAATGTAGCTACTAGCACGGAGATAGGCCTTCATTGCTGGACCAGCATTGGTGGTAACAAACTCTTTCAATACCAGAATGATTTCTGCACCTTCACTAACCTGAATAGTAACACATGATCAAATAAATATCCAAAATGAAATAACTAAAGTTTGTAATATGTTTAAAGGTTTCTTCTTTTAAAGTGCCAGTATAAATATTGAACATATGTTTACTGTTCTATAATTAGCCATGAAACAGTACTATGATCAGCCATTGTGCTGTACTATGATCAGCCATTGTGCTGTACTATGATCAGCAAAGGGGGTGTACTATAATCAGCCATGGTGCTGTACTATGATCAGCCGTGATACTGTACTGTACTCTGGTTAACTATGGTATAGTACTATGGTCAACAAAATTATATCAATATCATTGCCGAGTGCTCACCAAAGCAACCTTTACTCCATTAGTTTCTTTAACATCACCAAGATCCAGGTGTTCTAGTCCCTGTGAAAGTGAAAGTGATTTATCTACATGTAGTGTTTCATTTTGTTCTATCTACATGTAGTGTTTCCTTTTGTTCTATCTACACGTAGTGTTTGCTTTTGTTCTATCTACATGTAGTGTTTCCTTTTGTTCTATCTACATGTAGTGTTTCCTTTTGTTCTATCTACATGTAGTGTTTCCTTTTGTTCTATCTACATGTAGTGTTTCCTTTTGTTCTATCTACATGTAGTGTTTCCTTTTGTTCTATATACACGTAGTGTTTCCTTTTGTTCTATCTACATGTAGTGTTTCCTTTTGTTCTATCTACATGTAGTGTTTCCTTTTGTTCTATCTACATGTAGTGTTTCCTTTTGTTCTATCTACATGTAGTGTTTCCTTTTGTTCTATATACACGTAGTGTTTCCTTTTGTTCTATCTACATGTAGTGTTTCCTTTTGTTCTATCTACATGTAGTGTTTCCTTTTGTTCTATCTACATGTAGTGTTTCCTTTTGTTCTATCTACATGTAGTGTTTCCTTTTGTTCTATCTACATGTAGTGTTTCCTTTTGTTCTATCTACATGTAGTGTTTCCTTTTGTTCTATCTACATGTAGTGTTTCCTTTTGTTCTATATACACGTAGTGTTTCCTTTTGTTCTATCTACATGTAGTGTTTCCTTTTGTTCTATCTACATGTAGTGTTTCCTTTTGTTCTATCTACATGTAGTGTTTCCTTTTGTTCTATCTACATGTAGTGTTTCCTTTTGTTCTATATACACGTAGTGTTTCCTTTTGTTCTATCTACATGTAGTGTTTCCTTTTGTTCTATCTACATGTAGTGTTTCTTTTTGTTCTATCTACATGTAGTGTTTCCTTTTGTTCTATATACATGTAGTGTTTCCTTTTGTTCTATCTACATGTAGTGTTTCCTTTTGTTCTATATACACGTAGTGTTTCCTTGTCTTCTGCCTTTAACAGACAATCTAGTTCTTTATACAAAGATTGTTCAGTTGGAATATATGTGTTGGTTTAGAATCGGACTGTTAATGTTTTATAGTTTTACTCTACTTGCGCTATTTTCTCCATCAACCTTACACGATTTACTCCCTCTGCACTATTTAGTTATATAACTATTACTTATTGCCCCCATCCACTTTGCCAATATTAGTTCCTGTGTTAAGACTTACAAAAACAGCTGACTGTCTGAAAAGCTGACTCTTTGAGTGTGTTTAGACTTACAAATACATCTGACTCTCTGAGCGTCTTTAAACATATCCAAACACTATCTGAGTTGTCATCACTTCTCTGAGTTTGAATAACTTTTTCAACTGATCCTGCTTTCTGAAATCGGGAATTTAATTTGCACATCGTACTTCGTCTGAAACAAAATACAATTTACTTTTAGTTTCGAATTAGTTGTAGGGCCTAAAGGGCGTTTGCAATCACGTGACAAAAAGCACGTGATTTGTGTTTACTTTCTGTAATGGTGTACAAGTAATAATGGCCGCTGTATTAATAAAGTTTCATATAGGCTCGATCTTTTTTTAAATGATGTGTTGTGTTTTAAGTCTTATTAAGATTTAAGCTGTATTATGTATGTTAAATAAAATAGGCTATTTTATTATTATCATAGACATAGATCATAGACGATGTGAGCCTATTAGTGACTTGACTAGATAGCCTATGCCTATTCATTAACAATATCACTTGACATCGTAGCCTAGCCTACGAAACATTAAAAGTGTAGGCCTATAAAGTGAAATTGAAAGTGTAAATAGGTCTAGCCGGCCCTAGCCTAATCACACTAATCAATTAATCTACAGTACTACTATTTACCTCCTTATTTTTTAGTAGGATAGCCAATATTCAGATGTGAATTTTGCATGATAAAGAGCAACTTCACTTTCACCACGTTACATTTGTACCTCAAGTGGGTTCTTATATTTACACAAATACGTCACTAAAAATAGAGTAAAAACCTAAGCCACGCCCACTGAGAACGCCATATTTGTTAATTTAACTATTGAAAAAAAAATAGATTGATTAACGTGTGTATATAATGCAGTATCATTAGGTTAACTAAGCTAGGGTCTGAGCTGTAATTCCAAGCTACTAAATAATTCTGATCTGTGATTGAAAAAACTATGCAGTTACGGTGGCTAGGTCTATTTAAAACGGCTCCTATACAAGGATCTTTGACATAGGACCCGGGCTAATTCGTTTAACGTGACCAAGTCATCTTTGGCGTTTTTCGCTGGGGATTGTGAAAATGCTATGAACGTTGGCGAGCGTCAAGACCTCGCTATTGGGCACTTTGACCTGCCATTTAATGCCTAGAATACGTAGCATGTAAATTAAGTAGAAGCTATTTAGCTTGCGCTCATATAAAGTAGCAGGCCTGGTAGACGCCCAGTTTGGTAATCACCGTTTGTTTTGTACTATTAGTTTGGTCATAGCAGCAGCTGCCTACCAAATTTACCGTTTTATCTCGTTTAATTATTCATATTTAGATAAATTAGTTTTTGGCTAATAGGGATATTGCGCATAAGCTCAGATTTAGTCTGCTATTGCCCCATTCTGGGCACTATCTCTCCCTTACCTTTAGAATATGTGTCTCTCCCGCATATTATAATCCCCCACCTTTTCCCCTATGCACTTCTACCGCCTTCTATTTTGTATCATTATCGCCCTCTCCACCTTGTGATTATAACTACACCACTCAATGCTATTATTTTTTTTACATTTGATAGTGTAGATTACAAAACTAATAAAGGAGACTTTAAAATGTGTATATAAACAATAGTATCATTAATATTCAATTGTGTATATGAAACACTAGTAATGTTAAGATTCGAATGTGTTTATGGAAAACTAGTAATGTTAAGATTCGAATGTGTTTATGGAAAACTAGTAATGTTAAGTTTCGATTATGCATATGAAAAACTTTTAAAGTTAAGATTTTAATGTGCATCTAAACAATAGCAATGTTAAGATTAGAATGTGTATATGAACAACAAGTAATGTTAAGATTCGATCATTCAAATATAAAACTAGTAATGTTAAGATTCGAAAGTGTATATCAGAAACTAGTAATGCTGAGTGTTAATGGTTCTTTTATTGACTATTAGACAATTCATTAAAATAATCTATTCTTGTTTTCTTCATTTTGATTGTGTGTAACGTCTAACTTCGTTCGGTCTTAATTAGACAGACTCAATAATATTTCTAACGTATAATAATTGCAGTAACTCCAGCTTGCAGCACATTAGTTTAATCACATATAAATATAAATCCTTTACATTAGAAATACAACATAATTCCATCTTGGAGAAACATTTTCACAAAGACTAAGTCCATATTATAAGTACACACATTTTCATATACGTCTTGTTCAGACAAGATCTAGAACTTAACTAACTTAAATCATCCTTTCTCACGTGGTCTCGCTCCCAGTCTTAACAAATAAATCTCGTCAAAAGCAAGATTAAACATAACATCGCAATTTCCCCAGAACTAACTGCGACTTAGATATCTATGATTGACATTCAAGGACAGGATTGAAAATTGCCCTTTTAACTCTTGCATCTTAATATTCAATTGAATTACACGAGTCATTTACCTTATACTACTTTCTTTCATTCATTAGACTATAACACTGAGATTCGAATGTGTATCTCTTTTCTTCGTAAACAGCTGTTAGTGAACATCTTTATAATAGGCCTATAGTTTAAAAAAGCTTCTTATGTTAAGGATTAAGACCCTTCAAACGCTAATGTGTTAGTCTAACTGCTTAATTTTAAATTGAGAAAAGAAATACATCTCATTACCTACTTTTGTAGCTAGTCCGATTACCTTTTTCTAAACATTGGGCCATCTGAAAATAGAATATAGATTAATTTTATTAACCCGCAAACCAAAACACAATTCAAAGTCTTCTACTTCTAATTAGTTACGGTTGTAAAGTAACAGAGCATTTAATGCATTCTAATGTTATTTTAATAATAAACTTGCCTTTTGCATTACAGCATTAGGATTATCATAAAATCCTGTAACAGAAAGACCTGTATTCAATGTAGTACCTGGCATGTATTGATGCATGTTTTTACCTAAAGATAATGAAAATACGTTGGTTATTGGCGCAAGCTGGCATGTATTGATGCATGTTTTTACCTAAAGATAATGAATACGTTGGTTATTAGCGCAAGCTGGCATGTATTGATGCATGTTTTTACCTAAAGATAATGAAAATACGTTGGTTATTGGCGCAAGCTGGCATGTATTGATGTATGTTTTTACCTAAAGATAATGAATACGTTGGTTATTGACGCAAGCTGGCATGCATTGATGCATGTTTTTACCTAAAGATAATGAAAATACGTTGGTTATTGGCGCAATCTGTAATTATGTAGGCCTATATCAATGAGAGAAGTCCTACTTAACACAAACACAATTAATACAGTAAATTTTATGTTCACAATATCTATGTTCCTCCTATTGTCATTTTCGAGTCTATCTGCTAACGAAATAAAGATTAAATGAATTATATTTTTTTTCCACAAACCATTCAGTCGATACAATTTTTAATCTGAAATAAATTTTATCAAAAGGGGCTTACTATTAATATTACGATAACTAATATAAGAGAAGAGATTTATAAATATATGTTGCTATAAAGATGAAAAAAAATTTGAAATTTCTATTTTTTAAATACCGTTAATGTTAATGTCACAGTCACTTTTGTATTTTAAAATAATGTATTTACTTGCATGAATTATTGTTTAATAAACAACATTGAATTATTTTTATAATAAACTATTCTTAAGTAAACATTTAATATAATTTACATCACTATCTGTTTATCTTGTTATTTACCTTGTTTAACGGGTTCTTTGTTTTTAAGTTTTTTCTTATTTGGCGTCCATTCCTTATAGTTGAGACCATTATGCAGATATGATGTGCCTTTTGATTGTAGGCCAGAATTACCCGATGCTTTACTAGTATTCTTGTTGATGAAATGGTTTCTGTTATAATTAGCCATGGGTCTGCCGTCTTCTAGTTTAGATGATAAATCACTGCTCAAACTCAGACGCTTTTTCCTAGATATATTTTCTCCAAAGGGCTTTTTCAGCTTCCCTTTATCTTTTAGACATCCATTGATGTTAAAATGTGTGTTAGTCTTTTTGCTAGAAAATGTACAAGATTTTGTATTGTCCATTTTATTTTTATTGTGGCTGCTTCCATTAATATGATTTTCTCTGAATTGGTTTTGACTGATATTCCATAACAAGTCCGTATCAGAAAGAGATGATTCAGACTGCGCATCCATTAGTTTATCTTCGAATAGAGATAAGTCTGATGACGTATGAGTGTCTAGAGATTGTGACTCATTGTTTTGAGGATTTTTTGTCATGTAAGATTCAAATTCTTCAGAATCAACATCAGACAGACGCTCAGGTACAATATATTCCATAGAATTATCCTCTTCCAGTTTGTGTATCATGAGAGGATCCATATCTTCCATTGATAGATCAGGAAACAATTTACACTCAGGTAAAGTTAACTGATGAAAGAGATAAAAAAAACAAGTCTATTATGGATTTGGTAAATTATAACAATACACATACAACTTACCGCTGGAATACAACTGAGAAAATACATTTACTTTATACTATTGTGTATATAATATATACGTTTTATTCTAAACTAGTATTTTTATGCATTGTTCGTTTAATTCTAAACTAGTGTTTATATACAATGTACGTTTTATTTTAAACAATTATTTATATTTATATACATTATATCTTCATCAAACCGCTGAATACTATTATACCACTAGTAGGCCTACTATTTTCGTTTAACATCACTGAACCAACGCAATAATTTGACTTCCATCATAGGCTTACTATTTAGTAGCCTACTGCTTTTAAATACATGGAAAAACGAGTACTGTTATATCTTTTATAGCAGCGTTGAGATTTTACTATTTATTTAGGCTTAAGTTGTTGTTGTTGTTGTTTTTCAAAAATTATTAATTGATCAAGAAAAAAAAACATTCTAACAAAAATAGCTCAAAACTATGTAGAAAAATCCAAAACAGAAGATGAACAAATAATTCCAAATTGGGTAGCAATAAAATAAAACATTTAAATAACAACTTTGTTGGCATAATGATAGAATACGGTCAATTGTAATTGTATATATATATATATATTGGAGAGGTGGGTAATTCGTACCCCCTAAGGAAAAAATTAACACTAATAAACTAAATGTAGAAAACAGTTTATTTTAACGTTAAACAATTATTGCCAAACGAATTAAAATACAATGACATGATTTCAACGTAATATTATGAAAACAAAAAGCACATTAACAAAAAAAAAAAAGAAAAATACCAGGTGGTACGAATTGCCCTCGCCAGCGTTCAATTCGTACCACTAGGGAGGGGAGGGTAATAGTACCAAAAAGAACGAATATTTTTTTTGTAAGGTTGATATTTATACGTTGAAGTCTCTATATATATCTCTCATTTGTATTTAATAACTAATTCACAAGAATGATTATCCAGAGAATGCAAGATGTACCCATGCTCTACAAATTAAACATTGTATCATGTCTTCCTAGAGTTTCTCATCATACGTAAACCAGTACCCGGTACCATTGCAGACCTTTATTTTTTTGGCCTTTAGACCTTAGTCTTTTTTTTCTGGTGTATTCTCGGTACTGCTGCATAGTTTTTTACTTGTAGGCCTATTGGTATTTTTTTGGTTGATAATTTAAAGTAATGTTGTTTGTTTTGTTTTTTAAATTGACTTTTTTGCCATTAGAGTTTTGGGGTCAATGAAAACTTTTTTTTTTTAATAAGGTCTTGACATCAACATTTTGGAGTTTTCTAGTGTTTTTATTTCTTTGTACTTTTGTAACTGGCACTGGTATTGTTTAGAGAATGATCTAGCTCTGTATATAGTAGAGGTACGTATTGCCCTCTATAGCGAGGTACGTATTGCCCTCTATAGCGAGGTACGTATTGCCCTCTATAGCGAGGTACGTATTGCCCTCTATAGCGAGGTACGTATTGCCCTCTATAGCGAGGTACGTATTGCCCTCTATAGCGAGGTACGTATTGCCCTCTATAGCGAGGTACGTATTGCCCTCTATAGTGAGGTACGTATTGCCCTCTATAGCGAGGTACGTATTGCCCTCTATAGCGAGGTACGTATTGCCCTCTATAGCGAGGTACGTATTGCCCTCTATAGCGAGGTACGTATTGCCCTCTATAGCGAGGTACGTATTGCCCTCTATAGCGAGGTACGTATTGCCCTCTATAGCGAGGTACGTATTGCCCTCTATAGCGAGGTACGTATTGCCCTCTATAGCGAGGTACGATTTAGCCGACTCAGACTTAACATAATTTATTTCTTCTGTGTCTTTATCGGCAATAGAAAACAGATGTACTTACTAATGAAGCAGAGTGGTTAGTCATTACGGTAAACAAATAAAAATTATCTATGTTTAACTAGATCTACATAGTATGAATAGAGGTACTGGTCAAAAATAACATCAAGTAGTCAGAGCCTTTACAAGCTTACGTAGCGCCCCAGGGCCAAAGTTTCAGCGCCCCCCCCCTTGCATACTGTAAGTTCTTGTTTGGTGCTATATTTGCTATATTTTGACTACATTTGCCGCCCCCTGGAAGTATAGCCCCTGGACATATGCCCCCCCTTTGCCCCCCCCTTATGTGATGGCACTGCAAGTAGTGTAAAAGAATATAAAGCGTGCTTAGCGTTTTATTTTCATATCCATCATTGTCCTATGATAGTCAAAACTAATGTGCTAGCATTTGTTAGCGGGCTTAAATGTTAATTACAACCAGTCAAAGTATGTCAAACAGCATAGGTACAAATTACCGAGCGGTACGAATATGTATATATATATATAATATATCATCAGTCTAATCTCTGCGTTTGAACAATTACATACACCTATTGTACATTGAAACTATTGGATATACATACACCTATTGTACATTGAAACTATTGGATATACATACACCTATTGCACATTGAAACTATTGGATATACATACACCTATTGCACATTGAAACTATTGGATATACATACACATATTGTACATTGAAACTATTGGATATACATACACCTATTGCACATTGAAACTATTGGATATACATACAACTATTGCACATTGAAACTATTGTATATACTTACTCGTGGTTCAAATAGTGTTGTTCTTCTTGCCGCTAGTAGATAAGTTAGGATAATTAGGATAATGTATTAGGATAATTTATGATACTCAGCTCTATATACACGAGTGCTCAATCACTTAAAATTAAATTGTCGGAGAAAATGCGGACTTATATATATAAGTGAACCGTGGTAGGAAACCGATTTGACCAGGAAATATGTAGGCATACAATTAAAAAGGCCTAGATCTATATACATTAATATCTTATTTTAAATAATTTAAATTTTAATAAATACCGTAATATAGAAGTACTATTTTTAAGTATATTATGGGGCATTTGTTAAAGAGTCCGATAGTTCATAACATTAACGCAATTTACTCAAAGACGAGAGAAAATTCATAAAATGTATGTTCAGTGTAAAACTGTTTTTTTTTATCAAATTTCATTGACGCATTTCTGGAAAGTGTTTAAATTTTATTTATTTCCGGGTGAAATCGGCCATCTTACCACGGTTCTCTTGTATTATAGAGCTTTATTATATGGAGTGCTCAACGGAAGTAAATTGTAGGAGAAAATGCGGCCTTTTAAATATAGATAAGTGCACTGTATGGCACTGAGCTATAGATACGTCTAAATAATAAATATTCATAACTTACTCAGTTACATATAGGAAGTAGGGCCTACTAGAAATACTAAATATTAGGATTGGCATTTGGAATACAAATAGGGCCTACTAGAAATACTAAATATTAGGATTGGCATTTGGAATACATATAGGGCCTACTAGAAATACTAAATATTAGGGTTGGCATTTGGAATACAAATAGGGCCTACTAGAAATACTAAATATTAGGGTTGGCATTTGGAATACAAGTAGGGCCTACTAGAAACACTAAATATTAGGGTTGGCATTTGGAATACAAATAGGGCCTACTAGAAATACTAAATATTAGGGTTGGCATTTTTGGAATACAAATAGGGCCTACTAGAAATACTAAATATTAGGGTTTGCATTTGGAATACAAATAGGGCCTACTAGAAATACTAAATATTAGGGTTGGCATTTGGAATACAAATAGAGCCTACTAGAAATACTAAATATTAGGGTTGGCATTTGGAATACAAATAGGGCCTACTAGAAACACTAAATATTAGGGTTGGCATTTGGAATACAAATAGGGCCTACTAGAGAAACTATAATATTAGGTTTGACAACTGGAATATAAGCAGGGACCATTAGAAATACTAACGTATTAGGCTTGGCAACTGGATTTCAAGTACTAAAAATACTAAAGTACTAAAATCTTTTTTTTCTAAACGTGTGTCGTAGGATATAATTGAATTTTCCATTTAGACAGGAGCTGTGAAACGTATACAAATTTATTTGGAACTAGAGTAAATCCCTTCTATGGGTGAGTTAAGGAGCTGTGAATAAATAGAATTTATTGTCATGTTAACTTTAGTTTTACTAGAAGTTAGTGACGAAGGTACTATATAAAAAGAGAATCACCCACTACTTTTGTACAAATTAAGTTTGTAGATTAAAGATACTAATATTTTAATTGAAAGGTTTAACAATGTTTTATAGTCGTTTTATATTTAGAATTATTAAACGTGTAATAAATTTGGTCCTTTGTTTTAATTGTATTAAGTGATTTAAAGTATAAATTATTCCTTAGATAATTATTAACACATACTTATATCGATATATATAATATTAGATTTAATACATATACAAAACATGTCTCCTTACTATTACAATACAATACCTTTAAGAGGCGGCAAAGACACCTTATTATACTTGTAACGTTTTTGATTTTTAAGTGATCTTGTGGAAGTCAGCATTTTACACGTACCCTGGATAAATGAAAATAAGAATAGTAAACCGAAAAAAAAAGGAATATATAGCAATTTATGCAAGCATTAGACAATCCAGATAAAATTCTTTGAGAAAGGAGTGCTATTATGTTAGTTAGTGCAAACCATGAAGTGTTCAATCGTAAATAGGTTTATGAGTTAGTGGGATACCTTTAGTAATAGATGTAAGAAGTAGGCCAAGTGTCTGTGTAAGTAAATGGATTTGTAAACGATTGTCTCTAAGTGAATACGTATTTCAGAGGTTAGTTATCTAATTACAGTAAGTGTAGGTGAGTATTTCAGAGGTTAATTATTTAATTACAGTAAGAGTAGGTAAGTATTTCAGAAGTTAGTTAGTTAATTACAGTATGTGTAGGTGGTAAGTATTTCAGAGGTTAGTTAGTTAATTAAAGAAAGTGTAAGTAAGTAGGTATTTTAGAGGTTAGTTAGTTAGTTAATCAGAGTAAATATTGGTTAGAAGGTATTTCTCAGGTTAGTTAATTCATTATATTGTTTGTAAGTTTTGTTTAAGTCAGTGAGGGGTAAATTGAATATATCATAAGTGATTCAGTGTGTGTGTGGGTAGGGGGAATCTCAAGTAAATGAGTCAACATGTAATCTAGTGGGCTCATGAATATTAGTATTTAGTGAATAAGTTAGTGGTTAGTGAATTAGCAAGTGTTAGTGAATGAATGATTAGTTAGTGAATAAGTGAGTGGTTAGTGAATGAGTGAGTGGTTAATGAATAAGTGAGTGGTTAGTGAATGAGTGAGTGGTTAATGAATAAGTGAGTGGTTAGTGAATCAGTGATTAATTAGCGAATGAGTCAGTGGTAAGTGAATAAGTTGGTGAATGGGTGAGTGGTTAATGAATGAGTGAGCAGTTAGTGAATGAGTGAGCAGTTAGTGAATGAGTGAGTGGTTAGTAAATAAGTACGTGGTTGGTGAATGTGTGATTAGTAAGTGACTTTGTGATTAGCTAGTGAATAAATGAATTAGTGATTACTTAGTGAATAAGTGAGTAGTTAGTGAATAAGTGATCAGTTAGTAAAGGCATGATTAGATGCTGAATGAGTGATTAGATAGTGAATTATTGTATGGTTAGTAAATGAATGATTGGTAAGTGAATTAGCGATTTGTGAGTGAATAATTGAGTGATTAGAAAATGAGTAATTAGTGAATGGGTTATTAGCTAGTGAATTAGTGAATGGTTAGTAAATTAGTGATTTGTTAGTGAATGAGTGAGCGGTTAGTGAATAAGTACGTGGTTGGTGAATGAGTTAGAGGTTAGTGAATGAGTGAGATGTTAGTTAATGCGTGAGTGGTTAGTTAATGATTAAGCGGTGCATAAATGAGCGATATGTTAGTGAATAAGTGATAAATTAGTAAATGGGTAATTAGTGAATGAGTGATTTGTTAGTGAATGAGTCATTAGCAGTGAATTAGTGAGTGGTTAGTGAATGAATGAGAGATTAGCGAATGCGTGAGTGATTAATTAATGAAAGGTAGTTAGTGAATGAGTGATTAGTGAATGAGCAACGAGTTAGTGAATGAGCGATTTGTTAGTAAATGAGCGATAACTTAGTGAATGATTAATTAGCTAGTGATTTGGTGTGTGGTTAGTGAATGAGATCAGGGTATGTTAATGAGTGAGAGGTTAGTGAACGAGTGCGTAGTTAGTGAATGAATGAATGGTTAGTGACTTAGTGAGTAGTTATTAAATTAGTGAATGAGATAGTAATTAAAACAAGAGTGATTTGTTATTGAATGGGTGTTTGGTTAGTAGGTGAGTGAGTTAGTAAGTAAATGAATGAATTATTGAATCGGTTAAGTAGGTATCGAAGGAGTGGGCATAGTTAATGAGACAATTGGCTAGTGACTAAGTATTTAATGAGATAGCAGAAACGTGATTTGTTTAGTAAATAAGTTATCCGATAAATGAATGATTATTTGGATGTTAATGTGTAAATGATTTACTGCAAATTAATGAATGATGGCAACTGTGAGTGAATGAGTGTCCAAGTGAATGAGTGAGTGAAATTGTTACTGCAAATGAAAGAAGATTTTAAGACTAGAGAGTAGAGTATTTGAAAGAAAATGAGTGTTAGGGTCAAATAAAGTATCTACATGAAATATCAGAAATAAAATACATTTGATTAAATCTAACTTGAAATTGTAAGACATTTTTATATACTTCCTTTACTTACAGATTTGACAATATAGATATAGTCTGAGTTTGCAGAATCATTAGTTATAACAGCGCCTTTGCTATAAGATTTGAAAAGCAAATATTTATTAGCTTGCTGAATTGTCTATACTACAGAACTATAGTTTAAAAGTTTGGGAAAATAAAGTCAAATTACCTGTAATAAAATATTATTACTTTTCCTTCAGAATCTTCAATCAAAACTTGCACTGGGAAATACTTCATAAAGTCCAGTTGGCTGTTAAGACAAATTCAATACATTTATTATATTTCAAACATTATTTATGAAGCAATTGGTTACACGAGTTCCTAACATTATTCTATTATAATAATTATAGTACGAGTACAATACAGACTATTGTGAATATCACATCAATAATATGCCGGATGTCAATAAAAATAAATTATAAATATATTGGACGATAAATGTAATTCGTTATGCTTTAAAAAAGAAAAGAGAAAAAAGAGAAGATGTCATAACAGAAAAAGTGAAAACAGCATAAGAGAAAGAGTGAAGACATCATAAGAGAAAATGTGACTACATCATAAGAGAAAAAGTTGAAACATCATAAGAGAAAATGTGACTACATCATAAGAGAAAAATTGAACACATTATAAAAGACAAAGAGAAGACGTCATAACAGAAAATGTGAACACATCATAAAAGAAAAAGGAAACATATCATAAAAGAACAAGCAAATACATCATAAGAGAAAATGACAAGACATCGAAAGAGAAAAAGTGAACACATCATAAGTGAAAAAGAGAAAACATCATAAAAGAAAAAGTAAACATATCATAAAAGAACAAGCAAAAACATCAAAAGAGAAAAAGTGAACACATCATAAAAGAAACAGTAAACATATCATAAGAGAACTAGTAAAGACGTCGTAAGAGAAAAAGTGAAGACATCATAAGAGAAAGAGTGAAGACATCATAAGAGAAAGAGTGAAGACATCATAAGAGAATAAGTGAAGGCCTCATAAGAGAAAAAGTAACCACATCATAAGAGAAAAAGTGAAGTCATCATAAGAGAAAAAGTGAAGACATCATAAGAGAAAAAGTGAACACAACCAAAAAGAAAAAATGACAATAGCATAAGAGAAAAAGTGAAGACATCATAAGAGAATAAGAGAAGACATCGTAAGACAAAAAGTAAGGTCATCCTAAGAGAAAAGTGAACACATCAAAAAAGAAAAAGGGAAGACATCATAAGAGAAAAAGTGAACACATCATAAGAGAAAAAGTGAAGACATCATAAGAGAAAAAGTGAAGACATCAGCTGTCATGATGTGACATTTATTATAGCGTCATAGTTCAGTACTTATAATAATTTTATGCTATGACCATTGTATGTAATTAGTTAGGCTGGGCGAAGTTCTTCCCCGCCCCCCCCCTCGTCTTCCCTCCCCACCTGGAGGCGGAACCGGGACTATCCCATGTTTTCCCTTTGTGTCAACACGGCCCTGATAAAGGTGGTACCGCTCCCCTGTCTTTCCTTTGTTCGGAACGGACCTCGCGTCGGGGCTATCAACTGCATCTTGCCTTTTGTTGATCTTAGAGAGTTTATTGAGTACCATTGTGGCAATGTCTAATTCTTCTGAAATTTAGTTTATTGAGTACCATTGTGAAAATGTCTAATTTTTCTGAAATTGAGTTTCTTGAGTAATATTGTGGCAATGTCTAATTTTTCTGAAATTTAGTTTATTGAGTACCATTGTGGCAATGTCTAATTCTTCTGAAATTTAGTTTATTGAGTAGCATTTTGGCTATGTCTAATTCTTCTGAAATTTAGTTTATTGTGTACCATTGTGGAAATATCTTATTTTTCTGAAATTAAGTTTATTGAGTACCATTGTGGCAATGCCTAATTCTTCTGAAATTTAGTTTATTGAGTAGCATTGTGGCAATGTCTAATTCTTCTGAAATTTAGTTTATTGCGTAGCATTTTGGCAATGTCTAATTCTTCTGAAATTTAGTTTATTGCGTATCATTTTGGCAATGTCTAATTCTTCTGAAATTTAGTTTATCGCGTAGCATTTTGGCAATGTCAAATTCATCTGAAATTTAGTTTATTGCGTAGAATTTTGGCAATGTCTAATTCTTCTGAAATTTAGTTTATTGCGTAGCATTGTGGCAATGTCTAATTCTTCTGAAATTTAGTTTATTGAGTACCATTGTGGCAATGTCTAATTCTTCTGAAATTGTGTTTATTGAGTAACATTGTGGCAATGTCTAATTCATCTGAAATTTAGTTTATTGCGTAGCATTTTGGCAATGTCAAATTCATCTGAAATTTAGTTTATTGCGTAGAATTTTGGCAATGTCTAATTCTTCTGAAATTTAGTTTATTGCGTAGCATTTTGGCAATGACTAATTCTTCTGAAATTTAGTTTATTGCGTAGCATTTTGGCAATGTCTAATTCTTCTGAAATTTAGTTTATTGCGTAGCATTTTGGCAATGTCTAATTCTTCTGAAATTTAGTTTATTGCGTAGCATTTTGGCAATGTCTAATTCTTCTGAAATTTAGTTTATTGCGTAGCATTTTGGCAATGTCTAATTCTTCTGAAATTAAGTTTATTGCGTAGCATTTTGGCAATGTTTAATTCTTCTGAAATTGTGTTTATTGCGTAGAATTTTGGCAATGTCTAATTCTTCTGAAATTTAGTTTATTGCGTAGCATTTTGGCAATGTCTAATTCTTCTGAAATTTAGTTTATTGCGTAGCATTTTGGCAATGTCTAATTCTTCTGAAATTTAGTTTATTGCGTAGCATTTTGGCAATGTCTTATTCTTCTGAAATTTAGTTTATTGCGTAGCATTTTGGCAATGTCTAATTCTTCTGAAATTTAGTTTATTGCGTAGCATTTTGGCTATGTCTAATTCTTCTGAAATTTAGTTTATTGCGTAGCATTTTGGCTATGTCTAATTCTTCTGAAATTTAGTTTATTGCGTAGCATTTTGGCTATATCTATTTCTTCTGAAATTTAGTTTATTGCGTAGCATTTTGGCAATGTCTAATTCTTCTGAAATTTAGTTTATTGCGTAGCATTTTGGAAATGTCTAATTCTTCTGAAATTTAGTTTATTGCGTAGCATTTTGGCTATGTCTAATTCTTCTGAAATTTAGTTTATTGAGTAGCATTTTGGCAATGTCTAATTCTTCTGAAATTTAGTTTATTGCGTAGAATTTCGGCAATGTCTAATTCTTCTGAAATTTAGTTTATTGCGTAGCATTTTGGCTATGTCTAATTCTTCTGAAATTTAGTTTATTGCGTAGAATTTTGGCAATGTCTAATTCTTCTGAAATTTAGTTTATTGCGTAGCATTTTCGCAATGTCTAATTCTTTTGAAATTTAGTTTATTGCGTAGCATTTTGGCAATGTCTAATTCTTCTGAAATTTAGTTTATTGCGTAGCATTTTGGCAATATCTAATTCTTCTGAAATTTAGTTTATTGCGTAGCATTTTGGCAATGTCTAATTCTTCTGAAATTTAGTTTATTGCGTAGCATTTTGGCTATGTCTAATTCTTCTGAAATTTAGTTTATTGCGTAGAATTTTGGCAATGTCTAACTCTTCTGAAATTTAGTTTATTGCGTAGCATTTTGGCTATGTCTAATTCTTCTGAAATTTAGTTTATTGCGTATCATTTTGGCAATGTCTAATTCTTCTGAAATTTAGTTTATCGCGTAGCATTTTGGCAATGTCAAATTCATCTGAAATTTAGTTTATTGCGTAGAATTTTGGCAATGTCTAATTCTTCTGAAATTTAGTTTATTGCGTAGCATTGTGGCAATGTCTAATTCTTCTGAAATTTAGTTTATTGAGTACCATTGTGGCAATGTCTAATTCTTCTGAAATTGTGTTTATTGAGTAACATTGTGGCAATGTCTAATTCATCTGAAATTTAGTTTATTGCGTAGCATTTTGGCAATGTCAAATTCATCTGAAATTTAGTTTATTGCGTAGAATTTTGGCAATGTCTAATTCTTCTGAAATTTAGTTTATTGCGTAGCATTTTGGCAATGACTAATTCTTCTGAAATTTAGTTTATTGCGTAGCATTTTGGCAATGTCTAATTCTTCTGAAATTTAGTTTATTGCGTAGCATTTTGGCAATGTCTAATTCTTCTGAAATTTAGTTTATTGCGTAGCATTTTGGCAATGTCTAATTCTTCTGAAATTTAGTTTATTGCGTAGCATTTTGGCAATGTCTAATTCTTCTGAAATTTAGTTTATTGCGTAGCATTTTGGCAATGTTTAATTCTTCTGAAATTGTGTTTATTGCGTAGAATTTTGGCAATGTCTAATTCTTCTGAAATTTTGTTTATTGCGTAGCATTTTGGCAATGTCTAATTCTTCTGAAATTTAGTTTATTGCGTAGCATTTTGGCAATGTCTAATTCTTCTGAAATTTAGTTTATTGCGTAGCATTTTGGCAATGTCTTATTCTTCTGAAATTTAGTTTATTGCGTAGCATTTTGGCAATGTCTAATTCTTCTGAAATTTAGTTTATTGCGTAGCATTTTGGCTATGTCTAATTCTTCTGAAATTTAGTTTATTGCGTAGCATTTTGGCTATGTCTAATTCTTCTGAAATTTAGTTTATTGCGTAGCATTTTGGCTATATCTAATTCTTCTGAAATTTAGTTTATTGCGTAGCATTTTGGCAATGTCTAATTCTTCTGAAATTTAGTTTATTGCGTAGCATTTTGGCAATGTCTAATTCTTCTGAAATTTAGTTTATTGCGTAGCATTTTGGCTATGTCTAATTCTTCTGAAATTTAGTTTATTGAGTAGCATTTTGGCAATGTCTAATTCTTCTGAAATTTAGTTTATTGCGTAGAATTTCGGCAATGTCTAATTCTTCTGAAATTTAGTTTATTGCGTAGCATTTTGGCTATGTCTAATTCTTCTGAAATTTAGTTTATTGCGTAGAATTTTGGCAATGTCTAATTCTTCTGAAATTTAGTTTATTGCGTAGCATTTTCGCAATGTCTAATTCTTTTGAAATTTAGTTTATTGCGTAGCATTTTGGCAATGTCTAATTCTTCTGAAATTTAGTTTATTGCGTAGCATTTTGGCAATATCTAATTCTTCTGAAATTTAGTTTATTGCGTAGCATTTTGGCAATGTCTAATTCTTCTGAAATTTAGTTTATTGCGTAGCATTTTGGCTATGTCTAATTCTTCTGAAATTTAGTTTATTGCGTAGAATTTTGGCAATGTCTAACTCTTCTGAAATTAAGTTTATTGCGTAGCATTTTCGCAATGTCTAATTCTTTTGAAATTTAGTTTATTGCGTAGCATTTTGGCAATGTCTAATTCTTCTGAAATTTAGTTTATTGCGTAGCATTTTGGCAATGTCTAATTCTTCTGAAATTTAGTTTATTGCGTAGCATTTTGGCAATGTCTAATTCTTCTAAAATTTAGTTTATTGCGTAGAATTTCGGCAATGTCTAATTCTTCTGAAATTTAGTTTATTGCGTAGAATTTGGCAATGTCTAATTATTCTGAAATTTAGTTTATTGCGTAGCATTTTGGCAATGTCTGATTCTTCTGAAATTTAGTTTATTGCGTAGAATTTTGGCAATGTCTAATTCTTCTGAAATTTAGTTTATTGCGAGGAATTTTGGCAATGTCTAATTCTTCTGAAATTTAGTTTATTGCGTAGCATTTTGGCAATGTCTAATTCTTCTGAAATTTAGTTTATTGCGTAGAATTTTGGCAATGTCTAATTCTTCTGAAATTTAGTTTATTGCGTAGAATTTTGGCAATGTCTAATTCTTCTGAAATTTAGTTTATTGCGTAGCATTTTGGCAATGTCTAATTCTTCTGAAAATTAGTTTATTGCGTAGCATTTTGGCAATGTCTAATTCTTCTGAAATTTAGTTTATTGCGTAGCATTTTGGCAATGTCTAATTCTTCTGAAATTTAGTTTATTGCGTAGCATTTTGGCAATGTCTAATTCTTCTGAAATTTAGTTTATTGCGTAGCATTTTGGCAATGTCTAATTCTTCTGAAATTTAGTTTATTGCGTAGCGTTTTGGCAATGTCTAATTCTTCTGAAATTTAGTTTATTGCGTAGCATTTTGGCAATGTCTAATTCTTCTGAAATTTAGTTTATTGCGTAGCATTTTGGCAATGTCTAATTCTTCTGAAATTTAGTTTATTGCGTAGCATTTTGGCAATGTCTAATTCTTCTGAAATTTAGTTTATTGCGTAGCATTTTTGAAATGTCTAATTCTTCTGAAATTTAGTTTATTGCGTAGAATTTTGGCAATGTCTAATTCTTCTGAAATTTAGTTTATTGCGTAGCATTTTGGCAATGTCTAATTCTTCTGAAATTTAGTTTATTGCGTAGCATTTTGGCAATGTCTAATTCTTCTGAAATTTAGTTTATTGCGTAGCATTTTGGCAATGTCTAATTCTTCTGAAATTTAGTTTATTGCGTAGCATTTTGGCAATGTCTAATTCTTCTGAAATTTAGTTTATTGCGTAGCATTTTGGCAATGTCTAATTCTTCTGAAATTGAGTTTATTGCGTAGCATTTTGGCTATGTCTAATTCTTCTGAAATTTAGTTTATTGCGTAGCATTTTGGCTATGTCTAATTCTTCTGAAATTTAGTTTATTGCGTAGCATTTTGGCTATGTCTAATTCTTCTGAAATTTAGTTTATTGCGTAGCATTTTGGCAATGTCTAATTCTTCTGAAATTAGTTTATTGCGTAGCATTTTGGCAATGTTTAATTCTTCTGAAATTTAGTTTATTGCGTAGCATTTTGGCAATGTCTAATTCTTCTGAAATTTAGTTTATTGCGTAGCATTTTGGCAATGTCTAATTCTTCTGAAATTGTGTTTATTGCGTAGAATTTTGGCAATGTCTAATTCTTCTGAAATTTAGTTTATTGCGTAGCATTTTGGCAATGTCTAATTCTTCTGAAATTTAGTTTATTGCGTAGCATTTTGGCAATGTCTAATTCTTCTGAAATTTAGTTTATTGCGTAGCATTTTGGCAATGTCTTATTCTTCTGAAATTTAGTTTATTGCGTAGCATTTTGGCAATGTCTAATTCTTCTGAAATTTAGTTTATTGCGTAGCATTTTGGCTATGTCTAATTCTTCTGAAATTTAGTTTATTGCGTAGCATTTTGGCTATGTCTAATTCTTCTGAAATTTAGTTTATTGCGTAGCATTTTGGCTATATCTAATTCTTCTGAAATTTAGTTTATTGCGTAGCATTTTGGCAATGTCTAATTCTTCTGAAATTTAGTTTATTGCGTAGCATTTTGGCAATGTCTAATTCTTCTGAAATTTAGTTTATTGCGTAGCATTTTGGCTATGTCTAATTCTTCTGAAATTTAGTTTATTGAGTAGCATTTTGGCGATGTCTAATTCTTCTGAAATTTAGTTTATTGCGTAGAATTTCGGCAATGTCTAATTCTTCTGAAATTTAGTTTATTGCGTAGCATTTTGGCTATGTCTAATTCTTCTGAAATTTAGTTTATTGCGTAGAATTTTGGCAATGTCTAATTCTTCTGAAATTTAGTTTATTGCGTAGCATTTTCGCAATGTCTAATTCTTTTGAAATTTAGTTTATTGCGTAGCATTTTGGCAATGTCTAATTCTTCTGAAATTTAGTTTATTGCGTAGCATTTTGGCAATATCTAATTCTTCTGAAATTTAGTTTATTGCGTAGCATTTTGGCAATGTCTAATTCTTCTAAAATTTAGTTTATTGCGTAGAATTTTGGCAATGTCTAATTCTTCTGAAATTTAGTTTATTGCGTAGAATTTGGCAATGTCTAATTATTCTGAAATTTAGTTTATTGCGTAGCATTTTGGCAATGTCTGATTCTTCTGAAATTTAGTTTATTGCGTAGAATTTTGGCAATGTCTAATTCTTCTGAAATTTAGTTTATTGCGAGGAATTTTGGCAATGTCTAATTCTTCTGAAATTTAGTTTATTGCGTAGCATTTTGGCAATGTCTAATTCTTCTGAAATTTAGTTTATTGCGTAAAATTTTGGCAATGTCTAATTCTTCTGAAATTTAGTTTATTGCGTAGAATTTTGGCAATGTCTAATTCTTCTGAAATTTAGTTTATTGCGTAACATTTTGGCAATGTCTAATTCTTCTGAAAATTAGTTTATTGCGTAGCATTTTGGCAATGTCTAATTCTTCTGAAATTTAGTTTATTGCGTAGCATTTTGGCAATGTCTAATTCTTCTGAAATTTAGTTTATTGCGTAGCATTTTGGCAATGTCTAATTCTTCTGAAATTTAGTTTATTGCGTAGCATTTTGGCAATGTCTAATTCTTCTGAAATTTAGTTTATTGCGTAGCATTTTGGCAATGTCTAATTCTTCTGAAATTTAGTTTATTGCGTAGCATTTTGGCAATGTCTAATTCTTCTGAAATTTAGTTTATTGCGTAGCATTTTGGCAATGTCTAATTCTTCTGAAATTTAGTTTATTGCGTAGCATTTTGGCAATGTCTAATTCTTCTGAAATTTAGTTTATTGCGTAGCATTTTTGAAATGTCTAATTCTTCTGAAATTTAGTTTATTGCGTAGAATTTTGGCAATGTCTAATTCTTCTGAAATTTAGTTTATTGCGTAGCATTTTGGCAATGTCTAATTCTTCTGAAATTTAGTTTATTGCGTAGCATTTTGGCAATGTCTAATTCTTCTGAAATTTAGTTTATTGCGTAGCATTTTGGCAATGTCTAATTCTTCTGAAATTTAGTTTATTGCGTAGCATTTTGGCAATGTCTAATTCTTCTGAAATTTAGTTTATTGCGTAGCATTTTGGCTATGTCTAATTCTTCTGAAATTTAGTTTATTGCGTAGCATTTTGGCTATGTCTAATTCTTCTGAAATTTAGTTTATTGCGTAGCATTTTGGCTATGTCTAATTCTTCTGAAATTTAGTTTATTGCGTAGCATTTTGGCTATGTCTAATTCTTCTGGAATTTAGTTTATTGCGTAGCATTTTGGCAATGTCTAATTCTTCTGAAATTTAGTTTATTGCGTAGCATTTTGGCAATGTCTAATTCTTCTGAAATTTAGTTTTTGGCGTAGCATTTTGGCTATGTCTAATTCTTCTGAAATTTAGTTTATTGAGTAGCATTTTGGCAATGTCTTATTCTTCTGAAATTTAGTTTATTGCGTAGAATTTCGGCAATGTCTAATTCTTCTGAAATTTAGTTTATTGCGTAGCATTTTGGCTATGTCTAATTCTTCTGAAATTTAGTTTATTGCGTAGAATTTTGGCAATGTCTAATTCTTCTGAAATTTAGTTTATTGCGTAGCATTTTCGCAATGTCTAATTCTTTTGAAATTTAGTTTAGTGCGTAGCATTTTGGCAATGTCTAATTCTTCTGAAATTTAGTTTATTGCGTAGCATTTTGGCAATGTCTAATTCTTCTGAAATTTAGTTTATTGCGTAGCATTTTGGCAATGTCTAATTCTTCTGAAATTTAGTTTATTGCGTAGCATTTTGGCAATGTCTAATTCTTCTGAAATTTAGTTTATTGCGTAGCATTTTGGCAATGTCTAATTCTTCTGAAATTTAGTTTATTGCGTAGCATTTTGGCAATGTCTAATTCTTCTGAAATTTAGTTTATTGCGTAGCATTTTGGCAATGTCTAATTCTTCTGAAATTTAGTTTATTGCGTAGCATTTTGGCAATGTCTAATTCTTCTGAAATTTAGTTTTTTGCGTAGCATTTTGGCAATGTCTAATTCTTCTGAAATTTAGTTTATTGCGTAGCATTTTGGCAATGTCTAATTCTTCTGAAATTTAGTTTATTGCGTAGCATTTTGGCAATGTCTAATTCTTCTGAAATTTAGTTTATTGCGTAGCATTTTGGCTATATCTAATTCTTCTGAAATTTAGTTTATTGCGTAGCATTTTGGCTATGTATAATTCTTCTGGAATATAGTTTATTGCGTAGCATTTTGGCAATGTCTAATTCTTCTGAAATTTAGTTTATTGCGTAGCATTTTGGCAATGTCTAATTCTTCTGAAATTTAGTTTTTGGCGTAGCATTTTGGCTATGTCTAATTCTTCTGAAATTTAGTTTATTGAGTAGCATTTTGGCAATGTCTTATTCTTCTGAAATTTAGTTTATTGCGTAGAATTTCGGCAATGTCTAATTCTTCTGAAATTTAGTTTATTGCGTAGCATTTTGGCTATGTCTAATTCTTCTGAAATTTAGTTTATTGCGTAGAATTTTGGCAATGTCTAATTCTTCTGAAATTTAGTTTATTGCGTAGCATTTTCGCAATGTCTAATTCTTTTGAAATTTAGTTTAGTGCGTAGCATTTTGGCAATGTCTAATTCTTCTGAAATTTAGTTTATTGCGTAGCATTTTGGCAATGTCTAATTCTTCTGAAATTTAGTTTATTGCGTAGCATTTTGGCAATGTCTAATTCTTCTGAAATTTAGTTTATTGCGTAGCATTTTGGCAATGTCTAATTCTTCTGAAATTTAGTTTATTGCGTAGCATTTTGGCAATGTCTAATTCTTCTGAAATTTAGTTTATTGCGTAGCATTTTGGCAATGTCTAATTCTTCTGAAATTTAGTTTATTGCGTAGCATTTTGGCAATGTCTAATTCTTCTGAAATTTAGTTTATTGCGTAGCATTTTGGCAATGTCTAATTCTTCTGAAATTTAGTTTATTGCGTAGCATTTTGGCAATGTCTAATTCTTCTGAAATTTAGTTTATTGCGTAGCATTTTGGCAATGTCTAATTCTTCTGAAATTTAGTTTATTGCGTAGCATTTTGGCAATGTCTAATTCTTCTGAAATTTAGTTTATTGCGTAGCATTTTGGCTATATCTAATTCTTCTGAAATTTAGTTTATTGCGTAGCATTTTGGCAATGTCTAATTCTTCTGAAATTTAGTTTATTGCGTAGCATTTTGGCAATGTCTAATTCTTCTGAAATTTAGTTTATTGCGTAGCATTTTGGCAATGTCTAATTCTTCTGAAATTTAGTTTATTGCGTAGCATTTTGGCAATGTCTAATTCTTCTGAAATTTAGTTTATTGCGTAGAATTTTGGCAATGTCTAATTCTTCTGAAATTTAGTTTATTGCGTGGCATTTTGGCAATGTCTAATTCTTCTGAAGTTTAGTTTATTGCGTAGCATTTTGGCAATGTCTAATTCTTCTGAAATTTAGTTTATTGCGTAGAATTTTGGCAATGTCTAATTCTTCTGAAATTTAGTTTATTGCGTAGCATTTTGGCAATGTCTAATTCTTCTGAAATTTAGTTTATTGCGTAGAATTTTGGCAATGTCTAATTCTTCTGAAATTTAGTTTATTGCGTAGCATTTTGGCAATGTCTAATTCTTCTGAAATTTAGTTTATTGTGTAGCAATTTGACAATGTCTAATTCTTCTGAAATTTAGTTTATTGCGTAGCATTTTGGCAATGTCTAATTATTCTGAAATTTAGTTTATTGCGTAGAATTTTGGCAATGTCTGATTCTTCTGAAATTTAATTTATTGCGTAGAATTTTGGCAATGTCTAATTCTTCTGAAATTTAGTTTATTGCGAGGAATTTTGGCAATGTCTAATTCTTCTGAAATTTAGTTTATTGCGTAGCATTTTGGCAATGTCTAATTCTTCTGAAAATTAGTTTATTGCGTAGCATTTTGGCAATGTCTAATTCTTCTGAAATTTAGTTTATTGCGTAGCATTTTGGCAATGTCTAATTCTTCTGAAATTTAGTTTATTGCGTAGCATTTTGGCAATGTCTAATTCTTCTGAAAATTAGTTTATTGCGTAGCATTTTGGCAATGTCTAATTCTTCTGAAATTTAGTTTATTGCGTAGCATTTTGGCTATCGGCGAAGCTTTAAAAAAAAAATTCTTGAATTTGATTCTATTACTCTAACAATTTTTTCTGATGCTTCCCCACACCAACCACACCAACCACACCAACCACACCAACCACACCAACCACACCAACCACACCAACCACACCAACCACACCAACCACACCAACCACACCAACCACACCAACCACACCAACCACACCAACCACACCAACCACACCAACCACACCAACCACACCAACCACACCAACCACACCAACCACACCAACCACACCAACCACACCAACCACACCAACCACACCAACCACACCAACCACACCAACCACACCAACCATACCACTCTTGCTACGCTACTGGAATAGGGACAGCCTTATGCATTAATGACTTTATGACTTTTTTGCAAATATTTACTGATTTGATGTGTAGAATGTTACATTTCATTGTGTCTCATACTGTTTCTTCATCCCCATCTGTAGATATTAGATATGTTGATTGTTACATTTATTTTACTTATTACTATTAATCCCTAATATAGAGATCGCGTAAGCTTCATCCATGATTAGAAATCTCCAAGGCTAATGAATTTTAAAAAAATATATATGTCTGCAGTATTTACATCAATAATTTCTAAGATGAACCAGAAAAAAACATGTGACAACTTTGTATGCAAACCTTAACATGCGAATATGATCTGGATTCTCGTCTGGCGAACTGCAGTAGTTGCATATACGATAATAGTCATCTATATTGACTGATAATAATGTACACTTAGTTAAAGATGTCACAGAGTAGGCACGGTTACCTCGGTTTGAGATTCCTTCTTCCTACAATTTCAAAAGCACATGATGAGATGAGTTTGTATACAATTATGCTTTATTGGAGGCCTCTGTACAAAACATACAATAGTATTATGTATTATATATTGGAGGCCTCGATAAACAACATACAATAGTATTGTGTATTATATATTGGAGGCCTCTATAAACAATATACAATAGTATTGTGTATTATATATTGGAGGCCTTCACAATAAAACATACAATAGTATTGTGTATTATATATTGGAGGCCTTCACAATACAACATACACTAGTATTGTGTATTACATATTGGAGGCCTCTGTAAACAACATACAATAGTAGGCCTATTATGTATTATATATTGGAGGCCTTCACAATACAACATACAATAGTATTATGTATTATATATTGGAGGCCTTCACAATACAAAATACAATAGTATTGTTTATTATATATTGGAGGCCTTTATAAACAGCATACAATAGTATTGTGTATTTTATATTGGAGGCCTTCACAATACAACATACAATAGTATTGTGTATTATATATTGGAGGCCTCTATAAACAACATACAATAGTATTGTGTATTATATATTGGAGGCCTTTACAATACAACATACAATAGTATTATGTATTATATATTCGAGGCTTTCACAATACAACATACAATAATATTATGTATTATATATTGAAGACCTTCACAATACATCATACAATACAATAGTATTATGTATTATATGTTGCAATACATCATAAAACAGTATTTTGCATTGCATTACAAAGCAAATCATTCACATGTTTATACTTGCTACAAAAATATGATTTACTGGTAAATGCTTATATAGTGTTTTTAGTATACAAGAATGATTGACTGGTTAGATTTTAGTAGATATAATTAAAATTGAATTTAAAATCCTACCCCAAACATGTCATCCTTTTCTATCACTTTTACGACCGTAAATTTAGATCTGTGCTCATATATTGGGGATCCAGTCAGTTTTACAGCCAAAACTATAGGAGAGTGGAGGGGTGTCAGCAAAGTATAAATAAAAATGTTGATATAAAACTATCGATATAAAAAGTACAAATGATGAGCTTATCTCAACACCTACATTTGTATTTAGTCAAATGAAACATTAAAAAGAATCTACCGGTACAATATTTTGTTAAGCCTTGCACTTATATATGCAACTAAATATTATAAAAAAATCCAAAACAGACTTGGCCAAGTCAAACGAAACAATTTGTTCATAGATAGTTATAGTTGAGTAGGGTTGTCACTTATTTTCCTTTGTGTATTTTTGAATAAATGAATGTGTGCGTCTATGTAATTGTATGTATGCATAAGTGAGAGAATCTGGGACAAGAGAATCTTTAAAAAGAACTTAACGACCTTTCTATTTGGCTCATACATCTGCCATTGCAATTCAAAGCAAGAGCGCTCTGAGAATGCTAATTTAATAGCATGGATAGAAGCGCTATAAGAAATGCCCTTTCTTATTCTTCTGATTCTTATGTGTTTGTCTTGAGTGTTTGGTTGTGTATTAGGATCTGTGTGTCATTTTGTGTACATATGTCTTTATGTATAATAATATGTGAGCGTTAGTACCTGTGTGTGTTTGTTTCTGTGTGTCGGTGTGTCTCTTAGTATGTGTGTGTGTACCTGTGTACACGTGCAGGTATATATGTCTGTGTCAGTGTGAGTTTGTGTGTGTCTGTCTGTATCTGTCTTTTTGTGTCTGTCTTTGTCTGTCGGTCTTTGAGTGTCTGTCTTTGTGTGTCTGTCTTTTTGTGTGTGTCTCTGTGTATGTATGTTTCTGTGTGTCTGTCAGTGTGTATATACATGTGTGAGTTTTGTATGTAAGTGAATATTAGTGCGCGTCAGTGTATGTGTCTGTGTGTGTGTCAGTGTGTGTGTCAGTGTGTGTGTCTGTGTGTGTGTCAGTGTGTGTCAGTGTGTGTGTCTGTGTGTGTGTGTCAGTGTGTGTGTCAGTGTGTGTGTCAGTGTGTGTGTCTGTGTGTGTGTCAGTGTGTCAGTGTGTGTGTGTCTGTGAGTGTCAGTGTGTGTGTGTCAGTGTGTGTGTGTCAGTGTGTGTGTCAGTGTGTGTGTCAGTGTGTGTGTCAGTGTGTGTGTCAGTATGTGTGTCTGTGTGAACTTATATTCCTTTTATCACGTGATCTGGTTTTCTTCTAATGAATATATTTTTCAAATACTTGACAATCAGGTAAACGTAATGTTTATAACAATTTATACAAGCAAATATTCACAAAATTAATGTCCAAACAATCATTTTCTATATTTATGTCCAAGAAAACATTCCCTAAAATAATGTCCAAACAAACATTCCCTATATTAATGTCCAAGCAAACCTTCCCTATATTAATGTCCAAGCAAACATTCCCCATATTAATGTCCAAGCAAACATTCCCTATATTTATGTCCAAGAAAACATTCCCTAAAATAATGTCCAAACAAACATTCCCTATATTAATGTCCAAGCAAACCTTCCCTATATTAATGTACAAGCAAACATTCCCTATTTTAATGTGCAAGCAAACATTCCATATATTAAAGTTCAAGCAAACATTCCCTACAGTAATGTCCAAACAAACATTTCCTATATTAATGTCAAAACAAACATTTCTTTTTTCATTGTCCAAACAAACATTCCTTATATTAATTACCAAGCAAACATTTCCTATGTTAATGTCCAAACAAACATTCCCCATAATAATGTCCAAGCAAACATTCCCTATATTAATGTCCAAGCAAACATTCCCTATATTAATGTCCAAGCAAACATTCCCTATATTAATGTCCAAGCAAACATTCCCTATATTATGTCCAAGCAAACATTCCCCATATTAATGTCCAAGAAAACATTCCCTATATTTATGTCCAAGAAAACATTTCCTTTATTAATGTCCAAGCAAACATTCCCTATATTAATGTCCAAGCAAACCTTCCCTATATTAATGTACAAGCAAACATTCCCTATTTTAATGTGCAAGCAAACATTCCCTATATTAAAGTTCAAGCAAACATTCCCTACAGTAATGTCCAAACAAACATTTCCTATATTAATGTCAAAACAAACATTTCTTTTTTCATTGTCCAAACAAACATTCCTTATATTAATTACCAAGCAAACATTCCCTATGTTAATGTCCAAATAAACATTCCCCATAATAATGTCCAAGCAAACATTCCCTATATTAATGTCCATGCAAACATTCCCTATATTAATGTCCAAGCAAAACATTCCCTATAATAATGTCCAAACAAACATTCCCCATATTAATGTCCAAGCAAACATTCCCTATATTAATGTCCAAGCAAACATTCCCTACCATAATGTCCAAGCAAACATTCCCTATATTAATGTCCAAGCAAACATTCCCTATATTTATGTCCAAACAAACATTCCCTATATTAATGTCCAAGCAAACATTCCCTATATTAATGTCCAAGCAAACATTCCCTATATTAATGTCCAAGCAAACATTCCCTATATTATGTCCAAGCAAACATTCCCCATATTAATGTCCAAGAAAACATTCCCTATATTTATGTCCAAGAAAACATTTCCTTTATTAATGTCCAAGCAAACATTCCCTATATTAATGTCCAAGCAAACCTTCCCTATATTAATGTACAAGCAAACATTCCCTATTTTAATGTGCAAGCAAACATTCCCTATATTAAAGTTCAAGCAAACATTCCCTACAGTAATGTCCAAACAAACATTTCCTATATTAATGTCAAAACAAACATTTCTTTTTTCATTGTCCAAACAAACATTCCTTATATTAATTACCAAGCAAACATTCCCTATGTTAATGTCCAAACAAACATTCCCCATAATAATGTCCAAGCAAACATTCCCTATATTAATGTCCATGCAAACATTCCCTATATTAATGTCCAAGCAAAACATTCCCTATAATAATGTCCAAACAAACATTCCCCATATTAATGTCCAAGCAAACATTCCCTATATTAATGTCCAAGCAAACATTCCCTACCATAATGTCCAAGCAAACATTCCCTATATTAATGTCCAAGCAAACATTCCCTATATTTATGTCCAAACAAACATTCCCTATATTAATGTCCAAGCAAACATTCCCTATATTAATGTCCAAGCAAACATTCCCTATATTAATGTCCAAGCAAACATTCCCTATATTAATGTCCAAGCAAACATTCCCTATATTATGTCCAAGCAAACATTCCCCATATTAATGTCCAAGAAAACATTCCCTATATTTATGTCCAAGAAAACATTTCCTTTATTAATGTCCAAGCAAACATTCCCTATATTAATGTCCAAGCAAACATTCCCTATATTTATGTCCAAGAAAACATTCCCTATATTATGTCCAAGCAAACATTCCCTATATTAATGTCCAAGCAAACATTCCTTATATTAATGTCCAAGCAAACATTCCCTATATTAATGTCCAAGCTATACAATTTGTTCTTGCTATTTACCTTTCCCAGTGATCAGGAAGTAAAAGCTATCAGCCACGTGACCTTCTCTTATAATTACTTTATCAGCAGGCACCCTTCAAAAATGGCACGTTTATAATGTTTAAGGCTTTTAGCATCATATTTTTAAGACATCAATTTACATTATAAGCCTTACACGATCAAGGTAATATTCATTATGAAATATAAACAGTCGAAACATTACAGTTTTATATATTATTATAGTCTCTTAGCTCAAATACAATTAGGGGCCTACATATGCCTATGATTATTGTGAACAAAACTAGTTGAGGCATAAATACCTACTCCATATACCAAACAATCATTTAGTGGTCCAATTACCTACTCATTTACCATGCAATCATTTAGTAATCTAAATACCTACACCTTATCCCAAACAATCATTTTGTAATCTGAATACCTACTCCATAAGTCTCTTATACCAAACAATCATTCGTAATCTAAGAAACTATTTCAAATACAATACAATCATTTATAATCTAAATACCTACTCCATATACCATGCAATCATTTATAATCTAAATACCTACTACATATACCAAACAATCATTAGTAATCTAAATACCTACTCCATATACAAAACAATCATTTAGTAATCTAAATACCTACTCCATATATCATGCAATCATTTAGTAATCTAAATACCTACTCCATATAGGCTACCATGCAATCATTTAGTAATCTAAATACCTACTCCTTATACCATGCAATCATTAAATCGTCTAAATACCTACTCCATATGCCATGCAATCATTTGGTAAACTAAATAGATACTCCTTATGGCATGCAATCATTTAATGATCTAAATACCTACTTCATATGCCATGCAATCATTTGGTAAACTAAATAGATACTCCTTATGGCATGCAATCATTTAATGATCTAAATACCTACTCCATATGCCATGCAATCATGGCTAATCTTTCTTGATAGTGTTCAGGAAGAATAGAAAATGATCGAATAAACTTTAATGCTTGGGCTGTCTGAAGAATATAACAAAAGAAAAATTACGACTTTGTTATAATCTCTCTATATATAATATTATCTGGGTGTGTTTAACCAATCAAATTTGGTTTATTTAAGACACGCTACCTTATTGCCTCATATTTTATCTTTGCAAGTTGACTTATCACATATGTCCTCGCTAGTTAAGTAGATAACGTCTGTAGCGTATACAGGCTTGTTTTATTTTCCTCCGGGCCACGCCGGGGAATTTAGCTTGTTGTTATATAAATCTATCAAACTAACTTGTGAATAGTTTTAAAAGTATCCTCTCGTGAATTGATTTAGATTATTTATTTGAGTAACTCGTGTTCTGTTTTAGATTTATCCTACCAACTTATGTATACTTTCTTATCTTATTGCCAATTCATGAATATTATGTATATATATTACTGTTACCAATCAGTTGCCCATCACTTTTTTTTATTGTCCGACACGGCAGGACATATGAAATGTCTACATACCAAGAACACCAAATATCTTTAATACTCATTATTCAAACTACACCAGCTACAAAAAGTTAGAAATTTCTTTTTGAACCAAACGAACTTTTAGTATTTAGTTCTATCCTACCAACAGGTATACTGTTATACTGTTATATGTTCTAATTCTATCCTACCAACAGGTATACTGTTATACTGTTCTAATTCTATCCTACCAACAGGTATACTGTTATACTGTTCTAATTCTATCCTACCAACAGGTATACTGTTATACTGTTCTAATTCTATCCTACCAACAGGTATACTGTTATACTGTTCAAATTCTATCCTACCAACAGGTATACTGTTAAACTGTTATACTGTTCTAATTCTATCCTACCAACAGGTATACTGTTATACTGTTCTAATTCTATCCTACCAACAGGTATACTGTTAAACTGTTATACTGTTCTAATTCTATCCTACCAACAGGTATACTGTTAAACTGTTATACTGTTCTAATTCTATCCTACCAACAGATATACTGTTAAACTGTTATACTGTTCTAATTCTATCCTACCAACAGGTATGCTGTTATACTGTTATACTGTTCTAACTCTATCCTACCAACAGGTATACTGTTATACATTTATTTACCAATTCCTGTATTGTTTTTAGTGTATTTTAGTTTCAACTCAATCATCTTCATCATCTAGTGCCAGGTCTCGAACAGACATCGATGATAATGACTCACCATTTCTCTTCGTTGTTAGCTGTTTCAACGAAGTCGTTACTGCTAATGTTATATTTTGTTGCCCATTCGTTCAGGATGTATGTTATTCATTTTCTTCCTCTGTCTCTCCTACCAGATAACTTTCAACATAAAGCTAGTCTTTCTATTCTATTTTCCTATAGACGTGTGCTAAAAATGTCCTTTCATTTTCTTATAGTTTTGATGAGGGATCTTGAGGCACATGCTGTTGTTAACACCTCAGCATTTGTTTTCTTTTCAGTCCATGATATTCTCATCATCCTTCTTAGAAACCATATTTCTTTTACTAAAGTGTTTTCATTATCTATTGTCCAACATTCACACCCATACAGAACAGACCAAACATATCCCTTCAGTATTCGCATTTTGTACATAATTTGGTATTCCTGTTTTTCATAACACTGTTTGATCTGATGAGATTATCTTTACACTGTTTGATCTGATGAGATTATCTTAACACTGTTTGATCTGATGAGATTATCTTAACACTGTTTGATCTGATGAGATTATCATAACACTGTTTGATCTGATGAGATTATCATAACACTGTTTGATCTGATGAGATTGTCATAACACTGTTTGATCTGATGAGATTATCATAACACTGTTTGATCTGATGAGATTATCATAACACTGTTTGATCTGATGACATTATCTTTACACTGTTTGATCTGATGAGATTATCATAACACTGTTTGATCTGATGAGATTATCATAACACTGTTTGATCTGATGAGATTATCATAACACTGTTTGATCTGATGAGATTATCATAACACTGTTTGATCTGATGAGATTATCTTAACACTGTTTGATCTGATGAGATTATCTTAACACTGTTTGATCTGATGAGATTATCATAACACTGTTTGATCTGATGAGATTATCTTTACACTGTTTGATCTGATGAGATTATCATAACACTGTTTGATCTGATGAGATTATCTTAACACTGTTTGATCTGATGAGATTATCATAACACTGTTTGATCTGATGAGGTTATCTTAACACTGTTTGATCTGATGAGATTATCATAACACTGTTTGATCTGATGAGATTATCTTAACACTGTTTGATCTGATGAGATTATCTTAACACTGTTTGATCTGATGAGATTATCTTAACACTGTTTGATCTGATGAGATTATCTTTAGATATTGCGATTCTTTTCTTTTGTTTGTTGCGTCTGTCTGCTGTGTTATTGTATAGCCATCACTGGCCTAGATACTGAAAAGAACTGATTTGCTTGATGTTTTCACCTTCAATAAATATAGAGCACCCTGGAGGTTGTGTTTACTTTGATATTTCCATTACTTCGGTTTTACGGAGATTGTGCGTTAATCCTAAGTCGGCTCTCTTCTACCACCTTGTTAATCCTAAGTCGGCTCTCTTCTACCACCTTATTTAGAATAGTTTGCAGGGCGCTATCTGATTATGTTATTAATACTGTGTCGTCTGCGTATCTCAGATTATTTCAGTTCTTTCCACCAACTATAAGCATCTAGGTGTTCCATATTCCGGAGTATTATTTCACTGTAGATGTTGAAAATTTATGGTGATAAAACACATCCCTGCCTGCCTCATATTGGTCTGAATTCACTATGCTCTCCTTCATATTCATCTAGGTGTTCCATATTCCGGAGTATTATTTCACTGTAGATGTTGAAAATTTATGGTGATAAAACACATCCCTGCCTGCCTCATATTGGTCTGAATTCACTATGCTCTCCTTCATATTCATCTAGGTGTTCCATATTCCGGAGTATTATTTCACTGTAGATGTTGAAAATTTATGGTGATAAAACACATCCCTGCCTGCCTCATATTGGTCTGAATTCACTATGCTCTCCTTCATATTCATCTAGGTGTTCCATATTCCGGAGTATTATTTCACTGTAGATGTTGAAAATTTATGGTGATAAAACACATCCCTGCCTGCCTCATATTGGTCTGAATTCACTATGCTCTCCTTCATATTCATCTAGGTGTTCCATATTCCGGAGTATTATTTCACTGTAGATGTTGAAAATTTATGGTGATAAAACACATCCCTGCCTGCCTCATATTGGTCTGAATTCACTATGCTCTCCTTCATATTCATCTAGGTGTTCCATATTCCGGAGTATTATTTCACTGTAGATGTTGAAAATTTATGGTGATAAAACACATCCCTGCCTGCCTCATATTGGTCTGAATTCACTATGCTCTCCTTCATATTCATCTAGGTGTTCCATATTCCGGAGTATTATTTCACTGTAGATGTTGAAAATTTATGGTGATAAAACACATCCCTGCCTGCCTCATATTGGTCTGAATTCACTATGCTCTCCTTCATATTCATCTAGGTGTTCCATATTCCGGAGTATTATTTCACTGTAGATGTTGAAAATTTATGGTGATAAAACACATCCCTGCCTGCCTCATATTGGTCTGAATTCACTATGCTCTCCTTCATATTCATCTAGGTGTTCCATATTCCGGAGTATTATTTCACTGTAGATGTTGAAAATTTATGGTGATAAAACACATCCCTGCCTGCCTCATATTGGTCTGAATTCACTATGCTCTCCTTCATATTCATCTAGGTGTTCCATATTCCGGAGTATTATTTCACTGTAGATGTTGAAAATTTATGGTGATAAAACACATCCCTGCCTGCCTCATATTGGTCTGAATTCACTATGCTCTCCTTCATATTCATCTAGGTGTTCCATATTCCGGAGTATTATTTCACTGTAGATGTTGAAAATTTATGGTGATAAAACACATCCCTGCCTGCCTCATATTGGTCTGAATTCACTATGCTCTCCTTCATATTCATCTAGGTGTTCCATATTCCGGAGTATTATTTCACTGTAGATGTTGAAAATTTATGGTGATAAAACACATCCCTGCCTGCCTCATATTGGTCTGAATTCACTATGCTCTCCTTCATATTCATCTAGGTGTTCCATATTCCGGAGTATTATTTCACTGTAGATGTTGAAAATTTATGGTGATAAAACACATCCCTGCCTGCCTCATATTGGTCTGAATTCACTATGCTCTCCTTCATATTCATCTAGGTGTTCCATATTCCGGAGTATTATTTCACTGTAGATGTTGAAAATTTATGGTGATAAAACACATCCCTGCCTGCCTCATATTGGTCTGAATTCACTATGCTCTCCTTCATATTCATCTAGGTGTTCCATATTCCGGAGTATTATTTCACTGTAGATGTTGAAAATTTATGGTGATAAAACACATCCCTGCCTGCCTCATATTGGTCTGAATTCACTATGCTCTCCTTCATATTCATCTAGGTGTTCCATATTCCGGAGTATTATTTCACTGTAGATGTTGAAAATTTATGGTGATAAAACACATCCCTGCCTGCCTCATATTGGTCTGAATTCACTATGCTCTCCTTCATATTCATCTAGGTGTTCCATATTCCGGAGTATTATTTCACTGTAGATGTTGAAAATTTATGGTGATAAAACACATCCCTGCCTGCCTCATATTGGTCTGAATTCACTATGCTCTCCTTCATATTCATCTAGGTGTTCCATATTCCGGAGTATTATTTCACTGTAGATGTTGAAAATTTATGGTGATAAAACACATCCCTGCCTGCCTCATATTGGTCTGAATTCACTATGCTCTCCTTCATATTCATCTAGGTGTTCCATATTCCGGAGTATTATTTCACTGTAGATGTTGAAAATTTATGGTGATAAAACACATCCCTGCCTGCCTCATATTGGTCTGAATTCACTATGCTCTCTTTCATATTCATCTAGGTGTTCCATATTCCGGAGTATTATTTCACTGTAGATGTTGAAAATTTATGGTGATAAAACACATCCCTGCCTGCCTCATATTGGTCTGAATTCACTATGCTCTCCTTCATATTCATCTAGGTGTTCCATATTCCGGAGTATTATTTCACTGTAGATGTTGAAAATTTATGGTGATAAAACACATCCCTGCCTGCCTCATATTGGTCTGAATTCACTATGCTCTCCTTCATATTCATCTAGGTGTTCCATATTCCGGAGTATTATTTCACTGTAGATGTTGAAAATTTATGGTGATAAAACACATCCCTGCCTGCCTCATATTGGTCTGAATTCACTATGCTCTCCTTCATATTCATCTAGGTGTTCCATATTCCGGAGTATTATTTCACTGTAGATGTTGAAAATTTATGGTGATAAAACACATCCCTGCCTGCCTCATATTGGTCTGAATTCACTATGCTCTCCTTCATATTCATCTAGGTGTTCCATATTCCGGAGTATTATTTCACTGTAGATGTTGAAAATTTATGGTGATAAAACACATCCCTGCCTGCCTCATATTGGTCTGAATTCACTATGCTCTCCTTCATATTCATCTAGGTGTTCCATATTCCGGAGTATTATTTCACTGTAGATGTTGAAAATTTATGGTGATAAAACACATCCCTGCCTGCCTCATATTGGTCTGAATTCACTATGCTCTCCTTCATATTCATCTAGGTGTTCCATATTCCGGAGTATTATTTCACTGTAGATGTTGAAAATTTATGGTGATAAAACACATCCCTGCCTGCCTCATATTGGTCTGAATTCACTATGCTCTCCTTCATATTCATCTAGGTGTTCCATATTCCGGAGTATTATTTCACTGTAGATGTTGAAAATTTATGGTGATAAAACACATCCCTGCCTGCCTCATATTGGTCTGAATTCACTATGCTCTCCTTCATATTTTATGACAGCTTCTTGCTCACAGTATAGATTTCTTATAGTTCTGAGGTCTTTACCATGTCTTTACCATCAGATCTTGTAATATATTAAATAGGTGTTGATGTTTTACTTTGTAAAGCACAGATACAGATAATTTTGCATCTGGATATACTTTTCAATTAGCATAGATAAGGTGAAAATACCACTTTTGTACCTTTATCAACAACAAATCCAAACTGGGTTTCTGACACTTCAGGATCGATTTTATTTCTTATTCTCTCTATGATGGGTATTTTGAGAAGTATTTTGGTGACATGATTCATTAATAAGCTAGAATCTAATTCTTCTGTTTGATTCACATTCTGTTGCTCCAAGAAGTTTCTTCAACTCAATAGTCTAAGTTTACTTTATTTTAAAAAGCTAACCCTTGGCACAAAACTTAATCCTTATATACTCTTTACTAAGTAACTATTTCGTGATTTCTTTATATACTGTACTAAGTTTACTTCATGTACCAAATTTTTTCATTATTTTATATTTCTTATAAGGCTTGTCTCTTTAGTACTGTTAAGGCCATTGTATTACTATCACGGAAAATGTCGTACTGTCAATGTCATGCAATCTTATCAAGGTCAATTTAGTACTGATAAGGTCAAAATAGAATTGTCAAGGACAATAAAGTACTGTTAAGATCAATGTGCTAATGTCCAGGTCAATGTAGTGCGGTCAAGCTAATGTAGTGTTTCAAGGTCAATGTAGTAATGTCAAGGGTAATGTTCATACTGTCACTGTCGTACTATCAAGATCATTGTAACAAGTCAATGTCAATGTTCTACTGTCAATGTCAGTGTAATCAAACTATTTTTAACTTATCTTAAACTGGATTTTTTTAAATTACGTAGAGTTTAGCTACATGCTTATTCTAATATTAGATTTCGGAGATTAGGGTGCCGATACCAAAAGTAATCAAATCAATGTCAATGTCGAATTTGAATAAAGTGAACTCTTGCCTTCTGAGCTTCTTCCCAAGTTCTGTAATGTTCGGGTTTTCCTAAATGAAACAAAATCTCTGTATCCAATTCTCTCTGAGATATTAGATTGAAAATAAAGCCAAAAGAAGAAACGTTAAATATTGAATACTTACACATCTTATTTTACTTATTTTGAAATAAGGTTTCTAACACGTCTAGCCGTTTTTAAATTAGTCCAACCCTCCCTCGTATACAACACAGGCTTTTTATGTCATGCATGTTGGGCGAACTAAGAGACTAGCAAAGACCGAAACCATTATTTTTCAAAAACGATAACGTGACTCTTTCAAGAGACCTTCCCCTCCCACTTCTTTCAATAAATACAAAAAGTGACCAACATAATTATTGAGCATGCTTGCATTAGCATGGAGTGAGGCTCCATATAAATTACCAATGATTATTATTAGAATAAGAAACAACAACATTTATCTCATAGAGTAAGAAATTTAAAATTTATATCAGAATGTGTTGTTTATATTGGTTATAAAATACAGTGAAAAAAACCAGAGATGGAATAGTGAAACACAATATAAAGTAGTAAAACACAGTATAATTAGTGAAACAAGTTAAAGTAGTGAAACTATATAAAGTAAAAAAAAAACACAAGATATAGTACTGAATCACAAGATATAGTAGTGAAAAATAAGTAAAACATAAGATATAGTAGTGAAACATAAGTAAAACATAAGATATAGTAGTGAAACATAAGTAAAACATAAGATATAGTAGTGAAACATAAGTAAAACATAAGATATAGTAGTGAAACATAAGTAAAACATAAGATATAGTAGTGAAACATAAGTAAAACATAAGATATAGTAGTGAAACATAAGTAAAACATAAGATATAGTAGTGAAACATAAGTAAAACATAAGATATAGTAGTGAAACATAAGTAAAACATAAGATATAGTAGTGAAACATAAGTAAAACATAAGATATAGTAGTGAAACATAAGATTTAGTTGTGAAACTTAAGATATATTTGTGAAACACAATATATAATAATGACACATAAGCTATATTAGTAAGCATAATATATAGTAATGAATCCCAAGATATAGTAGTGATAAACAGGCTAAAGTAGTTTGAGACATGTAAAACTATGATTCTGTCCACTGGTTAAGAAAGGCATAAAGTCTTCTTACCTCACCACACGTTGACTTGAAAAGATGTTTATCGAAAACAAGAACTTTGTTGTCTTTAGAGTTACTTTCCAATTCTCCAATTTTTTTATCTGATACTTGGCGAAATTTCTTAAATACTTCAGTTGTAGTACGAGCTCTGAATGGATAAAGAAAGACATTTGATAAAGTTTATCAAGCGCCTTTCTAGATCGTGGGGCATTAATGGTTTATGGCAAATTAAGTCTTAATATGTTGTAATAGGCATTTATCAAATAACTACATTGTCACTATATCATTAGATATTATAGAAAGTACGCATGTTGTTAGATAAGGAATAAGAAAGGTGTGCATGTTATTATTATGTACAAGATTGCACTATGGTATGAAAGGGAAGTGCAGAGAGTATGAATGATATAGCAACGCTGAATTCAAAGGACACTTCAGTTGGGATTCTGTCTGGACATGAACAAGACCTATATGAGATCAGTCTTCATCCAAGATGGTAATTGTACAGACTACCAACTCAAGAATGTTTGTAGAGTAATAGCTGATCGAATTGTTGCAGTAGAACGGAACTTATGAATTAAAGAAATTCAAGTTGTACTACGCTGCCTTTGTTAAGTTTACACAGTTCTGTGTGGTTTCGTCCTGTGACATCATACATCATAAATATTTAAGAAATGCTGGCTATAAACTGTTGCGAAATTGTAAAAAAAATATTCTTAAGATATTAAGCAAACATAAAGACAAAACTTATTGTGTCTAATAATATGTGTAAACGTGTTACAGTGTTCTTAATAAGCCTACTTACATGTTCGCTCTATTTACATCTCAGCTCTACTTACATGATGGCTCTACTTACATGTCAGCTCTACTTACATGTCACCTCTACTTACATGTTCGCTCTACTTACATGTCAGCTCTACTTACATGTCAGTTCTACTTACATGTCAGCTCTACTTACATGTCAGTTCTACTTACATGTCAGCTCTACTTACATGTCAGCTCTACTTACATGTCAGCTCTACTTACATGTCAGCTCTACTTACATGTCAGCTCTACTTATATGTCAGCTCTACTTACATGTCAGCTCTACTTATATGTCAGCTCTACTTACATGTCAGCTCTACTTACATGTCAGCTCTACTTATATGTCAGCTCTACTTACATGTCAGCTCTACTTACATGTCAGCTCTACTTATATGTCAGCTCTACTTACATGTCAGCTCTACTTACATGTCAGCTCTACTTACATGTCAGCTCTACTTACATGTCAGCTCTACTTAAATGTTAGCTCTACTTAGATGTCAGCTCTACTTACATGTCAGCTTTACTTACATGTTGGCTCTACTTAGATGTTGGTTCTACTTACATGTCAGCTTTACATACATAATCGCTATACTTACATGTCGGCTCAACTTACATGTCAGCTCTACTTGCATGTCAGCTCTACTTACATGTCAGCTCTACTTACATGTCAGCTCTACGTACAATTCAGCTCTACTTACATGTCAGCTCTACTTACATGTCAGCTCTACTTACATGTCAGCTCTACTTACATGTCACCTCTACTTACATGTCAGCTCTACTTACATGTCAGCTCAACTTACATGTCAGCTCTACTTGCATGTAAGCTCTACTTACATGTCAGCTCTACTTAAATGTCAGCTCTACGTACAATTCAGCTCTACTTACATGTCAGCTCTACTTACATGTCAGCTCTACTTACATGTCACCTCTACTTACATGTCAGCTCTACTTACATGTCAGCTCTACTTACATGTCAGCTCTACTTACATGTCAGCTCTACTTAAATGTTGTTTCTACTTACATGTCAGCTCTACTTACATGTCAGCTCTACATAAATGTTGGTTCTACTTACATGTCAGCTCTACTTACATGTCAGCTCTACTTACATGTTGGCTCTATTTAGATGTTGGCTCTACTTACATGTCAGCTCTACTTACGTGTTGGCTGTACTTACATGTTGGCTCTACTTAGATGTTGGCTCTACTTACATGTCAGCTCTACTTACGTGTTGGCTGTACTTACATGTTGGCTCTACTTAGATGTTGGTTATACTTACATGTCAGATCTACTTATATGTTGGCTCTACTTAGATGTTGGCTCTACTTACATGTCAGCTCTACTTACGTGTTGGCTGTACTTACATGTTGGCTCTACTTAGATGTTGGCTCTACTTACATGTGAGCTCTACTTACGTGTTGGATGTACTTACATGTTGGCTCTACTTAGATGTTGGCTCTACTTACATGTCAGCTCTACTTACGTGTTGGCTGTACTTACATGTTGGCTCTACTTAGATTTTGGTTCCACTTACATGTCAGCTCTACTTACATGTCAGCTCTAATTACATTTTAGTTCTACTTACTATTTGGATCTACTTACAGAAGGGCTCTTCTTACTAATTGGCTATTATCTATACTGTATCTATACTTACATGCTGGTTCTACTTACCTATTGGTTCTACTTACATATTGGCTCTACTTACATGTTGGCTATAATTTGAAAGAATCTCAGCACTGCTCTTACACGTCGAATAGCTCTTTTCCACTTCTGTTGTATCTGTTTTATAGTCAATGATGATTTAATGTCAAGTCGTTACAAATAGGAACCATGTTTGGTGTATATTATTATGTTAAAATAATGTATCTTACCTGATAAGTTAGCCAACATACAATACTTCTATACAAACATTGTTTGCTTTCTCCGTGGTTTGAGTCTAGTTCTCCTATATTCTAATTATGTTTAACAGTTGTTTTTCTCAATTCGTTCACGCAGCCCACTCCATGACATACAAATGCAGAAAGAATGAGACTTAATATGAGTTTGTAATCACAATTTTAACTCGATATCTTTCAGCGTGTTTATTAGAATATTTATAAATTATAATTTCTTCACTTCTTAATTTTACTGTGCCTTCTAATTTTCTTTTCTGGAGGGTTTCTAAAAAATGAAGTAAATTACCCTTCGGATCAAATATATCCATATGGCTGGTGAAGCAGCTTTCACCAATTCACTAGTTATAGGTGGGTAAATTCATTTGATGTGAACCTTAAGGCTCTTTTCTATTTATTTTTTTAAATTATTTACTTGATCGGTCTCAAAACGAGAAAATTCATATTTGTTATAGCTTTAACAACAATGTTCGTTTTTAAGCTCTAATATATTTGTAACAAGTATTACTTAGTCTATATAATAGTACTCTATATAATAATACTATCATTTACCACAAAGTAGTTTGCATATTTAGTTTAAATAAAAAAAGTAAAGTAGCTGCTATCTCAAACTATCTGTGTGTTTATTTTCATTAGTCAGCTTAGTAATTCTTAACAGTTGACACTTTTCTGCATAAAAAAAAATACTCCAGGAAAGATATTGCCATTTATTTATTTATTTTTTTGTCATTCATTTTAACTATTGCCAACAAAGAGCTATCTAAAATATTTTTAATTTGCCTGTTTTAAAAAGAATAGACATCAAAACTATATCAGGTGACTTTCTTGTTGGTGAAACTATATCAGGTGACTTTCTGGTTGGTGAAACTATTTTAGGCGAGTTACTTGTTGGTGAAACTATATCAGGTGAGTTACTTGTTGGTGAAACTATTTTAGGCGAGTTACTTGTTGGTGAAACTATATCAGGTGAGTTACTTGTTGGTGAAACTATATCAGAAGAGTTACTTGTTGGTGAAACTATATCAGGTGAGTTACTTGTTGGTGAAACTATATCAGAAGAGTTACTTGTTGGTGAAACTATATCAGGTGAGTTACTTGTTGGTGAAACTATATCAGAAGAGTTACTTGTTGGTGAAACTATATCAGAAGTTACTTGTTGGTGAAACTATATCAGGTGAGTTACTTGTTGGTGAAACTATATCAGAAGAGTTACTTGTTGGTGAAACTATATCAGAAGAGTTACTTGTTGGTGAAACTATATCAGGTGAGTTACTTGTTGGTGAAACTATATCAGAAGAGTTACTTGTTGGTGAAACTATATCAGAAGAGTTACTTGTTGGTGAAACTATATCAGGTGAGTTACTTGTTGGTGAAACTATATCAGAAGAGTTACTTGTTGGTGAAATTATATCAGGTGAGTTACTTGTTGGTGAAACTATATCAGAAGAGTTACTTGTTGGTGAAACTATATAAGGTGAGTTACTTGTTGGTGAAACTATATCAGGTGAGTTACTTGTTGGTGAAACTATATCAGGTGAGTTACTTGTTGGTGAAACTATATCAGGTGAGTTACTTGTTGGTGAAACTATATCAGAAGAGTTACTTGTTGGTGAAACTATATCAGGTGAGTTACTTGTTGGTGAAACTATATCAGAAGAGTTACTTGTTGGTGAAACTATATCAGAAGAGTTACTTGTTGGTGAAACTATATCAGGTGAGTTACTTGTTGGTGAAACTATATCAGAAGAGTTACTTGTTGGTGAAACTATATCAGAAGAGTTACTTGTTGGTGAAACTATATCAGGTGAGTTACTTGTTGGTGAAACTATATCAGAAGAGTTACTTGTTGGTGAAACTATATCAGAAGAGTTACTTGTTGGGGAAACTATATCAGGTGAGTTACTTGTTGGTGAAACTATATCAGAAGAGTTACTTGTTGGTGAAATTATATCAGGTGAGTTACTTGTTGGTGAAACTATATCAGAAGAGTTACTTGTTGGTGAAATTATATCAGAAGAGTTACTTGTTGGTGAAATTATATAAGGTGAGTTACTTGTTGGTGAAACTATATCAGAAGAGTTACTTGTTGGTGAAATTATATCAGGTGAGTTACTTGTTGGTGAAACTATATCAGGTGAGTTACTTGTTGGTGAAACTATATCAGGTGAGTTACTTGTTGGTAAAAAATATATCATGTATGGAATGGTAATACCACCACATTGAACAAACATCGGATAGACCGCCTAATAAACAAAGCCTCTCGTACTACAAAGACAGAATTACCATCTCTTGCGGATATTTTCAGTTCAAGGTGCCTGTCTATGATTGATAAAATCCTCCAAGATCATGCACACCCGCTTTATGATAGTTACATAATATCTAGTTGAAGTGGTCGGCTTTTTTCTACAAGAGCAAGAACAGAGAGATTTAAGAACTCTTTTGTTCCACTGTCAGTAAGACTCTTTCAAAAGAATCATCTTTCAGCCAGGAAATACAATGGCTCAATAGCTGACTCCTAAATAATAGGCCTACTTTTTTCTTGTATGATAAATGGTATGATAGTGTGCGTGAATGTCTATTGTGTTTGAGTACAAATGGTTCTTTAATATTGTTTTAGGTATGCTGAAAGACGGAATTTATGTAATCAAGTCAATTTTCCATTCATTTGGATCAATAAAGCAATCTTATCTTATCTTATGTGAGTTACTTGTTGGTGAAACTATATCAGGGGCGTTACTTGTTGGTGAAACTTTATCAGGTGAGTTACTTGTTGGTGAAACTATATTAAGTGAGTTATTTTTTGGTGAATTTATATCAGGTGAGTTACTTGTTGGTGAAACTATATCATGGTCGTTACTTGTTGGTGAAGTATATCAGGGGCGTTACTTGTTGGTGAAACTATATCAAATGAGTTACTTGTTGGTGAAAATATATCAGCTGAGTTACTTGTTGGTGAAACTATATCATGGTCGTTACTTGTTGGTGAAACTATATCAAATGAGTTACTTGTTGGTGAAACTATATCAGGTGAGTTACTTGTTGGTGAAACTATATCAGGTGAGTTACTTGTTGGTGAAAATATATCAGGTGAGTTACTTGTTGGTGAAACTATATCAGGGGCGTTACTTGTTGGTGAAACTATATCAGGTGAGTTACTTGTTGGTGAAACTATATCAGGTGAGTTACATTTTGTGGTGAATCTGCGCTGTTTATTCTCCGGTTTATTTTAGTTTTTCTTCAAATATAGTTTCTTTTTATTAAATCATGTGACACTCTTACCCAGATTAAAATTTATTTTAAAGTTTTGGGAATCATTCAATTTTCGTTCCATTAATTATTATTTTTAATTTGTATAAATGGATTATGTGCACTCACCTCCTGTTGATATCTAAGTTGAATCAGGTTTCTAATTTTTTGTTTGATGACTTTGTTGTGTATTAAAAGTTTCCATTTTGAGTTTTCCTTCAAGTGCTTAGTTCTAACAAACTTCACGTACTGGATAAAAGACAAAGGATTTCCATATGCGTCGGTGTATTGGAACTCAGCTGCTTTGGCTTCTGCTGCTTTCTTATCTTGTAAATATTTTATTGGTGTTATGGAGGGCTTGATGAGAGCTCTACAATATACAAACACAAAGAACTGTTGAAATAGTTAACAAACAATAATTATGTGTTTCAGAAAAACTATATGTGTATTGTTGAACAACTTACATTCTTTCCCTCATTTTCTCAGGGTCCCTAGCAACAAGGTCAAGTACCATCTCAATTTTCATGGATTTTTCATTTTCTAAAGCTTTCACCAACTCATTAGTTCTGTAAATTATATCATTGAATATTGAAACATATTACATATTTATTATTTATGTAAATTATATCTTTGAATATTTAAACATATTACCAACTCATTAGTTCTGTAAATTATATTATTGAATATTGAAACAGATACTCATTGGTTCTGTAAATTATATCTCTAAGTATTGAAACATATTACATATTCATTAGTTCTGCCAATTAGCACATTTAATAATGAAATATATTATCAACTCTTTAGTTCTGCCAATCATATCATTGTCTAGCGCTTTCACCAACTGATTAGTTCTGTCAATTATATCATTGAATATTGAAACATATTACCAAGTCTTTAGTTCTGCCAATCATATCATTTAATAATGAAACATATTACCAACTGATTAGTTTTCATGGATTTTTCATTTTCTAGCGCTTTCACCAACTGATTAGTTCTGTCAATTATATCATTGAATATAGAAACATATTACCATGCTTTTAGTTATGTCAATTATATCATAGAATATTGAAATATAGTACCAAGTCTATAGTTCTGTCAATTATATCATTGAATATTGAAATATATTACCAAGTCTTTAGTTATGTCAATTATATCATAGAATATTGAAACATATTACCAAGTCTATAGTTCGACAATGATATCATTGAATATTGACACATATTACCAGGTCTTTAGTTCTGTCAATTATATCATTAAATATTTAAAAATATTACCAAGTCTATAGTTCTGTCAATTATATCATTGAATATTAAAACATATTACCAAGTCTATAGTTCTGTCAATTATATCATTGAATATTGAAACATATTACCATGCTTTTAGTTATGTCAATTATATCATAGAATATTGAAACATATTACCAAGTCTATAGTTCCGACACTGATATCTTTGAATATTGACACATATTACCAAGTCTATTGTTCTGTCAATGATATCATTGAATATTGAAATATATTACCAAGTCTATAGTTCTGTCAATTATAACATTGAATATTGAAACATATTACCAAGTCTATAATTCTGTCAATTATATCATTGAATATTGAAACATATTACCATGCTTTTAGTTATGTCAATTATATCATAGAATATTGAAACATATTACCAAGTCTATAGTTCTGTCAATTATATCATTGAATATTGAAATATATTACCAAGTCTATAGTTCTTTCAATTATATCATTGAATATTGAAACATATTACCAAGTCTATATTTCTGTCAATTATATCATTGAATATTGAAACATATTACCAAGTCTATAATTCTGTCAATTATATCATTGAATATTGAAACATATTACCATGCTTTTAGTTATGTCAATTATATCATAGAATATTGAAACATATTACCAAGTCTATAGTTCCGACATTGATATCTTTGAATATTGACACATATTACCAAGTCTATAGTTCTGTCAATTATATCATTGAATATTGAAATATATTACCAAGTCTATAGTTCTGTCAATTATATCATTGAATATTGAAACATATTACCAAGTCTATAGTTCTGTCAATTATATCATTGAATATGTAAACATATTACCAAGTCTATAGTTCTGTCAATTATATCATTCAATATTGAAACATATTACCAAGTCTATAGTTCTGTCAATTATATCATTGAATATTGAAACATATTACCAAGTCTTTAGTTCTGTCAATTATATCATTGACTATTGAAACATATTACCAAGTCTTTAGTTCTGTCAATTATATCATTGAATATTGAAATATATTACCAAGTCTTTAGTTCTGTCAATTATATCATTGAATATTGAAACATATTACCAAGTCTATAGTTCTGTCAATTATAACATTGAATATTGAAACATATTACCAAGTCTATAGTTCTGTCAATTATATCATTGAATATTGAAACATATTACCATGCTTTTAGTTATGTCAATTATATCATAGAATATTGAAATATATTACCAAGTCTATAGTTCTGTCAATTATATGATTGAATATTGAAACATATTACCAAGTCTATAATTCTGTCAATTATATCATTGAATATTGAAACATATTACCATGCTTTTAGTTATGTCAATTATATCATAGAATATTGAAACATATTACCAAGTCTATAGTTCTGTCAATTATATCATTGAATATTGAAATATATTACCAAGTCTATAGTTCTTTCAATTATATCATTGAATATTGAAACATATTACCAAGTCTATAGTTCTGTCAATTATATCATTGAATATTGAAACATATTACCAAGTCTATAATTCTGTCAATTATATCATTGAATATTGAAACATATTACCATGCTTTTAGTTATGTCAATTATATCATAGAATATTGAAACATATTACCAAGTCTATAGTTCCGACACTGATATCTTTGAATATTGACACATAGTACCATGCTTTTAGTTATGTCAATTATATCATAGAATATTGAAATATATTACCAAGTCTATTGTTCTGTCAATTATATCATTGAATATTGAAACATATTACCAAGTCTTTAGTTCTGTCAATTATATCATTGAATATTGAAACATATTACCAAGTCTTTAGTTCTGTCAATTATATCATTGAATATTGAAATATAATACCAAGTCTTTAGTTCTGTCAATTATATCATTGAATAATGACATATATTACCAAGTCTATAGCTCTGTCAATTATATCATTGAATCTTGAAACATATTACCAAGTCTTTAGTTCTGTCAATTATATCATTGAATCTTGAAACATATTACCAAGTCTTTAGTTCTGTCAATTATATCATTGAATATTGAAATATATTACCAAGTCTTTAGTTCTTTCAATTATATCATTGAATATTGAAATATATTACCAAGTCTTTAGTTCTGTCAATTATATCATTGAATATTGAAATATATTACCAAGTCTTTAGTTCTGTCAATTATATCATTGAATATTGAAATATATTACCAAGTCTTTAGTTCTTTCAATTATATCATTGAATATTGAAATATATTACCAAGTCTTTAGTTCTGTCAATTATATCATTGAATATTGAAATATATTACCAAGTCTTTAGTTCTGTCAATTATTTCATTGAATATTGAAATATATTACCAAGTCTTTAGTTCTGTCAATTATATCATTGAATATTGAAATATAATACCAAGTCTTTAGTTCAGTCAATTATATCATTGAATAATGAAATATATTACCAAGTCTATAGTTCTGTCAATTATATCATTGAATCTTGAAACATATTACCATGCTTTTAGTTATGTCAATTATATCATAGAATATTGAAACATATTACCAAGTCTATAGTTCTGTCAATTATATCATTGAATATTGAAATATATTACCAAGTCTTTAGTTCTTTCAATTATATCATTGAATATTGAAACATATTACCAAGTCTATAGTTCTGTCAATTATAACATTGAATATTGAAACATATTACCAAGTCTATAGTTCTGTCAATTATATCATTGAATATTGAAACATATTACCATGCTTTTAGTTATGTCAATTATATCATAGAATATTGAAATATATTACCAAGTCTATAGTTCTGTCAATTATATGATTGAATATTGAAACATATTACCAAGTCTATAATTCTGTCAATTATATCATTGAATATTGAAACATATTACCATGCTTTTAGTTATGTCAATTATATCATAGAATATTGAAACATATTACTAAGTCTATAGTTCTGTCAATTATATCATTGAATATTGAAATATATTACCAAGTCTATAGTTCTTTCAATTATATCATTGAATATTGAAACATATTACCAAGTCTATAGTTCTGTCAATTATATCCTTGAATTCTTAAGTTTTACATATAGGGCCTATAAAAGGTGAACGTCTAAAGAAATCAGCAATAACATTAAAAATATTCCAGTTTTTGCTAAGAATTTATCTTCTCTAAGAAAATATAATCTTTCTAGTGTCTACACTAATTTATTGAATCAACAGAATTGTTTCAACGAAATGCATTTAATTTATTGCATGAGCCCATTTCTCCACGCTAAATGCTTTTAATCTTCTAAATCAACTAATTATTTCAATAGACTGCTATCGCCAAACGCGTACAATCTATTGAATAGACTAAGATGTCATCCCCAAATGCATCCAGTCAATTGTAGTCACTAACTTGTCTTCACTTTTTTCAACTGGCTTGGCATCTTTGATCATTTTTTCTTCTTCTCTCAGTTCCTTCAGTGGTTGAAGAAACACTTGTTCATTGACGGGCAAAACATTCATGTATCTAGATAATAATAATAATGACATGTGTATAGCGCTGACAACAAACATAATGCAAGCTCAGAGCGCATTCAACATACAACTATGAAAGCTAAGATACAAAAAATGTGTATCTCAACATAAGGTAAAAAGGTTATCCCTTATCGTGATAAGCACTAGGTAGTCAGAACACAAAAAGAAATTATTTGTCACTACGAACTACGTAGTCACAACACCTTGACTTGATTGTCGTAACACTTTAGGGACTAGTGAAAACACTCTAATAACTAAGCCACGTACTCTGAACAAAAAAAAGTCCAAATAGTCACTAGGGCATACACTATAAAGACTAACTAGTCAGACCACTATAAAGACTAGGTAGTCAAACCACACTATAATGACTAGGTAGTCTGGCCACAAAAAGGACTAGGTAGTCAGATCACTATAAGGACTAGGTAGTCAGACCACTATAAGGACTAGGTAGTCAGACCTCTATAAGGACAAGGTAGTCAGACCACTATAAGGACTAGGTAGTCAGACCACTATAAGGACAAGGTAGTCAGACCACTATAAGGACTAGATAGTCAGACCACTATAAGGACTAGGTAGTCAGACCACTATAAAGACTAGGTAGTTAGACCACTATAAGTACTAGGTAGTCAGTTAGACCACTATAAAAACTAGGTAGTTAGACCACTATAAGGACTAGGTAGTCAGTTAGACCACTATAAGGACTAGGTAGTCAGACCAATATAAGTACTATGTAGTCAGACCACTATAAGGACTAGCTAGTCAGACCACTATAAGGACTAGGTAGTCAGACCACTATAAGGACTAGGTAGTTAGACCACTATAAGTACTAGGTAGTCAGTTAGACCACTTTAAGGACTAGGTAGTCAGACCACTATAAGGATTAGGTAGTCAGACCACTATAAGGACTAGGTAGTCAGACCAATATAAGGACTAGGTAGTCAGTTAGACCACTATAAAGACTAGCTAGTCAGACCACTATAAGTACTAGGTAGTCAGACCACTATAAGTACTAGGTAGTCAGACCACTATAAGGACTAGGTAGTAAGTTAGACCACTATAAGGACTAGGTAGTCAGACCACTATAAGGACTAGGTAGTCAGACCACTATAAGGACTAGGTAGTCAGACCACTATAAAGACTAGCTAGTCAGACCACTATAAGTACTAGGTAGTCAGACCACTATAAAGACTAGCTAGTCAGACCACTATAAGTACTAGCTAGTCAGACCACTATAAGGACTAGCTAGTCAGTTAGACCACTATAAGCACTAGGTAGTTAGACCACTATAAGGACTAGGTAGTCAGTTAGACCACTATAAGGACTAGGTAGTTAGACCACTATAAGGACTAGGTAGTCAGTTAGACCACTATAAGGACTTGGTTATTAGAACACTATAAGAACTAGGTAGTCAATTAGACCACTATAAGGACTAGGTAGTCAGCTAGACCACTATAACACTAGTATAAGGAATTGGTAGTCAGACCACTATAAGGACTAGGTAGTCAGACCACTATAAGTACTAGGTAGTCAGACCACTATAAAGACTAGCTAGTCAGACCACTATAAGGACTAGGTAGTCAGACCACTATAAGGACTAGGTAGTCAGACCACTATAAGTACTAGGTAGTCAGACCACTATAAGGACTAGCTAGTCAGTTAGACCACTATAAGGACTAGGTAGTTAGACCACTATAAGGACTAGGTAGTCAGTTAGACCACTATAAGGACTTGGTTATTAGAACACTATAAGGACTAGGTAGTCAATTAGACCAGTATAAGGAATTGGTAGTCAGACCACTATAAGGACTAGGTAGTCAGCTAGACCACTATAACACTAGGTAGTCAGACCACTATAAGGACTAGGTAGTCAGACCACTATAAGGACTAGGTAGTCAGACCACTATAAGGACTAGGTAGTCAGTTAGACCACTATAAGGACTAGGTAGTCAGACCACTATAAGGAATAAGTAGTCAGTTTGACCACTATAAGGACTAGGTAGTCAGTTAGACCTTTTAGGACTAGGTTGTAGGCTCTATTATATGCCTAAAAACTAGGTAGTCAAAATGTTCTAAGAATTTAGCAGCCTAAATTAGAACTATGTATTTAGAAAACTATATGGACTAGGCAGTCAAAATACTATATGCCTAAGGATTAGTAAGTTAGATTATTTAAGTATGGATATTAGAACACTATAAGGACTAGGTAGTCAATTAGACCAGTATAAGGAATTGGTAGTCAGGCCTCTATAAGGACTAGGTAGTCAGCTAGACCACTATAAGGACTAGGTAGTCAGACCACTATAAGGACTATGTAGTCAGTTAGACCACTATAAGGACTAGGTAGTCAGACCACTATAAGGAATAAGTAGTCAGTAAGACCACTATAAGGACTAGGTAGTCAGTTAGACCTTTTAGGACTAGGTTGTAGGCCCTATTATATGCCTAAAAACTAGGTAGTCAAAATGTTCTAAGAATTTAGCAGCCTAAATTAGAACTATGTATTTAAAAAACTATATGGACTAGGCAGTCAAAATACTATATGCCTAAGGATGCCCAATCATTAGAAATAGCAAGAAAAGGGATGTTATTTTAAATAGCGAACCTCACTACTCATTATGTGTTCAGTGAACAAAGTTTATATTAGGCCTGCTTATAAGACATAATCCTAGTTTTATATAAATATAAAGGCGTTTAATTAATATTACTAGAAGTAGGCCTAATCTAGAAAACTAAAACCAAGGAGGTACCTTTGATACCATGCTGGAGTAACCCTCTTAGTCATCAGTTTCTTACGACGTTTGAAGCTCAATAAATTTAATTCACTCATGATTCGAGATTAGAAGTTTACTGTACAGTGGAAGTGAACAAATCTATAACACAAATAAACATATAACTAGGTTGTGTTGATGTTAGTGAGATAGATTCTTCATTAATAATATGTGAATAACACACAAACAAACATAAACATAGAACTAGGTTATGTTGATGCTAGTGAAATAGATTCTTCATTAATCATATGTGAATAACACACAAACAAACACAAACATATAGCCCACAAACAAATATATACATATAAATCTAGTCAATATAGACTCTAAGCCTGCGATGTTAAGGCACCTCAGTTATAAGTTAAAATGAGAAGGATATCATACATAGATAGTGACGTTTCTTTATTTACACGCCTGATCCTGTGTCTAGAAATGATTCTTAGTCCTCGCGCTTGATCCTCTATCGAATGATGTTATCTAGTCCTCGCGCCTGATCTTTTGTCTAGTGATGTTATCTGGTCATCACGCCTGTTCCTGTGTCTAGTGATGTTATCTAGTCCTCGCGCCTGATCCTTTGTCTAGTGACGTTATCTGGTCATCACGCCTGTTCCTGTGTCTAGTGATGTTATCTGGTTCTAATGCCTGTTCCTGTGTCTATTGATGTTATCTGGTTCTAATGCCTGTTCCTGTGTCTATTGATGTTATCTGGTTTTCATGCCTGTTCCTGTGTCTAGTGATGTTATCTGGTTCTCATCCCTCTTCCTGTATATAGTGATGTTATCTGGTTCTAATGCCTGTTCCTGTGTCTATTGATGTTATCTGGTTTTCATGCCTGTTCCTGTGTCTATTGATGTTATCTGGTTCTAATGCCTGTTCCTGTGTCTATTGATGTTATCCGGTTCTAATGCCTGTTCCTGGGTCTATTGATGTTATCTGGTTCTAATGCCTGTTCCTGTGTCTATTGATGTTATCTGGTTCTAATGCCTGTTCCTGTGTCTATTGATGTTATCTGGTTCTGATGCCTGTTCCTGTGTCTATTGATGTTATCTGGTTCTGATGCCTGTTCGTGGGTCTAGTGATGTTATCTGGTTCTAATGCCTGTTCCTGTGTCTATTGATGTTATCTGGTTCTAATGCCTGTTCCTGGGTCTATTGATGTTATCTGGTTCTAATGCATGTTCCTGTGTCTATTGATGTTATCTGATTCTAATGCCTGTTCCTGGGTCTATTGGTGTTATCTGGATCTCATGCCTGTTCCTGGGTCTAGTGATGTTTTCTTGTTCTCAAGTCTATTTCTGGGTCTAGTGATGTTATCTGGTTCTCATGCCTGTTCCTGGGTCTAGTGATGTTTCCTAATGCTCACTCCTGTTCCTGTGTCTAGTGATGTTATGTGGTATTCATGCCTGTTCCTGTGTCTAGTGATGTTTTTCTGCCCTTAGCATCTGTTCCTTTGTCTAGTGATGTTTCCTACAGCTTACTCCTGTTCCTGTGTCAATTGATGTTATCTGGTCATCGCTTGTTCCTGTGTTTAGTGATGTTATCTGGTCATCCATCCTGTTCTTGTGTCTAGTGATGTTATCTGGTCATCACTCCTGTTCCCGTGTCTAGTGATGTTATCTGGTCATCACTCCTGTTCTTGTGTCTAGTGATGTTCTCTGGTCATCACTCCTGTTCTTGTGTCTAGTGATGTTATCTGGTCATCACTCCTGTTCTTGTGTCTAGTGATGTTATCTGGTCATCACTCCTGTTCTCGTGTCTAGTGATGTTATCTGGTCATCACTCCTGTTCTTGTGTCTAGTGATGTTCTCTGGTCATCACTCCTGTTCCCATGTCTAGTAAAGTTTTCTGGTCATCACTCCTGTTCTTGTGTCTAGTGATGTTATCTGGTCATCACTCATGTTCCCGTGTCTAGTGATGTTATCTGGTCATCACTCCTGTGCTTGTGTCTAGTGATGTTATCTGGTCATCACTCCTGTTCCCGTGTCTAGTAAAGTTATCTGGTCATCACTCCTGTTCTTGTGTCTAGTGATGTTATCTGGTCATCACTCCTGTTCCCGTGTCTAGTGATGTTATCTGGTCATCACTCCTGTGCTTGTGTCTAGTGATGTTATCTGGTCATCACTCCTGTTCCCGTGTCTAGTAAAGTTATCTGGTCATCACTCCTGTTCTTGTGTCTAGTGATGTTCTCTGGTCCACTTCTCTGACTTCTATTTTAGACTGCATTTTTCCAAACTCTTGAATTGTTGTCACCTCACTTAGTAAACACTAGATCTTTAATAATTTTTTTCCCATGGGTAAACCAGTCAAGTTTAAGTAATATTTGGGAAATTTGTAATAATTGCTAGACACTATCACATGCTTTACCATTACATTTTTTTACATTTCTAAATAAATATATTCTTTTTAAATCGTTACGCAGTTACAATTCGTCATGTTTAATTACTTTAAAACTAGACTCTACTCTCAAATTAACATATGGACACTTGTCTATAATTTACTATTTATTTAATATTATTAATATTATTGAACATCATTCAATAATAATTTTTTTTATACTTTACTTTTTAACAAAAGTTTCCCAGTTTTAAAAACGTGTAGATGTATTAATTAACTTTGTCTATTTATAAGTAGAGATGTTTGATTATGTTGACATAAATTAATAAGATGGTGTCAGTCACTTAGTTATGTTCACTAATACTAACATATAGTAAGTACATCTTACAGTGCTCATTTCCTTTCAGTGCGCAATAATTGTTAGTGCACATAATAACAATAAAATTCTTATCTTCGTATCTTATATATTACAGACGCTATTATCTTGTACATTACAGATGCTCCTTCTATATAGAAGATTATTGCGTCCTACGCTCATCCGTTGTCCGAGTCTAGTCTTGCATTTTTATTAATGTTTTAAATGATGTTAAGTTACAAGTTTTCCTGGTTTGTTCAGGCAACCCATTCCATGCCCGAATGCCACTCGGGAAGAAAGAGTACTTATATGTATTTGATCTCGCATAGGGGATAAGGAAAGTGTTTTTGTCTTTATGTTTTTCTGAGCTTTGCAACAGGTTGTTATTGGGTTTTATTTCTAAATTAGAGTTTAATGCCTTATGTATTATTACTACTTTACTCTTTGCCCTTCTGTCTTCTAGTGTTTCTAGGTTTAGTGATTTGACTAATGGTGTTACTCTTGTCCATTGTGAATATTCACTAGTTATGAACCCTTGCAGCTCTTTTTTGAATTTGTTCTAATTTTTTAATGTTTTCTTTACAGATCCTGCATATTCTAGTATAGGCCTAACTAATGTGAGATAGCATTTTAGTTTTAAATTCTTATTACATTTGTAAAAGTTCCTTTTTATGAATCCTAATGTTTTGTTTGATTTTTTAATTACTTCATCAATATGAGGGTTCCAAGATAACGTATCATTTATTATTACTCCTAGATACTTTGCATTGTTAGTTTGAGTTAGTTCTTTACCATGAATATAGTAGTTTCTTATTATGTGTTTCTTTTTCTTGGATACCCTTATAGAGCGTTCTCAGTAGGCGGAGCTTAAGTTTTTTTGTGTAAATTTAGTGACGTATTTGTGTAAATATAGAACCCACTTGAGGTACAAACGTAACGTGGTGAAAGTGAAGTACTTCTTTATCATGCAAAATTCACATCTGAATATTGGCTATCCTACTCAAAAAAAAGGAGGTAAATAGTAGTACTGTAGATTAATTGATTAATGTGATTAGGCTAGGGCCGGCTAGACCTATTTACACTTTCAATTTCACTTTATAGGCCTACACTTTTAATGTTTCGTATGCTAGGCTACGATGTCAAGCGATATTGTTGGTGAATAGGCTATCTAACAATTAGGCTCACATCGTCTATGATCTATGTCTATGATAATAATAAAATAGCCTATTTTATTTAACATACATAATACAGCTTAAATCTTAATGAGACTTAAAACACAACACATCATTTAAAAAAAGCTCGAGCCTATATGAAACTTTAATAATACAGCGGCCATATTTAATTGTACACCATTACTCAAAGTAAACACAAATCACGTGCTTTTTGTCACGGGATTGCAAACGCCCTATTAGTTGGCATTTTTCTGGGTGAAAAGACATATAGGCCATAGGCCATAGGCCTACTCCAGTTTGATTCCCATTTTTGTAGTTCGTCTAGGTCTTTTTGTAAAAGTTCACTATCTTTTCCTGTCTTTATTATTCTATAAATTATGTAGGCCTAATCATCGACAAATAATCTTACTTTTGTTCCTGTGTTGAATATTAATTAGAAATAGTAGGGCCCTAGAACAGTTCCTTGTGGAACTCCTGAGTTTACAGTTATTCGTGATGACTTAGAGCCATTTATAAAGAAGATTATTGCGTCCTACGCTCATCAGTGCTTAGCATGAAAGGTTGTATTTGTAGGTAGGCCTAAATATTTTAACTTGCTGTTGTATCCGTCCGATAGATGGAGAAAATATTGGGAGGAGGATCGAGAGAGTGAGATATATTTTTATGTCCATATTTTAAAACTATAGGCTAACGATAATGATATGACCGTCAAAATGACGAAAATGAGACTCCAAGGGGTTGAAACACTGATCTATAACATTGCAGCATGTATTGTGTCGCGGATAATGAAGCAGGACAATATCTCTCCAGTTTTACAAGATCTCATATCGTAAAATTAACGACGCTCCTTTCATAAAGAAGATTATTGCGTCCTACGCTCATCCGTGGTCCGAGTCTAGTCTTGCATTTTTATTAATGTTTTAAAAGTGATGAAGCGCATTAATCACAAAGTATGCCCCTTACCTACGAATGCATGGATGTCACTTCAACTTCCTACTTTTAACTTTAAGAACTCATACCAAAGCACGCCCCAACACAGTCACTCCTGGGAATTCCCACTCCCACTGGTATAGCTCTGGGGGTTGTTAGGGTACCGGTACTCAAGCTGCATCACAATTCACTTCAGGGTTAGGGTACCGGTACTCAAGCTGCATCACAATTCACTTCAGAGTTAGGGTACCGGTACTCAAGCTGCATCACAATTCACTTCAGGGTTAGGGTACCGGTACTCAAGCTGCATCACAATTCACTTCAGAGTTAGGGTACCGGTACTCAAGCTGCATCACAATTCACTTCAGGGTTAGGGTACCGGTACTCAAGCTGCATCACAATTCACTTCAGGGTTAGGGTACCGGTACTCAAGCTGCATCACAATTCACTTCAGGGTTAGGGTACCGGTACTCAAGCTGCATCACAATTCACTTCAGAGTTAGGGTACCGGTACTCAAGCTGCATCACAATTCACTTCAGAGTTAGGGTACCGGTACTCAAGCTGCATCACAATTCACTTCAGAGTTAGGGTACCGGTACTCAAGCTGCATCACAATTCACTTCAGAGTTAGGGTACCGGTACTCAAGCTGCATCACAATTCACTTCAGAGTTAGGGTACCGGTACTCAAGCTGCATCACAATTCACTTCAGAGTTAGGGTACCGGTACTCAAGCTGCATCACAATTCACTTCAGAGTTAGGGTACCGGTACTCAAGCTGCATCACAATTCACTTCAGAGTTAGGGTACCGGTACTCAAGCTGCATCACAATTCACTTCAGAGATCGTCTCAGAATACAATAAAGCTAATAGTCTTTCAATCCAAATAGATCATAGGTTCTCAACGGGGGCGATATCGCCCCCCAGGGGGCGATGAGTAGCTTTAGGGGGGCGATAACATTCTCGGGGGCGATTGGGGGGCGATGAAGGGCCAATGGGCGGTACAAACGTACCTGATATAATTTCAACACCTCAGCTATTTGAATTTGAATCGATTAGTTTTTTGTATGAAATATGATGTAAACGCAAGTGCTACTAAATATCTGATATCCCCCAACAGTAGGCATGCATATTATTGAACATATAAGAATCGCAATGACTTTTCGATGAAGTAGGGGTTATAGTATTAAAATTTGGCAAATATGGTATGCGGCCGTCTCGTCTAATGGTTGATTCACCGGACTGTCGCCTTTACATCTGCTAATATTACTCTTTTGATCTGTTTGTATTACCGAGATGTCCTTTAATGCGTTTGAATACTTCGTAAGGAGGTAACCATAATAGCTGTGCGGTATAGATACGTAGTAATTATACAAACTGGGTAGTTATTGTAATGCTTTAAAATATTCATATATATTTTTTAGTCATACAATAATACAATATTTACAATTTTCAAATAATTTTTTTACAGTTCTATCATATCATTTCAAAGTTATAAATGCAAGCCATTTAGTTTTTTATAAAAGAAAAAAAAATTGATATATTACCTCAAATGAAACGGGTTAATTATCTCCCTTTAATTAACAAATGTTCCCGCTAAAATTAAGTTGGGGGGGGGGGGGGGGTTAGCTAAAAAAAATGTAAAAGGGGGCGGTGAGCCGAAAAAGGTTGAGAACCTATGAAATAGATCAATTTGGTTCATCAACACTGTGATTTGTGAAAGCAATAAAATAATTTTAAGAACAGACATTCGATTATGTCAGAGTTTTCTCATATGGACAACTTTTGTCTCTTTTTCAACATTGACAAAAACCTAGAGTTGACAGTATTTGTGTAGCCTAGGCATTATTAACAAAAACCTTGGGTTGACAGTAGGCCTATATGTGTAGCCCAGGCAATATTGACAAAATCCTAGCATTGATAGTATTTGTGTAGCCTAGGTATTATTGACAAAATCCTAGCATTGATAGTATTTGTGTAGCCTAGGTATTATTGACAAAAACCTAGCGTTGACAGTATTTGTGTAGCCTAGGGATTATTGACAAAAACCTTGGGTTGACAGTATTTGTGTAGCCTTATGATTATTAACAAAATCCTAGCGTTGACAGCATTTGTGTAGCTTATGCATTATTGACAAGAACCTAGCAATGACAGTATTTGTGTAGGCTAGGATTTATTGAAAAAATCCTTGGGTTGACAGTATATGTGTAGGCTAGGCATTATTGACAAAAACCTTGGGTTGACAGTATATGTGTAGCCTAGGCATTAATTACAAAACCTTGGGTTAACAGTATATGTGTAGCCTAGGCATTATGGACAAAAACCTTGGGTTGACAGTATTTGTGTAGCCTAGGCATTATGGACAAAAACATTGGATTGACAGTATATGTGTAGCCTAGGCATTATTGACAAAAACCTTGGGTTGACAGTATATGTGTAGGCTAGGCCTTATTGACAAAAACCTTGGGTTGACAGTATATGTGTAGCCTAGGCATTATTGACAAAAACCTTGGGTTGACAGTATAAGTGTAGGCTAGGCATTATTGACAAAAACCTTGGGTTGACAGTATAAGTGTAGGCTAGGCATTATTGACAAAAACCTTGGGTTGATAGTATAAGTGTAGGCTAGGCATTATTGACAAAAACCTTGGGTTGACAGTATAAGTGTAGGCTAGGCATTATTGACAAAAACCTTGGGTTGACAGTATATGTGTAGGCTTTTGTATAATGTCATATTGTCTCTTGAAGATAAAGAGTGGACATGCAATAAGTCAATGTAATATTTTATGAAGATTTATATTATGAAAGTAAGCATTTTATTAATGGGTTCAACCCGAATATCTAGGTCTGTGATATTTTTTTTTAATTATTCCTCATATGTTCTTTTATGATTTACTTTGACTATTCTGACAGACAATATAAAAAAATATTTTAAAACAATTTTACAGATATGATACAATACAGCCCAAATATTAAATGTTTTTAAATATACAAAAACTTAAACTTAACTTGACAATTACATTTATAAACTTTAAATAGATAGAATTAACTGTCCACATAGAAAACAGAAAATAAAAACTTGGTGTTTAATGTGTTTATTTTACTCCCCAAACCTCTTCAAAAGCATTACAAACTTTTGAACAAGTGATTGCTGCTGAAAGGGGATAGTTGCTAATGGAAAATGTTTTTTCTGTGTAATCTGGAGTCACCTGGAATGAAAATTGAATACACTATGAGTACTCTGTCAAAAACATATGTAGGAAATGTGTATGTTCTAGAGAAAAGTGAATATTCTAGAGAAATATTAAGTGTATGTTCTAGAGAAAAGTGAATATATTTTAGAGAAATATGTAAGTGTATGTTCTAGAGAAAAGTGAATATTCTAGAGAAATATGTAACTGTATGTTCTAGAGAAAAGTGAATATTCTAGAGAAATATGTAAGTGTATGTTCTAGAGAAAAGTGAATATTCTAGAGAAATATGTAAGTGTATGTTCTAGAGAAAAGTGAATATTCTAGAGAAATATGTAAGTGTATGTTCTAGAGAAAAGTGAATATTCTAGAGAAATATGTAAGTGTATGTATGTTCTAGAGAAAAGTGAATATTCTAGAGAAATATGTAAGTGTATGTTCTAGAGAAAAGTGAATATTCTAGAGAAATATGTAAGTGTATGTTCTAGAGAAAAGTGAATATTCTAGAGAAATATGTAAGTGTATGTATGTTCTAGAGAAAAGTGAATATTCTAGAGAAATATGTAAGTGTATGTTCTAGAGAAAAGTGAATATTCTAGAGAAATATGTAAGTGTATGTTCTAGAGAAAAGTGAATATTCTAGAGAAATATGTAAGTGAATGTTCCAGAGAAAAGTGAATATTCTAGAGAAATATGTAAGTGTATGTTCTAGAGAAAAGTGAATATTCTAGAGAAATATGTACGTGTATGTTCTAGAGAAAAGGGAATATTCTAAAGAAATATGTAAGTGTATGTTCTACAGAATAGTGAATATTCTAGAGAAATATGTAAGTGTATGTTCTAGAGAAAAGTGAATATTCTAGAGAAATATGTAAGTGTATGTTCTAGAGAAAAGTGAATATATTTTAGAGAAATATGTAAGTGTATGTTCTAGAGAAAAGTGAATATTCTAGAGAAATATGTAACTGTATGTTCTAGAGAAAAGTGAATATTCTAGAGAAATATGTAAGTGTATGTTCTAGAGAAAAGTGAATATTCTAGAGAAATATGTAAGTGTATGTTCTAGAGAAAAGTGAATATTCTAGAGAAATATGTAAGTGTATGTTCTAGAGAAAAGTGAATATTCTAGAGAAATATGTAAGTGTATGTATGTTCTAGAGAAAAGTGAATATTCTAGAGAAATATGTAAGTGTATGTTCTAGAGAAAAGTGAATATTCTAGAGAAATATGTAAGTGTATGTTCTAGAGAAAAGTGAATATTCTAGAGAAATATGTAAGTGAATGTTCCAGAGAAAAGTGAATATTCTAGAGAAATATGTAAGTGTATGTTCTAGAGAAAAGTGAATATTCTAGAGAAATATGTACGTGTATGTTCTAGAGAAAAGGGAATATTCTAAAGAAATATGTAAGTGTATGTTCTACAGAATAGTGAATATTCTAGAGAAATATGTAAGTGTATGTTCTAGAGAAAAGTGAATATTCTAGAGAAATATGTAAGTGTATGTTCTAGAGAAAAGTGAATATATTTTAGAGAAATATGTAAGTGTATGTTCTAGAGAAAAGTGAATATTCTAGAGAAATATGTAACTGTATGTTCTAGAGAAAAGTGAATATTCTAGAGAAATATGTAAGTGTATGTTCTAGAGAATAGTGAATATTCTAGAGAAATATGTAAGTGTATGTTCTAGAGAAAAATGAATATTCTAGAGAAATATGTAACTGTATGTTCTAGAGAAAAGTGAATATTCTAGAAAAATATGTAACTGTATGTTCTAGAGAAAAGTGAATATTCTAGAGAAATATGTAAGTGTATGTTCTAGAGAAAAGTTAATATTCTAGAAAAATATGTAACTGTATGTTCTAGAGAAAAGTGAATATTCTAGAAAAATATGTAACTGTATGTTCTAGAGAAATATGTAAGTGTATGTTCTAGAGAAAAGTGAATATTCTAGAAAAATATGTAAGTGTATGTTCTAAATTAAAGTGTTTTGTGAGATAATTTTTTGTGTGTTTATTCTAAAATAAAGTTTTTTTGTGAGAGAAATGTGTATGTTCTAGTAGTAATATTATAACACAAGTGAAATCTGATGAATTTATCTGAAGTGAATATATAAACAAGTCAAGTTATGACATTAGTATCAGCTGAACTTACACAGCCATGAGCCATGGCACCAATAACAAATACAGCTGGTCCATCTTTAGGGACAAAATCTTTCACATCAATTATTTCACTGGCACTATAGGACATTGTGTATTTGGGACAACCAGTTGGGAGATGAGCAATTACTGGATTTTTTATAATCTGTGAAAAAAAACATAAAAAGTACTATTAGTCATGTTTTGGCCAGTAAAATAAACTTATAGCAAACATTTTTGTACATTTACATTCTTGATATGACCTGCAGTTACAGTGCCGACTGCAATACAGCTCATTCAATGGTGGCCAACAAGGTAATTAGATGCATAACGTGAAGGAGTGATCATCACACCAAAGAAAAGGGACATTCCAGCATAAACATTGCATGAAAGACCCAATGAAAACACAGTTGTTCACTGACAAATTGCACAAAGCTCTCTCAAAAATGACCTCAAATGTCAACATTGACTCCAAGTGGTCTCATCTCCATGACACAATTTACAATAAATGTCTATGGTAAGAAATCCATTGAAAACACTGACAGGTTTGATGCTCATTGGGATAAAATGAAACCTGTCACTAAAACTAAGAGGAAAGCTCTCCAGGGCCTACAAGGAGAAGCCTACACCACATGCACTAAAAACAGCCAAGATGCATGCTCAACAGGTATGTGCCAAAACCATGTACAAAAATATTTAAAAAGCAACCACATCCAAGGTGTGGCCCTTAAGTCTAAAACCGGAGACATGATTAAGGACCAGGCGGAACAGCTCAAACGCTGGATCTAACATTACTTTGAACTGTATGTAACAGTTAACACAGTCACCAACACTGCTCTAGACGATGTCCCTGACATGCTGCTTATGGAAGAACTAGATTCCATGCCCACACAGGAAGAGCTCAGCAAAGCCATCAACTGCCTCACCTGTGGAAAATCCCCTGGTAAATGATGGAATACCACCAGAAGCTCTGAAGAATGGTAAAGGCAGTGTTACTGCAGCTCTTGCCTAAAAGATGCTAACATAGTGACGTTATATAAAAATAAGGGCGACAGAAGAGACAGCAACAACTATCATAGCATCTCTCTTATTAGCATTGAATGAAAGGCCTTTGCCTGCGTCACACTCACGCGTTTATCCAGAGTCACAATGTGGTTTTCGAGCTGGTAAATTTACTATGTAGCAGATGCCATTCTACGTTGCCTTTGTAGACCTTACAAAAAGCCTTCGATCTAGTCAGTCGCAGTGGGCTATTCCAAATCCTGTAAATAATTGGCTGTCCCCCACGCCTACACACCATCATCAGATAGTTCCATGGAAATATGCAGGGCACGGTACGCTTCAATGGGACTATCTCTGATGCCTTCCCAGTAAGCAGTGGAGTAAAGCAAAATTTATGCACTTGCACCAAAACAATTTGCAATATGTTTCTCCGTACTGCTCCGATACGCTTTCAAGAATAGCAGCAATGGAGACTGGTTACACACCAGAGCTAACTGAGGACTGTTAACACTGTTTAACACTGTTTAGCACTGTTTAACACTGCCCACCTCTGAACCAAAACCAAGAGACAGAGGTTCTCATTATCGAGCTGCTTTTTGCTGATGCCCTTACACACAGAGACTGGCCTGCAACATATTGTGTCAAGCTTTTCCAACGAATGCATAGAATTTGGCCTGCAAATCAGCTACAGAAGACAGCTATAGATAATAATAATAATGGTCATTTTTTATAGCGCTTCTTTCCATGCTATTAAATTTAGCATGCTCAGTGCGTTCTTGGTGTGAATTGCAGTGGCAGATGTATGAGTATGTAAGGCATACAGCCACTAGCCAAAGAGAAAGGTCTTTTTAAGTTCTTTTTAAGACTTTCATATCTCAGATTCTTTCAGTGTCTGAGGTAAACTGTTCCATATTGAAGGCGCCACATATTCAAATGAGCGCACTCCTAGGTACTTCTTTTTGTGTCCAGCCACACTGTGAGTCTAAAGGAGTGACTGTGGTAAGAGCGCAGTTCCCTTAATGGCTCATGCTTTGATATTAAGTTCTCGAAGATAGGGAGGAGCAGTGTCATTTATGCATTCCTACATAAGGGACATAATTTTGTGATTTATTCGTTTTATCACCGGCCCAAGACACCTGTTCCCCCTCCTACCATTGTCATTGACAGCAAAACCTTGTAGGTTGTGGACAGCTTCACTTACTCCAAGATATCTAGTTCACTATCCATCCTTGATGAAATAAACAGTAGAATTGGCAAGCAGCTGCCACAATGGCTAAACTAAATAAATGGGTTTGGGAAACTAAGAGGACCAAACTTATGTCTACTAGGCCTGGCTCATCAGCATGCTGCTATATGGAAGTGAGACATGGACCACTTATACGTCCCATGAGCTAAATAGCTTCCGCTTGAGGTGCCTGCGACGCATTCTTAGCATTAAATGGCAGGACAAAGTGCCCAATAGCAAGGTCTTAACGCATGCCAGAGCCTAAAGCATGTTCTCAATCCTTAGTAAAAGACACCTAAGAAGGCTCAGACATTTAAAAAGAATGAGCACATGCCACCTCCTATATGGAGAACATTTTGTAGCATTCTTTGTTTAGGTTCCAACTTGGTTCACTATGGCCTTTTCATATAAAATGTCCATACTATTTGCTTTACAAGTACAGTTTGTGTTTTTTATATCAATTTTAATGATTTATTTCTAATGCCAAAGTAATAATGAAGATATTTAGTAGAATTAAAGCCTGTTTTGATTTTAAGAGCTATTAACTTTTTTTTTTATTAAGGTGTTTTATTCAGTTGTTTGAATCAAAAACTCAATAAACTTTTAGTGGGTAGTGTTTAGAGAGACATAGGCAGAGAGAGAGAGAGAGGAACAAAGCATTCAATAAGAAAGAAATATAGGAGTGTAAGAGAAAGTAAGGGGGAGAGAGAGAGATGGTCATATAATAAATAGAAAACTGATAAATAATTTGCAGTCATGAAAGAAAGTCATGGAGATAAAGTAACCTACAAAAATACTGCCAGTAAAATTAATATAACTAATAAAGTATGTATTGCCTTATAGTATATAAAAGACACAATTTAGGACTTTATTATAGTGGATTTTCCACTCTATTTTTTTTATTATCTCAAATGTTTCCCATTGAATGTACAAAGAAACAAATAAATTTGTAAAAGTGAAGAAATTGAATATGGAGCCAGTATTATGAAACTAGAAACAGAGTGTGAAGCAATTGTATGAATATGGAGCCAGTATTATGAAGCTAGAAACAGAGTGTGAAGCAATTGTATGAATATGGAACCAGTATTATGAAACTAGAAACAGAGTGTGTGAAGCAATTGTATAATTATGGAGCCAGTATTATGAAACTAGAAACAGAGTGTGAAGCAATTGTATGAATATGGAAACAGTATTATGAAACTAGAAACAGAGTGTGAAGCAATTGTATGAATATGGAGCCAGTATTATGAAACTAGAAACAGAGTGTGAAGCAATTGTATGAATATGGAGCCAGTATTATGAAACTAGAAACAAGAGTGTGAAGCAAATGTATGAATATGGAACCAGTATTATGAAACTAGAAACAGAGTGTGTGAAGCAATTGTATAATTATGGGGCCAGTATTATGAAACTAGAAACAGAGTGTGAAGCAATTGTATGAATATGGAGCCAGTATTATGAAACTAGAAACAGAGTGTGAAGCAATTGTATGAATATGGAACCAGTATTATGAAACTAGAAACAGAGTGTGAAGCAATTGTATGAATATGGAGCCAGTATTATGAAACTAGAAAAAGAGTGTGAAGCAATTGTATGAATATGGAGCCAGTATTATGAAACTAGAAACAAGAGTGTGAAGCAATTGTATGAATATGGAACCAGTATTATGAAACTAGAAACAGAGTGTGTGAAGCAATTGTATAATTATGGGGCCAGTATTATGAAACTAGAAACAGAGTGTGAAGCAATTGTATGAATATGGAGCCAGTATTATGAAACTAGAAACAGAGTGTGAAGAAATTGTATGAATATGGAGCCAGTATTATGAAACTAGAAACAAGAGTGTGAAGCAATTGTATGAATATGGAGCCAGTATTATGAAACTAGAAACAGAGTGTGAAGCAATTGTATGAATATGGAGCCAGTATTATGAAACTAGAAACAAGAGTGTGAAGCAATTGTATGAATATGGAACCAGTATTATGAAACTAGAAACAGAGTGTGTGAAGCAATTGTATAATTATGGGGCCAGTATTATGAAACTAGAAACAGAGTGTGAAGCAATTGTATGAATATGGAACCAGTATTATGAAACTAGAAACAGAGTGTGAAGCAATTGTATGAATATGGAGCCAGTATTATGAATCTAGAAACAGAGTGTGAAGCAATTGTATGAATATGGAACCAGTATTATGAAACTAGAAACAGAGTGTGTGAAGCAATTGTATAATTATGGAGCCAGTATTATGAAACTAGAAACAGAGTGTGAAGCAATTGTATGAATATGGAACCAGTATAATGAAACTAGAAACAGAGTGTGAAGCAATTGTATGAATATGGAGCCAGTATTATGAAACTAGAAACAGAGTGTGAAGCAATTGTATGAATATGGAACCAGTATTATGAAACTAGAAACAGAGTGTGTGAAGCAATTGTATAATTATGGAGCCAGTATTATGAAACTAGAAACAGAGTGTGAAGCAATTGTATGAATATAGAGCCAGTATTATGAAACTAAAAACAGAGTGTGAAGCAATTGTATGAATATGGAGCCAGTATTATGAAACTAGAAACAGAGTGTGATACAATTGTATGAATATGGAGCCAGTATTATGAAACTAGAAACAAAGTATGAAGGAATTGTATGAATATGGAGCCAGTATTATGAAACTAGAAACCGAGTGTGAAGAAATTGTATGAATATGGACCCAGTATAATGAAACTAGAAACAGAGTGTGAAGCAATTGTATGAATATGGAGCCAGTATAATGAAACTAAAAACAGAGTGTGAAGCAATTGTATGAATATGGAGCCAGTATTATGAAACTAGAAAGAGAGTGTGAAGCAATTGTATGAATATGGAGCCAGTATCATGAAACTAGAAACAGAGTGTGAAGCAATTGTATGAATATGGAGCCAGTATTATGAAACTAGAAACAGAGTGTGAAGCAATTGTATGAATATGGAGCCAGTATTATGAAACTAGAAACAGAGTGTGAAGCAATTGTATTTATATGGAGCCAGTTTTATGAAATCAGAAACAGAGTGTGAAGCAATTGTATGAATATGGAGCCAGTATTATGAAACTAGAAACAAAGTATGAAGGAATTGTATGAATATGGAGCCAGTATTATGAAACTAGAAACAGAGTGTGAAGCTATTGTATGAATATGGAGCCAGTATTATGAAACTAGAAACAGAGTGTAAAGCAATTGTATGAATATGGAGCCAGTATAATGAAACTAGAAACAGGGTGTGAACTAATCGTATGAATATGGAGCCAGTATTATGAAACTAGAAACAGAGTGTGTGAAGCAATTGTATGAATATGGAGCCAGTATAATGAAACTAGAAACAGATTGTGAAGCAATTGTATGAATATGGAGCCAGTATTATGAAACTAGAAACAGAGTTGTAAGCAATTGTATGAATATGGAGCCAGTATTATGAAACACGAAACAGAGTGTGAAGCAATTGTATGAATATGGAACCAGTATTATGAAACACGAAACAGAGTGTGAAGCAATTGTATGAATATGGAGCCAGTATTAAGAAACTAGAAACAGAGTGTGAAGCAATTGTATGAATATAGAGCAAGTATTATGAAACTAGAAACAGAGTGTGAAGCAATTGTATGAATATGGAGCCAGTATTAAGAAACTAGAAACAGAGTGTGAAGCAATTGTATGAATATAGAGCCAGTATTATAAAACTAGAAACAGAGTGTGAAGCAATTGTATGAATATGGAGCCAGTATTATGAAACTAGAAACAGAGTGTGAAGCAGTTGTATGAATATGGAGCCAGTATTATGAAACTAGAAACAGAGTGTGAAGCAATTGTATTTATATGGAGCCAGTTTTATGAAATTAGAAACAGAGTGTGAAGCAATTGTATGAATATGGAGCCAGTATTATGAAACTAGAAACCGAGTGTGAAGCAATTGTATGAATATGGAGCCAGTATTATTAAACTAGAAAAAGAGTGTGAAGCAATTGTATTAATATGGAGCCAGTATTATGAAACTAGAAACCGAGTGTGAAGCAATTGTATGAATATGGAGCCAGTATTATTAAACTAGAAAAAGAGTGTGAAGCAATTGTATGAATATGGAGCCAGTATTATGAAACTAGAAACAGAGTGTGTGAAGCATTTGTATGAATATGGAGCCAGTATTATTAAACTAGAAAAAGAGTGTGAAGCAATTGTATTAATATGGAGCCAGTATTATGAAACTAGAAACCGAGTGTGAAGCAATTGTATGAATATGGAGCCAGTATTATTAAACTAGAAAAAGAGTGTGAAGCGCAATTGTATTAATATGGAGCCAGTATTATGAAACAAGAAACCGAGTGTGAAGCAATTGTATGAATATGGAGCCAGTATTATGAATCTAGAAACAGAGTGTGAAGCAATTGTATGAATATGGAACCAGTATTATGAAACTAGAAACAGAGTGTGTGAAGCAATTGTATAATTATGGAGCCAGTATTATGAAACTAGAAACAGAGTGTGAAGCAATTGTATGAATATGGAACCAGTATAATGAAACTAGAAACCGAGTGTGAAGCAATTGTATGAATATGGAGCCAGTATTATGAAACTAGAAACAGAGTGTGAAGCAATTGTATGAATATGGAACCAGTATTATGAAACTAGAAACAGAGTGTGTGAAGCAATTGTATAATTATGGAGCCAGTATTATGAAACTAGAAACAGAGTGTGAAGCAATTGTATGAATATAGAGCCAGTATTATGAAACTAAAAACAGAGTGTGAAGCAATTGTATGAATATGGAGCCAGTATTATGAAACTAGAAACAGAGTGTGAAGCAATTGTATGAATATGGAGCCAGTATTATGAAACTAGAAACAGAGTGTGTGAAGCAATTGTATGAATATGGAGCCAGTATTATGAAACTAGAAACAGAGTGTGAAGCAATTGTATGAATATGGAGCCAGTATAATGAAACTAGAAATAGAGTGTGAAGCAATTGTATGAATATGGAGCCAGTATAATGAAACTAAAAACAGAGTGTGAAGCAATTGTATGAATATGGAGCCAGTATTATGAAACTAGAAAGAGAGTGTGAAGCAATTGTATGAATATGGAGCCAGTATCATGAAACTAGAAACAGAGTGTGAAGCAATTGTATGAATATGGAGCCAGTATTATGAAACTAGAAACAGAGTGTGAAGCAATTGTATGAATATGGAGCCAGTATTATGAAACTAGAAACAGAGTGTGAAGCAATTGTATTTATAAGGAGCCAGTTTTATGAAATCAGAAACAGAGTGTGAAGCAATTGTATGAATATGGAGCCAGTATTATGAAACTAGAAACAAAGTATGAAGGAATTGTATGAATATGGAGCCAGTATTATGAAACTAGAAACAGAGTGTGAAGCTATTGTATGAATATGGAGCCAGTATTATGAAACTAGAAACAGAGTGTGAAGCAATTGTATGAATATGGAGCCAGTATAATGAAACTAGAAACAGGGTGTGAACTAATCGTATGAATATGGAGCCAGTATTATGAAACTAGAAACAGAGTGTGTGAAGCAATTGTATGAATATCAAGCCAGTATAATGAAACTAGAAACAGAGTGTGAAGCAATTGTATGAATATGGAGCCAGTATTATGAAACTAGAAACAGAGTTGTAAGCAATTGTATGAATATGGAGCCAGTATTATGAAACACGAAACAGAGTGTGAAGCAATTGTATGAATATGGAACCAGTATTATGAAACACGAAACAGAGTGTGAAGCAATTGTATGAATATGGAGCCAGTATTAAGAAACTAGAAACAGAGTGTGAAGCAATTGTATGAATATAGAGCCAGTATTATGAAACTAGAAACAGAGTGTGAAGCAATTGTATGAATATGGAGCCAGTATTAAGAAACTAGAAACAGAGTGTGAAGCAATTGTATGAATATAGAGCCAGTATTATAAAACTAGAAACAGAGTGTGAAGCAATTGTATGAATATGGAGCCAGTATTATGAAACTAGAAACAGAGTGTGAAGCAATTGTATGAATATGGAGCCAGTATTATGAAACTAGAAACAGAGTGTGAAGCAATTGTATTTATATGGAGCCAGTTTTATGAAATTAGAAACAGAGTGTGAAGCAATTGTATGAATATGGAGCCAGTATTATGAAACTAGAAACCGAGTGTGAAGCAATTGTATGAATATGGAGCCAGTATTATTAAACTAGAAAAAGAGTGTGAAGCAATTGTATTAATATGGAGCCAGTATTATGAAACTAGAAACCGAGTGTGAAGCAATTGTATGAATATGGAGCCAGTATTATTAAACTAGAAAAAGAGTGTGAAGCAATTGTATGAATATGGAGCCAGTATTATGAAACTAGAAACAGAGTGTGTGAAGCATTTGTATGAATATGGAGCCAGTATTATTAAACTAGAAAAAGAGTGTGAAGCAATTGTATTAATATGGAGCCAGTATTATGAAACTAGAAACCGAGTGTGAAGCAATTGTATGAATATGGAGCCAGTATTATTAAACTAGAAAAAGAGTGTGAAGCGCAATTGTATTAATATGGAGCCAGTATTATGAAACTAGAAACCGAGTGTGAAGCAATTGTATGAATATGGAGCCAGTATTATTAAACTAGAAAAAGAGTGTGAAGCAATTGTATGAATATGGAGCCAGTATTATGAAACTAGAAACAGAGTGTGTGAAGCATTTGTATGAATATGGAGCCAGTCTTATGAAACTAGAAACAGAGTGTGTGAAGCAATTGTATGAATATGGAGCCAGTATTATGAAACTAGAAACAATGTGTGAAGAAATTGTATGAATATGGAGCCAGTATTATGAAACTAGAAACAGAGTGTGAAGCAATTGTATGAATATGGAGCCAGTATTATGAAACTAGAAACAGAGTGTGAAGCAATTGTATGAATATGGAGCCAGTATAATGAAACTAGAAACAGAGTGTGAAGCAATTGTATGAATATGGAGCCAGTATAATGAAACTAGAAACAGAGTGTGAAGCAATTGTATGAATATGGAGCCAGTCTTATGAAACTAGAAACAGAGTGTGTGAAGCAATTGTATGAATATGGAGCCAGTATTATGAAACTAGAAACAGAGTGTGAAGCAATTGTATGAATATGGAGCCAGTATTATTAAACTAGAAAAAGAGTGTGAAGCAATTGTATTAATATGGAGCCAGTATTATGAAACTAGAAACCGAGTGTGAAGCAATTGTATGAATATGGAGCCAGTATTATTAAACTAGAAAAAGAGTGTGAAGCAATTGTATGAATATGGAGCCAGTATTATGAAACTAGAAACAGAGTGTGAAGCAATTGTATGAATATGGAGCCAGTATTATGAAACTAGAAACCGAGTGTGAAGCAATTGTATGAATATGGAGCCAGTATTATGAAACTAGAAACAGTGTGTGAAGCAATTGTATGAATATGGAGCCAGTCTTATGAAACTAGAAACAGAGTGTGTGAAGCAATTGTATGAATATGGAGCCAGTATTATGAAACTAGAAACAATGTGTGAAGAAATTGTATGAATATGGAGCCAGTATTATGAAACTAGAAACAGAGTGTGAAGCAATTTACAGGATATTGTAAATACCTTTAACAGTTTCTGTGGCCCATCACTTGCACGTATGCTCAGTTTATCCAACAACTGAACTAAAATAAAAAATAAAATGGTCAAGTGTCTTACAAATATTGAAATCTTCCATAATAATTTATTCTATAAGTAAAAAAAATAAATGGTCAAGTGTCTTACAACTATTGAAATCTTCCATAATAATTTATTCTATAAGTAAAAAAAATAAAAATAAACCTCTTCCAAATAATACCCTTGATTATATAAAGTATGTTTAAATCAAAAATAGAATTTCGCAAAATGAAAACACTGTAGAAATAAAGCTGTGTGGAAATAAAACTTTGCAGAAATGAAGCTCAAGTAAAATAAAGCTATGTGAATAGCAAACTAAATGGAAATAAAGCTATGCTTAACTGTTTAACATCTCTAAAGCTTCATCTATATATATAAAAAGAGAGTGTTTGTCCGCATCCGAACCCTCATTGGTCAATTTGACATCACGTGATTTTTAGTCACTGACCTATTTAGGCCTTATGCCTATATACTGTCTAATAATTTTTCACATCGGACATGTGTCTTCGCTAGCTCAGTGGTAGACGCAGCAGACTGCTATGCGGGTGACCCGGGTTTGATTCTCCAGTTAGACTATACCTTTTTTTTCGACAATTTTCTTTCCAAACTTTTAAAAACAAAAGACATTGTAAATCTACAGGCAATTTAGATTTTTGTTAAATAAAAATACTTGCCTATTTTTTTTACCCGATTACAATATTTATTTTAAATTACTTCCCTAAAAGTCTTCAGTAAAAAAAAATAATCATTTAAATATAATATTTATAGCTTTCTTTTAAGTGTAGTATATACATTTTTTATCTGCACCGTATACAGTCTTTTTTTTTTCTCACGCAAGGGAAATGTAGCTTGTTTGAAATCAAATATGTACCATAGCCTCTATTTGACTCTCATAGACTAAGCTATTGAAAACAAAAAACTAGTCTGTGATTTTGCTTTCCTACAAAAACATTTAATTAAAATGTTTAAAGTACTTAAATACTGTAGTTTTTTTTTATTTATTTGTCCATTCATATAAATTTATGGAAAATGAAGTTATAATACTATTGCAAGTTTACAGATTACTTTAAATCTGTTGGCTTAAAAAAGAGTAAAGTAACCTTTAGACCAAATAGATCCATTGGGCCGGTGAAGCAGCTTTCTGTGGCCACGGAATACTAGGTGATTGTGTGGCCAGCACAATGCCAAGCCGCCTTTACTTTACCCCAACTAAGATCAGGTACCATCAGAGCTGGGTAGACTTAGGTACACCCTCCAGACCCGGGAAAAAAATCCCAGCCTGCACCAGGATTTGAACTCTGTAAGCTAGCCAAACACATTGCCACACAGTTTAAGGCAACAAAAACAGATTTAATCGTTTTTGCTCTAATCATTTCATGAAAATTTAAAAAGAATCACATTTCTGTTGTTATTATTGACCAAATAAATGTTTTGTTGGCTTAATAACCAATCAAAGTCAAAATTAAATATGAACTCATTCAATAAAGCTACAAAAAGTTTTTATCATTAGTTTGAGTAAAAAAAAAAACAACATTGATGTGATGATAATATGCTGAATGAAAATATAATTACCAACACTTACCCATTAAGCCACAAAATCTATCAAAAGTTCTAGGAATTCTTGTTTGGGGGTTAATTTCTATCAGAACATTTTTTTCTGTCTTCACATATACCTGCATAAAACTCAACATGTTAGTATTACAAAACAAAAAAACTAAACTAGAACACATACTTCACAAACATGACACACACATTGCATTATTACAAGAGAAACTACTGTCAAACAAAAAAGTCAACATCACAGAATACACTCAATATAAATACAACTGTACTACATGTCAAGGAATCATGACACTCATCCAAAACAACCTAAGCAGAAGTAACTAACAACAACAATTGCTCAGACATTGACATACAAGACATAGTTCTTTGGAGAGGAGGAATGAAGTACACACTAAGAAATATGTATTGCCCCCCATCGCCAAAGGCAAAAATTGACATACAGCTCTCTATCACTCTAGAACAATTATTGCTGGAGACTTTAATGCCCATACACCAACCTTAGGATACTCAAGCTACAACAACAGAGGAAAAGAGTTAGAGGATATTGTCAACTCAACAAACCTTCAACTACAACAAAACAAGAATACCCTTCCAACTTTTCTACACAGGGCACACAATATAAAAAGTAGACCAGATGTGAAACTAATATCAACAAACATCATATATTCATAAATCAACACACATATACAGTGCTCAATGATGTAGGCAGTGACCATAAGCCCATCCTAATTAACATAGGAAGATCAGGTGTTTGCAAGACACAGAGAAAAACTTTCTGGAACTACAAAAAAGCTAACTGGAAAACAACAGACTCAGAACTGTCAAGCATTCCAGATCAGTCATTAAAAACTACTGCTTATTCACACATAGTAAACAAAATTCTCAGAGCAGCTGAAACTGAAAGACAAATTCAAAATAGTCATACAAAAAATTGCCTAGAGCTAGAAGCATTAGTAAAAAAAAAATAGAGCCCAAGCCAGAAAAATTACTGAAAAATATCCATCAAAAGTAAATAAAACATGCTACAATAAACTGACAGCCAAAATAAGATAAAAGCCAACAAAGAAGCAAAGTGGGTCAAAACATTGAACAGCTTGACCTCAGAAAGGATGAATGCAGGGCATGGATACGTCTACATCAGTCAGCAGACAAAAAAACTAAAAGTAATGCAAGGCCCATGAACTATGGGAAATCCCTAGCAAAAGAAAGCAAGAAAAAAACAGAAAAATTTAACAAACACTTTGCAAGCACAAACTAAACATAGCCAAGAAAGCGCCTGGATAAAACCTTAAAATTTTTTTTGAAAAAGCAAGAGAAAAGCCTATCTGCCAACATGAACTTACTTGACACAACCTTTAGATCTCTACACAACAAGAACTATATGAAGCTTAAAAAAAAAAAACAAAAAAAACCCTCAAAAACTAGGAAGTTCCCAGGTCTTGACAGAATAACAAGAAATGCCTTAAGTAAGTGCCCCATGGAAACTATTGCACACATTTCCAAGCAGAAATAGATGCTATGAACATTGCGCTTGAGACAATAGAACATACATATAACAACAAACTACTCACTCCAACAGATATAGTCATCTTCACTGACTCCCAATCAGCACTTTAAACCGAAGCAGGACGCAGCCGTTTTGACGCGACCGTTTTGGCGCGAAGGATGTTTTGGCGCGATGGACTAAAAACCCATCACACCATTTAATCAAATGAACTAAATAACTTCATTTGAGGAAAACAATATTTTTATATAAGAAATGAAACAAATATGAAATAAAAACATATTAAAACCATGCATATTTGGATTATTAAATTGTAATAACTTGAATAATAAACAATGTAACTAATGACAAATAATATAATAATGTTAAATAATGACAGTTTAAAACAATGTATTTGAACAATATCCTAAATGAACAAGCTTTTATGGCTCCATTAAAAAATTATTGGCTAGTCCTCTTAAGTATTCTATTACGTTTCTGCTTCTATACGTTTCAATGATCTTACTGTTTCTGTTATCAGCGTCCATATACTTTTTGCGTTTTACTGGTGGCTGGTTTCTTTTGATCTTTTTACTCCCCACCCAGTATTCTAAAACATCCATTGTTAGCATTAAATCTCTGACCATCTTGTCTACGATTGACCCTGGTTTTAATCACTCCCAACTATTTTACAACAGTCAAGTTATTTGAAAGGTGTGGCCACTGAGTTACTTCATGAAAATGTGTAGTTATTAGAATTTTGTTCAAAGACTAGCACGCGTAATTTTTGCATATAGGCCTAACTTTCTAAGGGTTGAATTAAAAAAAACAAAAAAAAAACTTCCCTATTAAGACGACATACACATAAACAGATTAGCATTTTATGCCCATAAATATATACTTAAGTCTTTATGCATATATAAAAAAAACTAAGTTTGTAAAGTTAGTCCTATAAATGCATTAAAGTAGGCCTACATCGTTATAAATTATTATTATTTATTATTAGTTTCATTTATTATACAACAAAAAAATGTATGTTTTCCTCAATTATTTCCTTACGCCAAAACGGTCGCGCCAAAACGGCAGCGCCAACCCCTTTAAACAATAGTAAAAAACACCTCAACATGCTTTATAGGAATCAGCTTAATAGAAAACACATTAATACAAACATAATAATACGTACATAATAAGTGCATACAACATCAACATAACTCTACAATGGATCCCAGGACATATTGGCATATCAGGCAATGAAAAGTCTGACAGACTGGCTAGAAAGGGTGCTAACATGGACCAATATGAAAGACCTGTCAGTTACAACACAGTATGCAGCATGCTAAAAAATAACTTTAAGAAGGAAGGCTAAAACAATGGACCCAACAAACAAGACAACATAAAGTTCCTCCCCCGCAGAGAACAACAATGCACTATATTCTAGTTGAGAACAGGACATATAGCACTCAACTCACACCTAAATAGAATAAACCCAACTCACACCTAACTGCAGACACTGCCACTAATCACAAGAAACTGTTGACCACTTTCTACTTGAATGCCCTGAGCTAATCTACCTCAGACACACACTATTCCTCCCCACAACCTACCATTATCAACACACTGTACAGTAATACAGAACAACTAAAAAAACAAGTAAATATGTTTGTCTGGCATTGAATGCTAGAGAGCAAACTCCTCTGCAGACTGACTAACAGAAGAAGAATGGATTCAAAACCAACATAAAAAGATTGAAAAGTCACATCCCTGATCAGGGGCGAAGCCACAGGGGTGCTGAGGGGGGCTAAGCCCCCCCTGGAATTTTAAAAAAATATTTTTTTTTCAACTGATTTTTGTAAAATATGCACTAAATTCGCTAAAAATTTGGTAAATCATTGTCACGCGAAAGTTTAGCCCCCCATGGTATTTGGTAATATTTGTCACGCGAAAGTTCAGCCCCCCCTGGAAAAAATTTCTGGCTTCGCCCCTGTCCCTGATTAATGTTAATAGATACAGGCAGGTTTCTGCGATAAGGACTTCAAAAATTTCCTTTTTAAAACAAAAACAAATTTATTTTTTTTTATGGTATTATATATCATTTTAAAGCCTGATAGCTAAGGAATCTTAATGTGAAGGTCAGAAAGTCAGCTGACTTTCCAATGTTTTATAATTAATAATTTTAAGATTGGGAAATTCAGTCGGTTTAAATGTTGCCAACACTAAAAAATAATAAATAAATTAGACTAAATAGCAGCAAAATATTATAAAAACATACAATACTTATATGAAAAATAAACTTACAAAATTAACAAATATAATCAATCTGGAAATCTTACAAAAGCAACCATATAAATTACAAAAAGTACAAATAACTTAAATAGTAAAGCACAATATTGATGTAGCTGTCACTACAGAGGCAGAGCAGCCAGAACACTACATCATCAGCGAACAAGAGGCTTTGGGGCAGACCAAGACAAAGATGGCTCAAAGCTATAGAGGCAGATCTGCAAAAACTTAGTGTGCAGGCATGGCGAAGGAAAACACAGGATGGGCCCGAATGGAAGGAGATGGTAGAGCAGGCCAAAGCCCTACTGCTGTAGCACCACAGGGATCGATGAATGGATACTTCTATATAACGTAAACACAAAACAATAGAAAAGACATCATTGTGTATATAAACAATTTATATTTGAACAATAAACAAATAAGGCCCAGCATTTTGTGGCCATTTTATGAAACCTGCCCTCTTACTGGTAATCAAAACTCTGGGTTTAAAAGGAAAGTAAAAAAATATATTCTTACTTGTAGAAGGTTTGCTCTATTCAGTGGAGAATCCATTAACATTAACAGACACTGGTGGGTGATGTCAGGTCGACATGTTGAAATGTCTTTTTTAATTCGTTTACCCACATTTTTATGCCTGTCACAGCACAAAAGTTCATACTTCTGACCTACCTGCAGTAGTGGAATTAGACTTTATTAGATACAAGCCGGTATGTGCCCGGTTATCCGAACCGGCTAAAAGTTATGTTTACATACACTCTAACTACTCAGGCAGTTATAATGAGATTGCCCGCATGACCTACGACACGAATTTAAACGTGAGGTAATTTTTTATTTGCCCGCTACAACATGAATTACCCGTTAAAATCATTACTCATCACCCATTATAACAATTACAAAATTGCCCGCTATAAATTACGACGCAAATTAAAACATGAATATATTTTGTTCTATTCATTGATAAAGAACATTCGACAGTACTTTTTTTTTTTTTTAATGATTGTTTGATATATTTTTTTACGACAAACATTAAGTCGCAGACCTATGTTGTGTTGTTTTTGTTTATTTGCTATTTATTTATTTTTTGTTGCTTTGGAAGCAAACTTAGAATTAAATTTTCTATTCAACATGTAAAACAATAACAAATGAAACCCATATGAAATAATGTTTTTAAAACGTATACGACACGAATTAAAACTTTTAAAAGTTAGTTCCGGCAATTTGAACATTGCCCGGCAAATTAAACATTGCCCGGCAAATTAAACATTGCCCGGTAATATAAACATTGCCCGGTAATTTAAACATTGCCCGGTAATTTAAACATTGCCCGGTAATTTAAACATTGCCCGGTATTATAAACATTGCCCGGTAATTTAAACATTGTCCGGTAATTTAAACAATGGCCGTTACCAAGGCGATAAGCCTAAAGGTGCCCAGTTCTCGGAACTGGATAAAATAACCCATGGAGTTATAAGCAATAGTCTTAAGCGGGGATAAAGTATTTTCCGGTAACTTAAACCATTTAAATATTGCATTCTACAAATTACGACGCAAATTAAAACAAAATTTTGTTCCCTTCTTAAACGCATAAATACGCAAAATTTGATGACGCCATATAATTATAAGCTTAAATATAGAGTGTAACCAGGACCACTGCGTTTAAATAAGCTTAGTAATGCGTCGGTATTACTTCCCGAAACAGAAAAAAAATGCTAAATCTATTTGCTTTGTCCTATGTTTGTAAAGTTTTAAATTATTAATTAGCTTTAAGTCATGTATTCACAGTGTCAAGTATTAAAGTAGTGATAGATTAAGAAAATCAACTACAGTATTGGTAGTGTAAAGAATTTATGTTGTTTACGGCACGTAGACAATTTAAACATGAAGAAAATTTGTTCCCGTCATTGAGTTGAGATAATAAAATCCATGCACATAGTTTGATGACGTCAATTTAAACATGAATGAAATATGTCCCTTCATTGCTATAAAATCCATGCGCAAAGATTGATGACGTCATAAAAATAATCTCAGCGCATCCTTTTTTTTTCTAACTTTGTGACGAAAAACTATAAAAAGTTGTACTGGCAAAGACAATGTGAATCAAAAGTTGTGTTTTTTTCGCGTTTTTTGACCAAACTGACCACTGCGGTCATTTTAATTTTTTTAAAACCTTGACAGTGTTCACCGCCGTAACGCAAAGAATATTTGTAGCCAATTTCACGTTTTTATGTCCAGTATTTAAAAAGATTATGCGGTATGTACATACCCAGCCAGCCAGCCACATACATATTCCTTTTGAGATTTATATATATATATGATATAAAAAAATACGGATTGTCTACGCGACTGGCGACCGGGCAGATAGTGCATGAGATATTTGTCACATGACCACCAGTTATTGATAGGAAAGATGGCGTTTTAGATACGTGTGGGTGATATAAGATCAGTTCATTTAAAAAAAGATTGTTCAGAGACTAATATTAATGAAATCATACATTTAATAAAAAAGGAAATTAAAGAAAATATATCTAGTACTCTATCAAGCTTAAGGAACCATTAAAAACATAGTTTTGACATAAATCTTAAAACTATGATAAAACTCACCATGCCATATTTGTATGATAATGATAGTCAAGATCCCTATCCTAGCCTCTATCCCAAGGGATCATACCAAAATAACTGTTTTGGTGTTTTTTTTGGAGATAAAAACTTTGTTACGTCCCCTTGTGTTTATTTATTTGTTGAAAAATTATAATTTCTTTGATCCCACAATGCCATATCGCACGGGCGGGCGGTGCGATACACGGCCGCCCATGCGATAACAACGGTCAAGGTAAGACACGCTCTGTACCAGTTAATTTTTCTCTAACAATGGAGGCGCTAAATGTTCCGTGTCTTCATCAGCTCATGATAGTGTTGTTGATAACGTGTGTTCTGACTGCCAGTGGAGTTTTTTAGAACCTTACTTTTCGTGAGGCAGGAGTACCGAAGTTTTATCCTATTTGGTAATACTTTAGTGTACTTGGTTCTAGAAAAGTAGGGTTCTAAAAAATTCCAACTGAAAATTTTTTCGCGTTAAGCTATTGATAAGTGTCTTAGGAAGAGCGGCAGACTATTGAAAAGAAAAAAGAACCAATTTTTCACCCCCAAAAAAATTCATTTCTAATGTGTTTACAATGAGTTTGTGACGACACAGAGCCATTAAACACGATGTCTGCCGTGCTTCCTAAGACACACTTATCAATAACTCCGCTACTCAAATTTTCAGTCGGAATTTCTTAGAACCAATTCCAAAAAGGGAAAAGGGCCGAAATAGCACAAAATGTATAAAAAAATATATTCTTACCGTATTTCATATGAAATAACACAACACATTTAATCGACTGCCGGTGGCGGCCATGACACTTGACTTACGTCACCAGGGATGCCAGCAGGCCCAGACAAAAAAGCCTGAAAAATTTTTTTCTCCAAAAACTAATATGCAAGCCTGAGCGCGCGACAATACGTATAGTGACACAAACCATAAACATTATTTTTAATTTAGCCTAACTAATTATGTAATGCAAATAGTGGTGTACTTACAAACTTTACATAAGCAGCATGTGTGTAAAAGAAGGGGAGGAACAGCTAATTGTTTGTCTATTTCCCTTTAAAGGAGCTAGCTGGAAATTTTCAAAAAGCCTGAAATCAGGCTTTAGCCTGAAAACTGGCATCCCTGCGTCACACTACCTGTCCTAGTCATGGGGACTACATTTTTGACAAAGCTTACTTCCAGGAATCAATTTAGTTTATGGCTGTATAAAATTATAAAGAAGCGGTCCTCGTCTTTTAACATGTGAAACATGTCTCTAAATTTGTTTAAACATGTCTCTAAATTTACCGCAACACCACCGGCAGTCAGAACACGCGTTAATGGAATCAACAACACTAGAAGCAGACACAGACCCTTTAGCCTCCATTGTTAGAGAAAAAGTGACCGGTACAGAGCGTGTCTTACCTTGACCATTGTTATATCATGGGCGGTGCGTGTATCACACGGACCGCCCATGTGATATTGCATTTCGGGATCAAATAACAAAACAAATGTGTGTAAAAGAAGGGGAGGAACAGCTAATTGTTTGTCTATTTCCCTTTAAAGGAGCTAGCTGGAAATTTTCAAAAAGCCTGAAATCAGGCTTTAGCCTGAAAACTGGCATCCCTGCGTCACACTACCTGTCCTAGTCATGGGGACTACATTTTTGACAAAGCTTACTTCCAGGAATCAATTTAGTTTATGGCTGTATAAAATTATAAAGAAGCGGTCCTCGTCTTTTAACATGTGAAACATGTCTCTAAATTTGTTTAAACATGTCTCTAAATTTACCGCAACACCACCGGCAGTCAGAACACGCGTTAATGGAATCAACAACACTAGAAGCAGACACAGACCCTTTAGCCTCCATTGTTAGAGAAAAAGTGACCGGTACAGAGCGTGTCTTACCTTGACCATTGTTATATCATGGGCGGTGCGTGTATCACACGGACCGCCCGTGTGATATTGCATTTCGGGATCAAATAACAAAACAAATGTGTGTAAAAGAAGGGGAGGAACAGCTAATTGTTTGTCTATTTCCCTTTAAAGGAGCTAGCTGGAAATTTTCAAAAAGCCTGAAATCAGGCTTTAGCCTGAAAACTGGCATCCCTGCGTCACACTACCTGTCCTAGTCATGGGGACTACATTTTTGACAAAGCTTACTTCCAGGAATCAATTTAGTTTATGGCTGTATAAAATTATAAAGAAGCGGTCCTCGTCTTTTAACATGTGAAACATGTCTCTAAATTTGTTTAAACATGTCTCTAAATTTACCGCAACACCACCGGCAGTCAGAACACGCGTTAATGGAATCAACAACACTAGAAGCAGACACAGACCCTTTAGCCTCCATTGTTAGAGAAAAAGTGACCGGTACAGAGCGTGTCTTACCTTGACCATTGTTATATCATGGGCGGTGCGTGTATCACACGGACCGCCCGTGTGATATTGCATTTCGGGATCAAATAACAAAACAAATGTGTGTAAAAGAAGGGGAGGAACAGCTAATTGTTTGTCTATTTCCCTTTAAAGGAGCTAGCTGGAAATTTTCAAAAAGCCTGAAATCAGGCTTTAGCCTGAAAACTGGCATCCCTGCGTCACACTACCTGTCCTAGTCATGGGGACTACATTTTTGACAAAGCTTACTTCCAGGAATCAATTTAGTTTATGGCTGTATAAAATTATAAAGAAGCGGTCCTCGTCTTTAAACATGTGAAACATGTCTCTAAATTTGTTTAAACATGTCTCTAAATTTACCGCAACACCACCGGCAGTCAGAACACGCGTTAATGGAATCAACAACACTAGAAGCAGACACAGACCCTTTAGCCTCCATTGTTAGAGAAAAAGTGACCGGTACAGAGCGTGTCTTACCTTGACCATTGTTATATCATGGGCGGTGCGTGTATCACACGGACCGCCCGTGTGATATTGCATTTCGGGATCAAATAACAAAACAAATGTGTGTAAAAGAAGGGGAGGAACAGCTAATTGTTTGTCTATTTCCCTTTAAAGGAGCTAGCTGGAAATTTTCAAAAAGCCTGAAATCAGGCTTTAGCCTGAAAACTGGCATCCCTGCGTCACACTACCTGTCCTAGTCATGGGGACTACATTTTTGACAAAGCTTACTTCCAGGAATCAATTTAGTTTATGGCTGTATAAAATTATAAAGAAGCGGTCCTCGTCTTTTAACATGTGAAACATGTCTCTAAATTTGTTTAAACATGTCTCTAAATTTACCGCAACACCACCGGCAGTCAGAACACGCGTTAATGGAATCAACAACACTAGAAGCAGACACAGACCCTTTAGCCTCCATTGTTAGAGAAAAAGTGACCGGTACAGAGCGTGTCTTACCTTGACCATTGTTATATCATGGGCGGTGCGTGTATCACACGGACCGCCCGTGTGATATTGCAGTTATTGCATTTCGGGATCAAATAACAAAACAAATAAACACAAAGGGCCACAACAATGTTTACATTGACAAGACAAAAAATCAAAGGAGATAACTCCATTTTTATTGAAAAAAATTTGCAAATTTCAAAGGGAGGTGGGCTAATTAATTTTGCATTCCAAATTTTGTTTTCGAGATTTCATCATTAATTAATAAATCACAGAAATAAAACGGCTCAATGAAACTAACGGCCAATAGTTTCGTATTCAGTAATCTATATTCAGGATAAAAAGATCTTTAAGTCTGAGTTTAAGTCTTTAAAGTAGGCCTATTTTATCATTTAGTATAAATAATTATTTAGATCTAGATCTAGTAGGCCTATCTAGAGTCTATATAGGTATGTGAAAATCCGACTTTTTATATCTTTTTTTTTGGTCATAAAAACTGTTCCGTGGATTGGCAAACATTGCGGAAGGTAGGTATGATTCAATCGTATTTCTTTAATTAATTATTTATATATATATATAACGCAATATTTTTTCAATAAACTTGACTAAATTTTCCTTCAATTTTTGCGTTTAGTTTTGTCTTTTGTTGTTTTTTTATTATGTTTTTGTAGGCCTAAAAAATATGATCTTATTCAAACACAAAATTAAAAAAACAACATCATGTGACTTAATTGAAACCAGAACTGAACCATTTCTACACATCTTTTCTCTTAATATACGAAATTTCATCAACAAAAACACTCGCGCAGATCTTCAATTTACTCCCGCAAAAATGTATATAGATTTCAACATCCAGGCAAAAATTTTACCATTTTGGGGTGTGGGGCACGTGACTATTTTTCTAGGTCAGGATTGGTTGAGTCTTAACAAATACATTTTAATGTAGCAAATTTTTCGCTATAAGACTACTATATATCATTTTAAAACTTATTAGTATTAGTAGGCCCATGCATTTAACTTAATTTAATTGGATGAAAAAAAGTTATTTTGTATGCGACATCCCATTCTTTCATTAAAAATATATAGGCCTAATATTAATAATAAAATGCCTCTTCACCTAAATTTTGAAGTGCTCAAGCCCAAGCCAAACTACGCGCAACGTAAAAATTTATTTATTCAGAATGTACCACTTTTTTTTTAGATGTGCTCTCTATCAAATCGTATCTACCAATTAACCCCCCCCCCCCCCCCCGTTGACCACCAATGGACCGTTCCCCACCGTGTTGTAATAATATTATGCTAAGGTTGCAATGTGTGTTGGTTAGTCACCTATACTAGCTGTAGGCTTTGTGAAACAGGGTAGGCCAGACCAACTGTCTGGCTGTGACGGTGAACAAGACCAAACAGCAAGACCAGACGGTCCAAGCAGGGCGGGGGGGGGGGGCTGGAGCAATGGTATTGAAATAAGAAGGGAAGGAGAGTGGGCTTTTATTATTTCTACCTGGAGTTGTAATATTTTAAGGGGGTATGGTGGATGTAAAAAGGATTGGGGGGGGGGGTTCTACAGCAATGGACTAGGCCTATCATACCTGCAAGCAGAATAAAGGGGGGAAGGAGGGGGGTATTTATTTCTTCATGGACATAATAGTTTAAGGTGAACTGAGGGGGTGGGGAGAGGCTACAACACTATCAGTGGAAGACTGAACAGGGGAAGGTGTGATGGGGAGGGGGCTAACTTTTTTTTAAGCCACCTGTTAATATTACAAGGACTGGTGGTTGACCAAAAGGGGAGGGGAGTTGAGGGCAATGGAATATCAGTAGGCCTACAAAAAAGCAGGAGAGAGATGAAAAACGGGTTAGTGAATAGGGGAACCAACTCATTTTATTTGCTTACAGATTCTAAGTGCCCAATTGTTTGTTTTAATTTGGTAAAGAAAAATGTATAATGTTTTGACTGTTTGATTTAATATTTACAATTGTAAAATCCGATTTCATTTAAAATTCATATTCTGGTTGGAAAATAATTCATAAACACTTTTGTAAATTTAACAAGAGAAATGGGTTTAGGGTTGAAAAAATAAAAGGGGGGGGGGGGGTAGTTAAAAACTGTAATTAAATTTTGACTGTTTTAAAAAATGTGTAAAACTAGGTCTACTTACCTTGTAATATCCTTTATTAAAACTGTTTTATCTATACACGTATGGCCCTAAATTAATGGCCTTTAATTTGATACTCATTTTGTGCAATTTGGTACAAAATTGAAAAAGTTGTGTATCCCTAAGTGAATAATGTGCATATCATGAAATATCCCAATTTCATTAAAATTTCATGTAAAAAAAATAAATAAGAATCCCTTTTTTGTTCATTATTGTATATAGATATGGCCCTTGGTATGGCCTTTAATTTGATACCCATATTGTGTATTTTGGTGAAAAATTGACAAAGTTATGACTGTTTGAGTGAACAATGTACGTATAATGAAATATCCAATTTCATCAAAATTTCACCTTATAAAAAAATAATAATAAGCATTTATTAACCAATTTAACTATATATATATGGCCATTTGTATATCCTTTAATTTGATACTCATTATGTGCAATTTGGTACGAAATTGACAAAGTTATGTCTGTTTGAGTGAACAATGTACGTATAATGAAATATCCAATTTCATCAAAATTTCACCTTATAAAAAAATAATAATAAGCATTTATTAACCAATTTAACTATATATATATGGCCCTTTGTATATCCTTTAATTTGATACTCATTATGTGCAATTTGGTACGAAATTGACAAAGTTATGTCTGTTTGAGTGAACAATGTACGTATAATGAAATATCCAATTTCATCAAAATTTCACCTTAAAAAAAAAAAAAATAAGCATTTATTAACCAATTTAACTACATATATATGGCCCTTTGTATATCCTTTAATTTGATACTCATTATGTGCAATTTGGTACGAAATTGACAAAGTTATGTCTGTTTGAGTACAAAATTACCAGTAAGTGAGCTTCACTTTTCCTTCTTTGGCTTTGTTACTGAAATTTCATCACTTAAAAATTCATAACTTTTTTATTTCTGATCCGATTTTAATAAATGATATACCATTGGAATCCTCTCCCCAAGCCCTTTCCAGTGATATATGACAAGTTATTATACAGTCATTTTAAAATTTTCTTGTCACATACCTAGTCTATATTACTTTAAAAAAAAAATATAACCAATTACACTAAAGTATAGCCCCCTATTTACTTAGACTTAACTACTCTAGTACTTAACTTAGTACTAAGACTATGACTAAGTAGGCTACTAGTAGTACTAGTGGTAGTAGTAGTCAAGTAGTAGTCTTCTTGGAACGACGGAACTGGAACGAAATTTACTTTTATTTTATTACTTTTAATTTTAAGTTCCAAATTAAGTTTCAAGGCCGAGTTTTTTAAATTATTTTAAATACTCGCCTTTACGGTTTCTAATGATGCCTTTTCAAGTATCACAATCAAACGCTTTTCATTAGAATCTTTTAAAACGCTTTTAATAATTTTGGGTTTCTCGACAATTTGATCATCCTCATCATGCGTTTCCATTTTTTTCTGTATTTCGTTTCTTCAATACAGTTTCCTGTTGTAGATTTCTAGACATCAGAAAACAAAATACTGACATACATAACTTGTCTATGCCAAGTTCTATTACATTTTAATTATTGTCTAGGAAAGCTTTTATTTCCTTTGTTAAGTAGATATGTTCTAGATATCGTTGCAATTTATATTTAAAGTTTTATTCACTTGCTTAATTCATCCTTTTCATCACATTGCAAATCTGAGTCATGTTTTGAAAATAAAAAAATTATAATGCAGAAATAAAAGCCGAATGAAAGTTTTCATAATTAGGACATGTCTTATCTTTTGTTTACCATTGATACGGACTATTTACTGAATGCTATAATACTACTATCTAGCTTAATTTTTGTTTGAGAAGACACCTAAAACTTTTTTCTAAATTAGGGTGTGGCAATAAATTAAAGTACCATAACGTCTTATTATAAAGAGAGCAGTTTTTTTTTTAAATTTTAAAACGTTTGTTCTTTATAGGCCTACCTCAAACTACAATTTTAAGTCAATTTATAGTTTAGACTTTAAACTTTAGATTAACCTTTTACTATTTTCAATTAGTCAAATTCATATAAATTTATAATTTTATAAGTATAATCAACATAGTAGTTAATATAGCCTAGTAGGCTATATTAACTATTTAGGAATATAGTGTTATATTATTTTTATAGGCCCTATAGTCTATAGGGCATTTTAGGCCTATGGCCTATTCTGACTATTCATGAATTATTCATGTCATTCGTGATTCATGATGATTGAAGTGATGTCACTGAGGAGATGACTGATGGCAATGGCCCGGCGAAGGAATTATGAATGCAAGTCTATTAATAATAATAATTATTAACTTTAAGACTAGGCTACTTAAATTAATTGAGACAAGCCGAAGCCTAATAACATTCATTCAACTCATGGTTTAAGCAGTAATGATGAAGGCTTAGCGGCTTAGCCTATTGTAAATCCATCGTCTCAGACTTTAGCTATTTTGACAATTTTGTTTTGTTAGTGAAAATATATTTTGATTAAATAAAATGTCAAGTGAACAAGAAAATGCAGTTGATAACACAGAAGATCAGGTAAAATTTAAACATTTTAGAATTTTACATAAATTTAATAATTTTGGTTAATATTTGTATTCTATATATATATAATTATATGTTTTTTATTTAATTCAATTGATTGCAATAATAATTATAAGGTTAATAGAGAAGTTGATTAGCTTTTAATTTTAAAGCAGATAGTCATCCTTAGGCCTATTCATCTTTCACATTTAGCTTGCTTAAAAACTTCCATTGCCAATATTTAAATATGACACTTACAGCAAAATGTAAAAAAATGTTTTAGCATATCTACTGTATATACTCGCGAATAAGTCAAAATTTTTTAAATAAAATATTTCGACATAAAGTAGGGGTGTGACTTATACACCTGACACTGTTTTTGGAAAGTTAAAAAACCATCACTACTCATAAACTTTCCTACATCACCCGTATTGTTTATTGTATTGATGTAGAATTACTAGAATATGAGTAGGCCTACATTTTACATTTAGAAAAGTTTCGTAGGTGTAAATATACTATCTTTATATAACTGAAATTGAAATGGACAAATATTTTAGGTTTTTAATACCCGGTACCCCCATTATACATACACACACATACTTTTCTTTTGAACTTTTGGATCGATTTTGTATTGCCTAAATGTAGTGTGAGTTTAAGGTGGCATTTTTTTGTAGGCCTATTGAAAGCAAATTACATTATGGAAAGAATCGTAAATATTCAAAATTCTGCACTTTTTTTTTTCAAATCTATATAGAAATTGTGAGTGAAATGTCAATAGTGTGTTACATTTTTCATTAGTTACATGTAAGGGTTGAACAAAAACACAACTTTTTGTCAGTCGCAAAGATAAAAAACAGCACTCACCGCTTTTTTTTTTGCGCTGTCACGTTTGAAATCATTACAAAATGTTAATGGTAATTAGGGCACTTGTATTTGTATAGCACATCTATCCCTGCCGGCAGTGGCGCCCAGGGATAGGAACTTGAGTGGGGGAGGGACAAAGAAACAGATGCCTTACAAAAAACTTTCTCATATGACTAATGGCTGGATTGATCGGTTGTTAAAAATAAAAGAAGCACTGCCTTTATTTGATTATGTTTGCGTTATGCATGATTGAAATAATTTTTTAGGGAAAGTTTCCAAATTAGAGTGAATATTTAGCAACTTTTATGTTTAAATGGTATGCATTTTTGAGAACTTTAAAGGCACTCATTTACATAAAAGTAGTATTGATTTGGTAACAACTTCTCATTTAATTCAGCACATTGAAAACAATATAAACTTATTTTTTTTAATCTCAGTTTCTCAGTTTGACCATATTGATAATGAAACAATTTAAATTGTGCAAAAATATGATATTGCTACTGACTATAAGCAACATAAATGCAGGGAAAAAAAGATTCTATGAGAAAATTAAAGAGAATGATGGAATTAGTTGATGCTCATACAATGCACAATACTGTTTAGTTTAACCCTTGTTGTGATTGAAAGACAATTTGCTAGTGGATTATAACATGAAATTATGAAAAAAATTAGCTTGAATGAAGCCAAGATGAAAAAGGCTGTTGTAATTGATTTAAGCCTTTTAATATTATCAATATTGTTTTTTTTTCCACCTTTTGATTCATGTGTATTGATTGGAGACATTGAAAGTAGTAGAAACTGCCACTGCTTGAATACAGAAATTTTTTTAAACAGATGCCTAAAAAAATACAAATTGCCATATCATTTTTCAACTTGGCCACATCATCCCAACATGTACTCAATATAAATTAACTCAATAATAATTCTATTTGACTTATATAACTTTTTTGGTTGAATTAGAGCTCTTCTATTTGGTATTGAATCAATATTAAAATTAGGCTCAGACTACTGATAGTCTTAGGGCAATGAAATCTTCTGTAGAGAAGGAGAAGCTGCAGCATATAAGATAATAATACACATTTATATACATATATGCCCTATTAATGGATGATTAAATAGATTAACACAATTCTACATAGAATAATTTTACTTGCAGCCTTTAACAATGTGGCCTTTAACAACTACCATGAAGTCCAACTCATAGTCTCCACTATGTTCACTTTACCAGATCAGAGTGATTATATGGAAGATTCGACGTATAACGCAAAACGTTATGCTGCAATATTTTGTGACCCTTTATTTTACACACTGTTATTGGCGCATGCTCATTATTGTTTAGCTGGCCCTGTATGCTCAATTACAATATTTTTTAAAATTTTCAGCAAGTTTTCTTGGCCCAGTGGTTAGTAACGTGTGTTGTCAACAGGAGTAACACGGGTTCTACCCTACCCCTCTCCACCTTTTTTATTTTTATTAATTAAATTATAATAAAACTATATATTTTTAGTTAAATACGTGACTTTTTTGTAACTATTTGCCATTGTTTATAGTTAATTCAAACAAAAAGGTTATTTAGCCTATTCCAATGTCACTTAATCACAATTAGAAATTGATGTTAGGTCTACGGTTAGTCCCGGTTACGTCCACTATGTCCTCCATATTTACCTTTTCCAGCTATATAATATTACCAATACCCACTAAAATATTTGTCTACTTTTATGTGCACAAATCCGTTTTAGAACTTTACCTCTATATATATCAATAGAACAGCACTGTAATGGTCCTGTTAATACTACCAATTTAAGCAATGCCATGTCTCTATATACCAGTTAATAACACCAATTTAAGCAATGCAATTTTTCCTATATACCAATTAATAACACCAATTTAAGCAATGCAATTTTTCCTATATACCAATTAATAACACCAATTTAAGCAATGCAATTTTTCCTATATACCAATTAATAACACCAATTTAAGCAATGCAATTTTTCTATAAACCAGTTAATAACACCAATTTAAGCAATGCAATTTTTCTATAAACCAGTTAATAACACCAATTTAAGCAATGCAATTTTTCTATAAACCAGTTAATAACACCAATTTAAGCAATGCAATTTTTCTATAAACCAGTTAATAACACCAATTTAAGCAATGTAATTTTTCTATAAACCAGTTAATAACACCAATTTAAGCAATGTAATTTTTCTATAAACCAGTTAATAACACCAATTTAAGCAATGCAATTTTTCCTATATACCAATTAATAACACCAATTTAAGCAATGCAATTTTTCCTATATACCAATTAATAACACCAATTTAAGCAATGCAATTTTTCTATAAACCAGTTAATAACACCAATTTAAGCAATGCCATGTCTCAATATACCAATTAATAACACCAATTTAAGCAATGCAATTTTTCCTATATACCAATTAATAACACCAATTTAAGCAATGCAATTTTTCTATAAACCAGTTAATAACACCAATTTAAGCAATGCCATGTCTCTATATACCAGTTAATAACACCAATTTAAGCAATGCAATTTTTCCTATATACCAATTAATAACACCAATTTAAGCAATGCAATTTTTCTATAAACCAGTTAATAACACCAATTTAAGCAATGCCATGTCTCTATATACCAGTTAATAACACCAATTTAAGCAATGCAATTTTTCCTATATACCAATTAATAACACCAATTTAAGCAATGCAATTTTTCCTATATACCAATTAATAACACCAATTTAAGCAATGCAATTTTTCCTATATACCAATTAATAACACCAATTTAAGCAATGCAATTTTTCTATAAACCAGTTAATAACACCAATTTAAGCAATGCAATTTTTCTATAAACCAGTTAATAACACCAATTTAAGCAATGCAATTTTTCTATAAACCAGTTAATAACACCAATTTAAGCAATGCCATGTCTCTATATACCAGTTAATAACACCAATTTAAGCAATGCAATTTTTCCTATATACCAATTAATAACACCAATTTAAGCAATGCAATTTTTCTATAAACCAGTTAATAACACCAATTTAAGCAATGCCATGTCTCTATATACCAGTTAATAACACCAATTTAAGCAATGCCATGTCTCTATATACCAGTTAATAACACCAATTTAAGCAATGCAATTTTTCCTATATACCAATTAATAAAACCAATTTAAGCAATGCAATTTTTCCTATATACCAATTAATAACACCAATTTAAGCAATGCAATTTTTCCTATATACCAATTAATAACACCAATTTAAGCAATGCAATTTTTCTATAAACCAGTTAATAACACAAATTTAAGCAATGCAATTTTTCTATAAACCAGTTAATAACACCAATTTAAGCAACGCAATTTTTCTATAAACCAGTTAATAACACCAATTTAAGCAATGCAATTTTTCTATAAGCCAGTTAATAACACCAATTTAAGCAATGTAATTTTTCTATAAACCAGTTAATAACACCAATTTAAGCAATGTAATTTTTCTATAAACCAGTTAATAACACCAATTTAAGCGATGCCATGTCTCAATATACCAATTAAAAACACCAATTTAAGCAATGCAATTTTTCCTATATACCAATTAATAACACCAATTTAAGCAATGTAATTTTTCTATATACCAGTTAATAACACCAATTTAAGCAATGCCATGTCTCAATATACCAATTAATAACACCAATTTAAGCAATGCATTTTTTCCTATATACCAATTAATAACACTAATTTAAGCAATGCAATTTTTCTATAAACCAGTTAATAACACTAATTTAAGCAATGTAATTTTTCCTATTTACCAATTAATAACACTAATTTAAGCAATGCAATTTTTCTATAAACCAGTTAATAACACCAATTTAAGCAATGCAATTTTTCTATAAGCCAGTTAATAACACCAATTTAAGCAATGTAATTTTTCTATAAACCAGTTAATAACACCAATTTAAGCAATGTAATTTTTCTATAAACCAGTTAATAACACCAATTTAAGCAATGCCATGTCTCAATATACCAATTAAAAACACCAATTTAAGCAATGCAATTTTTCCTATATACCAATTAATAACACCAATTTAAGCAATGTAATTTTTCTATATACCAGTTAATAACACCAATTTAAGCAATGCCATGTCTCAATATACCAATTAAAAACACCAATTTAAGCAATGCATTTTTTCCTATATACCAATTAATAACACTAATTTAAGCAATGCAATTTTTCTATAAACCAGTTAATAACACCAATTTAAGCAATGTAATTTTTCCTATTTACCAATTAATAACACTAATTTAAGCAATGCAATTTTTCTATAAACCAGTTAATAACACCAATTTAAGCAATGCAATTTTTCTATAAACCAGTTAATAACACCAATTTAAGCAATGTAATTTTTCCTATATACCAATTAATAACACTAATTTAAGCAATGCAATTTTTCTATAAACCAGTTAATAACACCAATTTAAGCAATGCCATGTCTCTATATACCAGTTAATAACACCAATTTAAGCAATGCAATTTTTCCTATATACCAATTAATAACACCAATTTAAGCAATGCAATTTTTCTATAAACCAGTTAATAACACCAATTTAAGCAATGCCATGTCTCTATATACCAGTTAATAACACCAATTTAAGCAATGCAATTTTTCCTATATACCAATTAATAACCCAATTTAAGCCATGCAATTTTTCCTATATACCAATTAATAACACCAATTTAAGCAATGCAATTTTTCTATAAACCAGTTAATAACACAAATTTAAGCAATGCAATTTTTCTATAAACCAGTTAATAACACCAATTTAAGCAATGCAATTTTTCTATAAACCAGTTAATAACACCAATTTAAGCAATGCAATTTTTCTATAAGCCAGTTAATAACACCAATTTAAGCAATGTAATTTTTCTATAAACCAGTTAATAACACCAATTTAAGCAATGTAATTTTTCTATAAACCAGTTAATAACACCAATTTAAGCAATGCCATGTCTCAATATACCAATTAAAAACACCAATTTAAGCAATGCAATTTTTCCTATATACCAATTAATAACACCAATTTAAGCAATGTAATTTTTCTATATACCAGTTAATAACACCAATTTAAGCAATGCCATGTCTCAATATACCAATTAATAATACCAATTTAAGCAATGCATTTTTTCCTATATACCAATTAATAACACTAATTTAAGCAATGCAATTTTTCTATAAACCAGTTAATAACACCAATTTAAGCAATGTAATTTTTCCTATTTACCAATTAATAACACTAATTTAAGCAATGCAATTTTTCTATAAACCAGTTAATAACACCAATTTAAGTAATGTAATTTTTCTATAAACCAGTTAATAACACCAATTTAAGCAATATAATTTTTCCTATATACCAATTAATAACACTAATTTAAGCAATGCAATTTTTCTATAAACCAGTTAATAACACCAATTTAAGCAATGCAATTTTTCCTATATACCAATTAATAACACCAATTTAAGCAATGCAATTTTTCTATAAACCAGTTAATAACACCAATTTAAGCAATGCCATGTCTCTATATACCAGTTAATAACACCAATTTAAGCAATGCAATTTTTCCTATATACCAATTAATAACACCAATTTAAGCAATGCAATTTTTCTATAAACCAGTTAATAACACCAATTTAAGCAATGCCATGTCTCTATATACCAGTTAATAACACCAATTTAAGCAATGCAATTTTTCCTATATACCAATTAATAACACCAATTTAAGCAATGCAATTTGTCCTATATACCAATTAATAACACCAATTTAAGCAATGCAATTTTTCTATAAACCAGTTAATAACACCAATTTAAGCAATGTAATTTTTTCTATATACCAATTAATAACACCAATTTAAGCAATGCAATTTTTCTATAAACCAGTTAATAACACCGATTTAAGCAATGCCATGTCTCAATATACCAATTAATAACACCAATTAAAGCAATGCAATTTTTCCTATATACCAATTAATAACACCAATTTAAGCAATGCAATTTTTCTATAAACCAGTTAATAACACCAATTTAAGCAATGCCATGTCTCTATATACCAGTTAATAACACCAATTTAAGCAATGCAATTTTTCCTATATACCAATTAATAACACCAATTTAAGCAATGCAATTTTTCCTATATACCAATTAATAACACCAATTTTAGCAATGCAATTTTTCCTATATACCAATTAATAACACCAATTTAAGCAATGCAATTTTTCTATAAACCAGTTAATAACACCAATTTAAGCAATGCAATTTTTCTATAAACCAGTTAATAACACCAATTTAAGCAATGCAATTTTTCTATAAACCAGTTAATAACACCAATTTAAGCAATGCAATTTTTCTATAAGCCAGTTAATAACACCAATTTAAGCAATGTAATTTTTCTATAAACCAGTTAATAACACCAATTTAAGCAATGCCATGTCTCAATATACCAATTAAAAACACCAATTTAAGCAATGCAATTTTTCCTATATACCAATTAATAACACCAATTTAAGCAATGTAATTTTTCTATATACCAGTTAATAACACCAATTTAAGCAATGCCATGTCTCAATATACCAATTAAAAACACCAATTTAAGCAATGCATTTTTTCCTATATACCAATTAATAACACTAATTTAAGCAATGCAATTTTTCTATAAACCAGTTAATAACACCAATTTAAGCAATGTAATTTTTCCTATTTACCAATTAATAACACTAATTTAAGCAATGCAATTTTTCTTTAAACCAGTTAATAACACCAATTTAAGCAATGTAATTTTTCCTATATACCAATTAATAACACTAATTTAAGCAATGCAATTTTTCTATAAACCAGTTAATAACACCAATTTAAGCAATGCAATTTTTCCTATATACCAATTAATAACACCAATTTAAGCAATGCAATTTTTCTATAAACCAGTTAATAACACCAATTTAAGCAATGCCATGTCTCTATATACCAATTAATAACATCAATTTAAGCAATGCAATTTTTCCTATATACCAATTAATAACACCAATTTAAGCAATGCAATTTTTCTATAAACCAGTTAATAACACCAATTTAAGCAATGCCATGTCTCTATATACCAGTTAATAACACCAATTTAAGCAATGCAATTTTTCCTATATACCAATTAATAACACCAATTTAAGCAATGCAATTTGTCCTATATACCAATTAATAACACCAATTTAAGCAATGCAATTTTTCTATAAACCAGTTAATAACACCAATTTAAGCAATGTAATTTTTTCTATATACCAATTAATAACACCAATTTAAGCAATGCAATTTTTCTATAAACCAGTTAATAACACCAATTTAAGCAATGTAATTTTTTCTATTTACCAATTAATAACACCAATTTATGCAATGCAATTTTTCTATAAACCAGTTAATAACACCAATTTAAGCAATGCCATGTCTCTATATACCAGTTAATAACACCAATTTAAGCAATGCAATTTTTCCTATATACCAATTAATAACACCAATTTAAGCAATGCAATTTTTCTATAAACCAGTTAATAACACCAATTTAAGCAATGCCATGTCTCTATATACCAGTTAATAACACCAATTTAAGCAATGCAATTTTTCCTATATACCAATTAATAACACCAATTTAAGCAATGCAATTTTTCCTATATACCAATTAATAACACCAATTTAAGCAATGCAATTTTTCCTATATACCAATTAATAACACCAATTTAAGCAATGCAATTTTTCTATAAACCAGTTAATAACACCAATTTAAGCAATGCAATTTTTCTATAAACCAGTTAATAACACCAATTTAAGCAATGCAATTTTTCTATAAACCAGTTAATAACACCAATTTAAGCAATGCAATTTTTCTATAAGCCAGTTAATAACACCAATTTAAGCAATGTAATTTTTCTATAAACCAGTTAATAACACCAATTTAAGCAATGTAATTTTTCTATAAACCAGTTAATAACACCAATTTAAGCAATGCCATGTCTCAATATACCAATTAAAAACACCAATTTAAGCAATGCAATTTTTCCTATATACCAATTAATAACACCAATTTAAGCAATGTAATTTTTCTATATACCAGTTAATAACACCAATTTAAGCAATGCCATGTCTCAATATACCAATTAAAAACACCAATTTAAGCAATGCATTTTTTCCTATATACCAATTAATAACACTAATTTAAGCAATGCAATTTTTCTATAAACCAGTTAATAACACCAATTTAAGCAATGTAATTTTTCCTATTTACCAATTAATAACACTAATTTAAGCAATGCAATTTTTCTTTAAACCAGTTAATAACACCAATTTAAGCAATGCAATTTTTCTATAAACCAGTTAATAACACCAATTTAAGCAATGTAATTTTTCCTATATACCAATTAATAACACTAATTTAAGCAATGCAATTTTTCTATAAACCAGTTAATAACACCAATTTAAGCAATGCAATTTTTCCTATATACCAATTAATAACACCAATTTAAGCAATGCAATTTTTCTATAAACCAGTTAATAACACCAATTTAAGCAATGTAATTTTTTCTATATACCAATTAATAACACCAATTTAAGCAATGCAATTTTTCTATAAACCAGTTAATAACACCAATTTAAGCAATGCCATGTCTCAATATACCAATTAATAACACCAATTTAAGCAATGCAATTTTTCCTATATACCAATTAATAACACCAATTTAAGCAATGCAATTTTTCTATAAACCAGTTAATAACACCAATTTAAGCAATGCCATGTCTCTATATACCAGTTAATAACACCAATTTAAGCAATGCAATTTTTCCTATATACCAATTAATAACACCAATTTAAGCAATGCAATTTTTCTATAAACCAGTTAATAACACCAATTTAAGCAATGCCATGTCTCTATATACCAGTTAATAACACCAATTTAAGCAATGCAATTTTTCCTATATACCAATTAATAACACCAATTTAAGCAATGCAATTTTTCCTATATACCAATTAATAACACCAATTTAAGCAATGCAATTTTTCCTATATACCAATTAATAACACCAATTTAAGCAATGCAATTTTTCTATAAACCAGTTAATAACACCAATTTAAGCAATGCAATTTTTCTATAAACCAGTTAATAACACCAATTTAAGCAATGCAATTTTTCTATAAACCAGTTAATAACACCAATTTAAGCAATGCAATTTTTCTATAAGCCAGTTAATAACACCAATTTAAGCAATGTAATTTTTCTATAAACCAGTTAATAACACCAATTTAAGCAATGTAATTTTTCTATAAACCAGTTAATAACACCAATTTAAGCAATGCCATGTCTCAATATACCAATTAAAAACACCAATTTAAGCAATGCAATTTTTCCTATATACCAATTAATAACACCAATTTAAGCAATGTAATTTTTCTATATACCAGTTAATAACACCAATTTAAGCAATGCCATGTCTCAATATACCAATTAAAAACACCAATTTAAGCAATGCATTTTTTCCTATATACCAATTAATAACACTAATTTAAGCAATGCAATTTTTCTATAAACCAGTTAATAACACCAATTTAAGCAATGTAATTTTTCCTATTTACCAATTAATAACACTAATTTAAGCAATGCAATTTTTCTTTAAACCAGTTAATAACACCAATTTAAGCAATGCAATTTTTCTATATACCAGTTAATAACACCAATTTAAGCAATGCCATGTCTCAATATACCAATTAAAAACACCAATTTAAGCAATGCCATGTCTCTATATACCAGTTAATAACACCAATTTAAGCAATGCAATTTTTTCTATATACCAATTAATAACACCAATTTAAGCAATGCAATTTTTCTATAAACCAGTTAATAACTCCAATTTAAGCAATGCCATGTCTCTATATACCAATTAATAACACTAATTTAAGCAATGCAATTTTTCTATAAACCAGTTAATAACACCAATTTAAGCAATGCGATGTCTCAATATACCAATTAAAAACATTAATTTAAGCAATGCAATTTTTCTATAAACCAGTTAAAAACACAAATTTAAGCAATGCAATAACGCTGAACATTATACACCGGATCCGCCGTATAACGCCTCCCTTACCAGATTATCAAGCCCACTCTGATTAACTGACTCTGTGTAACTGACTTCACCTCATACCATGACTGAACAGAGTCTCTCCCCTTAAACCATGATTTTCCACTGTGACAAAACTAGTAAATATTGTTCACCTGACATAATGGTAAACAACCATATTCAACAGCTATAGTCAGTTTCTCATAAATACATGTATGTTATAATATTATTCATTTAATTAATGTGTATATAAAATACCCCATACACACATACTTGACTTACTTGACTTAATCCTGTATATTCCCATAGGAGCATAGGGCCGCAACTACACTTTTCCATTGTTCTCGGTCTTGGGAGGCTCCCTTTATTTGTGTCCATGTGAGGCCAACAGCCTTTGCCTAACCTACAACCGATCTCTTCCAAGTTTGCCTGGGTCTGCCTACTTTCTTTTTGCCCTGGGAATTCCAGTCAAATGCTTGTCTTGCCACACTGTCTTCTGTTCTTCTTAAAGTGTGTCCAATCCACTTCCATCTACGGCTTTTGATGCTGTTGTCGATGGGTTTTTGTCTTGTCTTTTCCCATAGGTTGACGCATGAAATAATTTCCGGCCATAAAATTTTCAGAATGCTTCTCAGGCAACTGTTTACAAATGTCTGGAGTTTGCTTGTATTTGCCTTGGTAACTCTCCAGGTCTCAGAGCCATATAATATGATTACTTTATTGATTTAAATAAATGGAAATTTGTCTTGATTACATAAATTTCGTCTTTCATTATATTTAAAACAATATTAAAGAACCATTTGTACTCAAGCACAATAGGCATTCACGCACACTATTATACCATTTATCATACAAGCAAAAGGAGTCAGCTATTGTATTTTCTGGCTGACTGATGATTCTTTTGAAAGATTCTCACTGATAGACTTGATAGCTTTGGTGATTTCTGCCTTTAAACGAGGACCTGTGTTGACGTTGAGGAGCTCATTTTCTGGTGGGATGTCTGGAGGAGATAGTGGTAATGGTAATGTATATAGCGCTTCTATCCATGCTATTTTAGCATGCTCAGTGCGCTCTAAAAGACTATTAATCTGTGAGAGGTTTCACTGCTGCCGGTTAAACGCTCGATATAACAACTCAATATTAACGTCATCTAGTCCCAAAACTCCTGTAGGGCGACAGGGATCTGCCGGTGGCGGGGCTCGAACCCGCGACGTGTCAGGTGATTTTTTGGTTGACAGTCCGGTGAGCTAACCGCTCGGCCAGCCGGTCTGTGGGGGTCTGTTAAGTACCTACTTAAGTACCTCTCTATCCTACATTGCTTGTTATGACCTTGCCATTACTGTCCTTGACTGGTTTGATATTTGTTTAAATACAATAAAAAACGTGTAACTTTTGCCATGGTTTTTATTAGCAGCCTACATTAGCAGTTGCAAGAGAAGACTATGAAGCATTGCCTGGTCCAGTTGGTTCTGTTATTGCAAATGGAATACGTAATTACTTACATAAAATGGGCATTGAAAGGCAGTTTCAAAATATTCTACACATTTTGTTTGCTCGAGATGAACTGCCTTACAATCCTTATCCTGGGATTGCCTCACGCCTTAGACCTTTCATGGAAAAGTAAGTTATATAAATGAATCTTACTTTTTTAAAAGTAATAAAATATAAATATAGGACCAACAAAGCAATGTTCATTGGTTTCTGTGGCCATGGCTAACTAGGGAATTGTGTGGCCAGCACAATACCCAGCCGCTTTTACTTTACCCCAACTAAAGTCAGGTACCCATCAGTGCTGGATAGACTCAGGGACACCTTCCAGACCTGGGTACACATCCTATAGCCTTCACCAGGATTTGAACCCAGGACCATTGGTATAAGCCAGTCAAACACGCTGCCACTTAGTTGACTTAGTCACCTTGGCCAACTTTTTTTTTCAAGTAATGGATTTGCTTATTAAGCAAGGAATAAAAATGTTTTAAAGTTTTTGTTAAATTTTGCATTTAATTTTCACTTAATTTGGGGATAAATCTAGAGTGAACGTACCCCCTTATTGAACATCACCCCATATATTGTACACTCGGCAATGTTTGGCTTTCTACAAAAAAATATAGTGGCCATCGGGCAGAAATCGTCAGTAGCGCATGTCTTTTGACATATTTACTTTCGTTTTGGACATTTGTTTTAAACAGAAAGGCCATATTTGAAGCTCTAAGTACCTAAAACATCGTTGAATCGAGGGAAAATTGTAAAGTCGTCCGCCATTTTATTTTTCTTTAAGGGTGAAGCTGTCTATTGCTAAGGCTAAGGTAATTGATGTAAGATGCTATTTTTAGCAAAACCATGTTTTTAGTGACCAATGGGAAGTCAGGATCAATTATAAGCAGGCCTTTTCCCTTTCTATTAATAAACATGTGGTGTACAATAGTGTTCAATATGGGGTGCCTTTTTCGTGTGGGTGTTCCTCATATTGAACAGTTCAGTTAACAGTATAGAAAAGACCTATTGAACAGTGTACAATATAAAATGTAAGAACCTGTTATTGAACATGTGGTATTTCTTTGTTAGCATATGACTTTTCTTAGTAATTATGTACCGGTACTCTATGAAAATGGGGGGGGGGGGGGGGCACCTACAAGAAATTAATATAAGGCATAATAAGGGGGGTGGGGAGAAGGAAAGGAAAAGGCAGACTTTACAAAATAAAAAGGGGAATAGGAAAGCAAAAAAAAAAGAATGTTTGCTTGTCTTCAGAAAGTGAAGACAATGTAAGCTTAACATCATCAAAGTGTGTGGACAAAAACTCGACAGTGACATGGACATAGACATGAACAATTCAATAGGTGTTACTGGTGTGATGGAGAGAAAGATGATGACTGTGGTGATTGGGTTGGATGTGAATGTAATAGATGGTTTCATATTCAGTGTGCAAATCAAACACTTTCATATATTATAGGTGCTTCTAGTCTTATTGAACATCTAGAAACAGCTATCAAAATGGTTGATTTAAGGTGGAATTTTGTACTGTACAATATGAGGTGCCATAGTGTACAATAAGAGGTACCACTATAAAAAGTGTACAATAAGGGGTGCATTCTGTACATTATTTTTATTATATTAGAAAAACGGTAAAACAGTAAAAGTAAGAGCTAGAGACAGTATAATATGCTCTAGGGGATGCCACTCAATAATAATAACCATTGAAATAAAACTGGTTTTATTTCGGAGGATTTGTATGGGGAGGTTTTTTGATAATGTCCCTTAGTGTACAATATGGGGTACGTTTACTCTAGTATTACAAGAAAGATTATCTTAGAAACAAAAATTTGTATTACAGAATTAATTTTTTCTATCATGAAACATTTCATTATTTTTATTTTGCAGATTTCTAATTGATAAAGAAAATGATGACAAGATAGAATTCATTTTAAGTAAGTGTAATTTTTTTTAAGATCTAAGTTTTTATTTTTTCAATCTGCAGTTCAATTCAGTGAACATCAAATGCACATCGATAACATGTTAATTTGTAAAATAGTAATAACAATAATAACATTGTTAGAATTTTGAAATAATAAATTATTTGTAACATTGCTGTTATTTTGTTTTCAAGCTGTTCCATTAAGAGAAACTCGTCTTCTAGACTTATACACAACTCAGGAAGGTGGGCCTGTTTGGGGTTTGCGTAGTATTCTTAGAGTTGTTGATACATCAGTAATCAACAGATATAGATGGTTGTCTGACAACATTACACCTTCTTATAATGATTTGTACCAAAAAGAAGGATATTCAGTGAGTTTTGTGATAAAAAATATTTATTTAAATGTACATTATTACACCATTATTATTGAGACTTGTTACTATAATAATATTGCTTTCTTTAAACCAAATTAACAATTTATGATGATCTGTTAAAATAAGACAATGTTTTATTTTTTGAAAACCATTTTTTCAAAATATTTTAACTTGTTTCCTCCCTTTTTAAAACCTAGAATCAAGTAATGGTAGCTTTAGTAGGTGCTGCCATCTTTCATGGATCATTCTATAGACAAGTCCATATTTCCCAGTACAGATTAGAATTTTTAATCACAGGAAAACTTTTGGATGAGGTAATTTGGTCATTCATTTATAATTCATTTTATGTAATTGGAATATAGCCATAAATTATATCTATGTACTGCTCAAAGTTTTAAGATTTGAAATATAATTTTACTACATATAACTCTTGAGAAATGCTATTTTTCAGGCATTATCCATCTTTGTAAACAGTGTTATCTTAGACATTGACAATCTTAGTGATAGTAATCATCACATTCTCATAGGTCAGTGAAACAACTGTTTTAAAGTAACATTATAATTTAAGTTTTAATTTGAGTGTTTATTCTATTTATAAAATCTTTTCATTGGTTAAATTAAATATGCTTACATTTTAATTATACAATAGGCTTACAGAGGTTTTTATTTTGTATATAAATATGCAATTGTCTTTATATTTTATAATTATTAATAGGCCTACAAGATATTCAAAATGTTAAAAAACAATAAATTATTAAATAAAGATGACTATTTATAAGTTAAGTTAAATTTTTTTTGCATTTCACATTATCAAAAAATTCAATACAATGTTTTTGTTTTTCATAATTTGTTTAAAAGTATTTTTTTATGGATTTAGGTGATAAAAATGACATCCATATAAAGCATAGGCCTACATTTTATTTCATTTTGTATTTGAAATTTGGCAAATTTGGCTTACTGTGTAGTATACCGAAAGAGTTTGGTTCAGTTTATTAAATGGAAATAATTGGTCCAATTTCTTTTAAACAGAACAAATCTGTTTCAGTGTTTTACACACTATGAGAGAAATTTTAACACTTAGCCTATAAACCTATATTAAAAAGAAAACAAAGTTTTAATGTTCAACTTTATTTTCAGGTGTAAATATTCCAGTTCAGATAAAGACTGGAGAATGGTTTCTGGAGTTTTGGGATCCTGAATCTATTCAGGCGGACAAAGGAAAATTGTTACAGTTAATTTGTGATGCAGTCATTGGAAATAAATATATAATAGCTGAGGTGATTGTCTAAAATCAATATTTAAAGTGATGTCATATTGAATATTCCTTTTATTTATCATTTTAACTATCGAAATATTTCACTAATGTATTTCATTTTTTTCACTTACTTATACTCATTTTATTTGCTGGATGTTGCAGATAAACTTTTTTCTTCAAAACTCCTCACCTCTATTTGACTCATTATAATTATGTCTTAGCAACCCTAATTTTATCTTATATCATTATTGTTTAAGGAAAATGTAATTTTTATTTCTTTAGCTTACTAGAATTATGAATGTAAAGAAAATATTTCTTACTTTATTTAATTTTTTAAAAGAATTACTGCAATAATCTCATAATAATTTATCTTTATGTACCTTTATGATGTGTGATGAAGTGTGTATTTCGAATGGATCCTGTGAAGCCAATTTACATCCAGGGACAGAAACAGTATACACTTACATTTATGAAGATAGCAGAAGATCAAAAAGAGGAAGGGTGAGTTGATCCATAAGTTATAAGACCTTATGAATCATTTATGATATTATGTTGTAACAGAAATATTTTAAATTGTTTGCACAGTTGAATTACTTTAATAAAATTTGTCAGCAGCCATTTTATGCTACAATAAATAAACATACAATTATTTTTAGAAGTTTGTAAAAAAAAAAATAACAAATGTCTGCAATGAATTAGTTAAACACATTATTTTGTTAAAACAATTACTACTCTATCCAGAATATGCACTTTTGTCTTCATTATATGTAGTTTGTTTTTTATAACTTATAACGTCCATTAATTTATAATTAGACGAAGTAATTAATATACATTTAATCTTGTTAATTTTCTGTATTATTGACATTATTATTCAGCTTGGCCATTAGCATTTAGTGATTAATTAAAATAATTATTTCATCATAAATTATACATTGATCTTAAGTAGTATACATTAATTATTTTCAATTTTGTTTTGACACAGGTTGTCTAACTTTGCAGAATTTCCAATGGCATCCCTTCATGAAGGTGTTTTTCTAAATCAGACCCATGCTGAAAGCTACATTTCTCTCTTCAGCTCTCAACTTAACATGATAGATTATGCAAATGTCAGGAGAGCTTCCGGTACATATCAATAGAACTATAGAACTAGAACTATTATATCAACAGAACTACAGAACTATAGTATATTAATAGAACTATAGAACTAGAACTATTATATCAATAGAACTAGTATATCAATATAACTATAGAACTAGTATATCTATAGAACTAGAACTATTATATCAATAGAACTATGGACTAGAACTATTATATCAATTATCAATAGAACTATAGACTAGAACTATTATGTCAATAGAACTATAGAACTATTATATCAATAGAACTATAGAACTAGTATATCAATATAACTATTGAACTAGTAGGCCTATATCTATAGAACTAGAACTATTATATCAATAGAACTATGGACTAGAACTATTATATCAATAGAACTATAGAACTAGAACTATTATATCAATAGAACTATAGAACTAGTATATCAATATAACTATAGACTAGAACTATTATGTCAATAGAACTATGGAACTATTATATCAATATAACTATAAGGTAGACTAGAACTATTATATCAATAGAACTATGGACTAGAACTATTATATCAATATAACTATAGACTAGAACTATTATGTCAATAGAACTATGGAACTATTATATCAATATAACTATAGACTAGAACTATTATGTCAATAGAACTATGGACTAGAACTATTATATCAATAGAACTATAGACTAGAACTATTATGTCAATAGAACTATGGAACTATTATATCAATATAACTATAGACTAGAACTATTATGTCCATAGAACTATGGACTAGAACTATTATATCAATATAACTATAGACTAGAACTATTATGTCAATAGAACTATGGAACTATTATATCAATTTAACTATAGACTAGAACTATTATGTCAATAGAACTATGGACTAGAACTATTATATCAATATAACTATAGACTAGAACTATTATGTCAATAGAACTATAGAACTAGTATATCAATATAACTATAGACTAGAACTATTATGTCAATAGAACTATAGAACTAGTATATCAATATATAGACTAGAACTATTATATCAATTATCAATAGAACTATAGACTAGAACTATTATGTCAATAGAACTATAGAACTAGTATATCAATATAACTATAGACTAGAACTATTATATCAATAGAACTATAGACTAGAACTATTATGTCAATAGAACTATAGAACTAGTATATCAATAGAACTATAGAACTAGTACATCAATATAACTATTGAACTAGTAGGCCTATATCTATAGAACTAGAACTATTATATCAATAGAACTATGGACTAGAACTATTATATCAATAGAACTATAGAACTAGAACTATTATATCAATAGAACTATAGAACTAGTATATCAATATAACTATAGACTAGAACTATTATGTCAATAGAACTATGGAACTATTATATCAATATAACTATAAGGTAGACTAGAACTATTATATCAATAGAACTATGGACTAGAACTATTATATCAATATAACTATAGACTAGAACTATTATGTCAATAGAACTATGGAACTATTATATCAATATAACTATAGACTAGAACTATTATGTCAATAGAACTATGGACTAGAACTATTATATCAATAGAACTATAGAACTAGTATATCAATATAACTATAGACTAGAACTATTATATCAATAGAACTATAGACTAGAACTATTATATCAATATAACTATAGACTAGAACTATTATGTCAATAGAACGATAGACTAGAACTATTATATCTATAGAACTAGAACTATGTGTGTGTGGAGTGGTTTATAAAATCTAATTATAATATTTCACATAATGCATTTATTTTTTTTTAAAGCATTGATTAATAAACTACTTTTGACTTATTTTCATTTAATCAACAATTAGCTCAACTTGTATACATTTTTTTCAGTAATTATGCTAAGAATAAAAATTGCATTTTAATGTAAAAAATGAAACCTGTTTAAAATTTTGCTTCAGCTCATTCATCACAAGATCCAGTGGGTGTAACAAACAGGAGGTTATCTGCTATGGTGGAAGATGACTATCACTACATTCATCATCATGTGCATCAGCGACTGCAACATGAGAAACCCAGAAGAGCTCTAATTGATGGCTTCAGATTAGGAGATGACCCTGGCTCTGGAGCATTTGCCTGGCAAATAACTAGTCCCATCAAGTAAGTTTGGGGATAAACTAGGAGAGATGACCCTGGCTCTGGAGCATTTGCCTGGCAAATAGCTAGTCCCATCAAGTAAGTTTGGGGAGAAACTAGGAGAGATACCCTTGCTCTGGAGCATTTGCCTGGCAAATAACTAGTCCCATCAAGTAAGTTTGGGGAGAAACTAGGAGAGATGACCCTGGCTCTGGAGCATTTGCCTGTCAAATAACTAGTCCCATCAAGTAAGTTTGGGGAGAAACTAGGAGAGATGACCCTGGCTCTGGAGCATTTGCCTGGCAAATAACTAGTCCCATCAAGTAAGTTTGGGGAGAAACTAGGAGAGATGACCCTGGCTCTGGAGCTTTTTTGGACATCGGACATGATTTCTTTATGAACTCCTATTCACAATTTTAAGGAACAGGAAAGTATGAGTTTATTTATTGTTTAAACACTTTTTTTGTTTTTTTTACTTCAAAACTGTTTCATTATAGTTCTATTTAGTCTAATATAATCTTGGTATCTTATATAATCTTGATGTAATATAATCTTGGCCTAATATAATATAATATAAGTATAATTGAACCTATTGGCTTAATATAAATCATAGTCTACAAAAAAAATAATTTCTAACATAATCTTGATCTAACATAAATATTAGTCAAAAATAATTTTAGTCAAATATAATCTTCATCTAAAATAATCTTGATCTACTAGAATTGTATATAATTAAACTATAAATTTGTTTGCTTTTTGCTATTTGTGTTCTTAAAGAAATACATTTTTAAAAGAATCATAAATGTAAGATTATTAATAAAAAAAAATTTAATTTAAGCATGCCTAAATTTCTTGCAGGTCAAACCTCCAGAAGCGAATTGTCAACTTTGATCCTTGGGCTCAGCTCTTTGATATTGCTTACCATTTTATACTTTTAATTTTGATGGAAAGGTTGTATTTTTTTTCAAAATAATTTCTTTTAAAATGTAGTTATTGCATTTTTATCCACAATGGCCACAATATAAGGAACAGATTTGGATTTTCCTTTAAATTGAAGACTTTTTGAGATATTGATGTTATACAAAACATCCCATAAGTTAAACAGTATCAACAAGTAGCCCCGCCATGTAAATTTATACTGGGTCAATTTGTTTTTCATGTTTACCTGTTAAGTTAAAGGCATTGTATTGAATCACATTAATTTATAAGTGTAATAGTGTAAGTACATGCACTAATCATTGGCGCTCTAAAAATAAATCAAGAGACACTTTTATGGTAGGCCTACTAACCCAAGCCAGAAGTTTGAACAAATATTTTATTTTTTACATTTCTATGCAGAAAGGTCCTCCCCTTACCTAATCATCCAATACCCAGCAAATAATAAATCTGCTCATAGATTAATCCGATTTCATAACATGAAACATAAAGAAATTTTATGAGGAACATATGAACCATATAATTGTTCTTGTTTAAAAAAATTTTTTTCATGCATTTTTTAAAAAGAAAATCAATGCAACAACAAATAATGATTGTATACAATAACTTAAGTTAAATAAATAAAAGTCATAACCAGCTGGGGGCACGGTAGCCGAGCGGCAGCGCGTTCGACTGGCGAGCCGAAGGTCCCGGGTTCGAATCTTGGTGCAGGCTAGGATTTTTCCTGGGTCTGGAGGGTGTCCCTGAGTCTACCCAGCTCTGATGGGTACCTGACATTAGTTGGGGTAAAGTAAAGGCGACTGTGCATAGTGCTGGCCACACAATCACCTAGTATGCCGTGGCCACAGAAACTGGTGAACGCTGCTTCATCGGACCTATGGATCAATTCGGCCCGACGGGTACTTTACTTTACATGACCAGCTGGCCTCACAATATAAACAATTATATACATTTTTCTTAAATATAGATAAAAATTTGTGAAATATATTATTGTAAGCTTCAAAAGGTGGTAGCATTGTTTTAAAAACTAGATGACAAATTAATGAAGTAAAACTAAACATTTTTTCACTGTATTCATTCTGTACAGTTTTGTTTTATACAATAATCATTGATGTAAATATTACTTTGGTTTCTTCTTTTATTTTGCCAGAAAAACTACAGACGCAGCTCTATTGCTAGAGTTATACAAATTGTGTAATGGGACAGCTGGCAGGCTTCATATGCTGGGAGAAAAGAATAAAGCTGTTAGAGCACTCATTAGAGGATTTATGAATGTACAAAGATTTATATGATTATTCCTTATGAATTGTTTGTTAATAATTAGATCATTTTTTACTTTCAATATTATTTGATCCCAATAAAATAATATTTAATGAACCCAAACAATATCACAAAGTGGATAATCCACAACCAAATAATCAATGGATGGCCTGAAGTGTAAAACCACATTATTCAATGAATCCTCTGAAAATCAGATTGTTTGATGAATAAAGTGATATTAATCATAATTATTCCTCAGAGAACAGATGGTTTTAAAGTGAGACAGTTTTTACAGGAATATAAAAATGAAATTGATGAACTGCTAGCAATGAGCTTGTAAGTTTCTTATTTTAATATATAAATATTGTTTTCAGTTAAAATATAATGATTAATTCACCTTTAAAATGACTTTTGTATTATTTCAGATACCGGTAGCTTTATTCAACACAAAATTACCATTATAATACTTTACTAGAGTAAATTACCCTTTGCAAAAGCCACTAGGCTAAAAATAGCACCCTATTCTGTTTTTGTGACCTAATTTCTAAACCATTAGACATAGGGTAGAAACAAAAGTAACAAAAAATAGAACGACAATTTAGCTACTTAAACTTAATGAACAGACAACCATATGTTTGCTATTTCACAATCACAGCGAACACTTTTTTTCAGAGCAAACACTAAGCCAAAGTCATCAAAGATTAATTAATTTTTTTGTTAATGTAAAGAACACTGGAGATGTCAATAGTATTGTATTGTCACCTGTGTTTTGTCTAGGCTTTGATAGGTCTTTTAAACTTAGTGTTTATATTTTTTTTATAAACTAAAGAGTTTTATAGTGTAAAATATATTAATGGGCGAGTCAAGAAAACCTCTGCACCAAAAGTTAAGAGGAAGACAAGCTATTGTTCCTATAGTCTACATGCGCCTTTTGATAGATACTCGATATCTATATTGTACTTTCAAACAAAAAAAACATTGAAGACTTAAAAAGCAGCAAAGTTGTCAAAAATTGGTTTATTAAAGAAATGTGAGCATAGACTAACTAGACTATCTGTCATATGAATTTAGACTAACTTGACTATCTGTCATATGAATTTAGACTAACTAGACTATCTGTCATATGAATTTAGACTAACTTGACTATCTGTCATATGAATTTAGACTAACTAGACTATCTGTCATATGAATTTAGACTAACTAGACTATCTGTCATATGAATTTAGACTAACTTGACTATCTGTCATATGAATTTAGACTAACTAGACTATCTGTCATATGAATTTAGACTAACTAGACTATCTGTCATATGAATTTAGACTAACTAGACTATCTGTCATATGAATTTAGACTAACTAGACTATCTGTCATATGAATTTAGACTAACTAGACTATCTGTCATATGAATTTAGACTAACTTGACTATCTGTCATATGAATTTAGACTAACTAGACTATCTGTCATATGAATTTAGACTAACTAGACTATCTGTCATATGAATTTAGACTAACTAGACTATCTGTCATATGAATTTAGACTAACTAGACTATCTGTCATATGAATTTTCAAAAGAATACACAAGGAAATAAGAGATCTAAAACTAAAAGGATAATGAAAATACAAAGCTAAACATAGATCTACATAAATATAGAATATGTTTAAAATGTAATAAGGTAATATGAAATAATATATTGTCTGCCTGAAGATGCGATGTCACTGATCAGGGCAGCACACAGTGCACACAAAAGTGTCTTGTTTCAAGAAAGCCAAATCCTAATGCTCTGTGTATGCCACCAGCCATCATATATTTCACACTGCACCCAATTCTGCCCCTCCCCCCTAAAATTTTAGCACCCTTAGTCCTGGTGAAAGTTGTGTAACTTGCCAAGCACAATCTAAATTATCGTCACCCTCCGCAATCATTTCTATTTCCATTGTTTGTAGTAAATTTGAATCTTCAATTTTGCTATTTACTGGAATTACTTTCTTGTTTTTTCTCGACCCCTTAGTCTTAAGTTTTTTTTCTGCTTTTCTCACTTTTTTCTTCTTTTCTTTCTCTCTTTTCCTTTTTAAGAGTAAGAGCTGTTTTTTTGTCCTTCTTCTTTTCTTCCCTCTCTAAACTTTTCTTCAATTTAATTTTTTCAATTTCTTCTTTAACTGCCAATTTCTTTTTCAACATTTCAACTCTTCTCCACTGACCAGATTTGGCATAGTTGGAACATTTTCGGTTTTTTGCTTGTGCTTGACATTTTCAACAAAAGCAGGCAGCTTGAGAATAACATGAACAATTAGACTAAACTATATAATAGATAGTTAAATCTAAATTAGATATAGATCTGAAAAGAGCCTACAACAGATCTAGTAATATTCCCATAGAGGTGCATTTTTTTTTTCATTTTTCAGATGCCCACTACAACATGAAAACAACCATTACTATAAATAAGCCTTGTAAATTATAATAGCATTGTTACTTAGCTATAGGCCTATTCAAGTGATGATCCAAAGCAAGCATGTTTAAATGCAAAAAAGAAAGGAAAAGTAGTCTTAACCTGAAAACTACATTGGTTCCTCCAGTAGTAGGTTTTTAGCATAGCCCCCAGAATGGCTCCAAATGTCAGCACCTTTTAATCATAAAAAAGCATTTGCCAGTGAACTAAATAGCGAAAGGATATTGATGAAGTACTACTTTCTTCAAATTGAGGCTCATTTTCGTAGTAGACATGAAAATTTAAAAAACTGTGAACGCTTTATCTAGCAGTGTTTGCTACGACGTGGTGTTAGTGCTTACTCTAGATATAGATTAAACACATATGTGTTAATATTTTTTATACAAATAATATGTGTTAATATTTTTTATACAAATAATAGACATGTAGGTTCATTTAAAAAAAAAAAATCTGGAATAGCGCTAAGGTTTGAAACTATAAGATTAACAATGTTTTAAGCCAAAATTTAAAAAAAAAGCTTGCATTGATATTCTATAAGCATTTTCTGCTAACAAATTGTATTTATTGTATCTTATGATCTTTTAAATAGTTGTACACTTTTTGTCTAGACATGAACGTAGTTCTGATCTTAGAGCTGTTGGCAAAGCTTTGTCATCTAAAGTGAGTGATTTGATGGATGTAAGTGATGAAGACCTTGGGTCATCTCCTCATCTTAACCTAATTATGTTAACCCTACGTGACCAGCAGAACTTTATTTTAACGACTTTAATGCGGCTCTCGGAAGATGCTCTTCATTGGTGTCCTCTTATTAAGGTCTGAACATTTTGTTTTGCTTTCTATTGTTAATGTACAGTAATTGGACCGCTTGGCTTCATAACAGAAATAATTGAACCCAAATATCGCTGAAAATGTAAAAAATTAACGCAACAAATGTAAACAAATTGCATTAATAACAAAGAAAATGGCGTAACGAAAATGGCAAAAAAAATTACATCTTTACACCGTATAGGCTTTTTGGAAAATTATTAATTAATCATGAGCCGGTAGAATCGACTCGCGGGACAGAAACGAAAAATAAAAACCTATTGTACTGGCTCATGGGACCGAAAGAGTTAAGCTCAACAATGAAATTTCAAAGAAGCATTTTATGTTTTAGTTTATCAAAAGAAAAGTCTTTTTAATGGCATTTGTTTTTTCTTGTAATTTTTGGTGTGAGTCGGGGGGAGCTTTTTTTAGTCTACCCAGCAAAGTAAATTCAGTTGGGTATTGTGATACTGAATTCTTATTTCTACTCTACAAACATTATAGAGCAATACATTTTATAGTTGAATACATTTTTTATTATTTTAAATTCAAACCAAAAAATGTTACTGATGTGTTTTATTTTGGGCCTCCAGAATGTGGATGATATTTCTAACTACTTGACAAGGTTGTTATATCACTGAACAACTCCTTGGCATTTAGTATAATGTGCATATATTGAAAACTCACTATAATCAATGTTTTATACATAGGCACAAATTGAAGAGCTTCATACTAGGTTTGCTGATTCTATACCTAAACAAACTTCACACCCTAGAGATCCACTGGCTGCTGGACCCAGGGTAGGACATAATTTTCTATTAATTTGCATTGCTCCTCTTCAGTTTACATGAACACATGGAACAGAAAAATAATTTTATTAAAATATATAAGAGAAATCTATGTACAACTAAAATATCAACTTTTTCTCTTAGATTTTTTCAACTAGTACAAAGTAGGACTATTAATATTTTTTTTAACAACAACTTGTCAACTTAAAAAAAAAGTATATGTAGTATTTTACCTATACAAATTGAATTAATAATTACAGGATAGCTTAGCTAAAGAAACTCTCATGAAACATGGTTTTGAAGATGAGACGATCATGAAACATGAAGATTCTGGTAAAGTCTTTCAAAATTTTGCTTAGATTTATATACTAATAAAACAAACCTCCTAAATAACATTTCAAATATAAAGTAAATTCAATGTCAATAACATTTCAAATATATAGTAAATTCAATGTCAATAACATTTCAAATATAAAGTAAATTCAATGTCAATAACATTTCAAATATAAAGTAAATTCAATGTCAATAACATTTCAAATATAAAGTTAATTCAATGTCAATAACATTTCAAATATATAGTAAATTCAATGTCAATAACATTTCAAATATAAAGTAAATTCAATGTCAATAACATTTCAAATATATAGTAAATTCAATGTCAATAACATTTCAAATATAAAGTAAATTCAATGTCAATAACATTTTTAAATATAAAGTAAATTCAATGTCAATAACATTTCAAATATAAAGTAAATTCAATGTCAATAACATTTTTAAATATAAAGTAAATTCAATGTCAATAACATTTCAAATATAAAGTAAATTCAATGTCAATAACATTTCAAATATAAAGTAAATTCAATGTCAATAACATTTCAAATATAAAGTAAATTCAATGTCAATAACATTTTTAAATATAAAGTAAATTCAATGTCAATAACATTTCAAATATAATATAAATTCAATGTCAATAACATTTCAAATATAAAGTAAATTTGATGTCAATAACATTTTTAAATATAAAGTAAATTCAATGTCAATAACATTTCAAATATAAAGTAAATTCAATGTCAATAACATTTCAAATATAAAGTTAATTCAATGTCAATAACATTTCAAATATAAAGTAAATTCAATGTCAATAACATTTCAAATATAAAGTAAATTCAATGTCAATAACATTTCAAATATAAAGTTAATTCAATGTCAATAACATTTCAAATATAAAGTAAATTCAATGTCAATAACATTTCAAATATAAAGTAAATTCAATGTCAATAACATTTTTAAATATAAAGTAAATTCAATGTCAATAACATTTCAAATATAATATAAATTCAATGTCAATAACATTTCAAATATAAAGTAAATTTGATGTCAATAACATTTTTAAATATAAAGTAAATTCAATGTCAATAACATTTCAAATATAAAGTAAATTCAATGTCAATAACATTTCAAATATAAAGTTAATTCAATGTCAATAACATTTCAAATATAAAGTAAATTCAATGTCAATAACATTTCAAATATAAAGTAAATTCAATGTCAATAACATTTCAAATATAAAGTAAATTCAATGTCAATAACATTTCAAATATAAAGTTAATTCAATGTCAATAACATTTCAAATATAAAGTAAATTCAATGTCAATAACATTTCAAATATAAAGTAAATTCAATGTCAATAACATTTTTAAATATAAAGTAAATTCAATGTCAATAACATTTCAAATATAATATAAATTCAATGTCAATAACATTTCAAATATAAAGTAAATTTGATGTCAATAACATTTTTAAATATAAAGTAAATTCAATGTCAATAACATTTCAAATATAAAGTAAATTCAATGTCAATAACATTTCAAATATAAAGTTAATTCAATGTCAATAACATTTCAAATATAAAGTAAATTCAATGTCAATAACATTTCAAATATAAAGTAAATTCAATGTCAATAACATTTCAAATATAAAGTAAATTCAATGTCAATAACATTTCAAATATAAAGTAAATTCAATGTCAATAACATTTCAAATATAAAGTAAATTCAATGTCAATAACATTTCAAATATAAAGTAAATTCAATGTCAATAACATTTCAAATATAAAGTTAATTCAATGTCAATAACATTTCAAATATAAAGTAAATTCAATGTCAATAACATTTCAAATATAAAGTAAATTCAATGTCAATAACATTTTTAAATATAAAGTAAATTCAATGTCAATAACATTTCAAATATAATATAAATTCAATGTCAATAACATTTCAAATATAAAGTAAATTTGATGTCAATAACATTTTTAAATATAAAGTAAATTCAATGTCAATAACATTTTTAAATATAAAGTAAATTCAATGTCAATAACATTTCAAATATAATATAAATTCAATGTCAATAACATTTCAAATATAAAGTAAATTTGATGTCAATAACATTTTTAAATATAAAGTAAATTCAATGTCAATAACATTTCAAATATAAAGTAAATTCAATGTCAATAACATTTCAAATATAAAGTTAATTCAATGTCAATAACATTTCAAATATAAAGTAAATTCAATGTCAATAACATTTCAAATATAAAGTAAATTTAATTTAATAAGGAAGGAAAAGTTTATTTTCACTTTATGTTTCCAGTAATTGTTGTATCCAAATGTATGGAAAAAGATACAGCTCCCAAGATCATGTCAAAAGAATCAGTGTTAATGAAGGTAATTAGTGTTGATAAATTAATGATACTTACTGTTGATAAAATAATGATACTTACAGTGTTAATGAAGGTACTTACTGTTGATAAAATAATGATACTTACAGTGTTAATGAAGGTACTTACTGTTGATAAAATAATGATACTTACTCTGTTAATGTATATAATCATTTCTTTTAGTCTATTCTTATGAAAATAAAGTTAAAAAATGTTATTTTATAAAAGTGGTAAAAATTTGTTTACACACAATCAGCAAAAAAAAGATTTGTTGATTGTTACAAAGATTGATTTGTTGATTGTTACAAAGATTGATTTTTTTTAATATAGTTGTTTAGAATTGTAAAACTTAAGTATCTCTTGGAGAAACAATAAATCCTTGTCATTTTATTGAGACCAAAGAGTTTTTTTTTAAAGTTTAAAGACCTTTCTCTTTAACTAGTGTCTGTGTGCCTTACATACCCCATACATACATACATTCCCCATACATACATACATTCCCCATACATACATACATACCCCATACATACATACATACCCCATACATACATACATAGCCCATACATACATACATAGCCCATACATACATACATACCCCATACATACATACATACCCCATACATACATACATAGCCCATACATACATACATAGCCCATACATACATACATACCCCATACATACATACCCCATACATACATACATAGCCCATAGATACATACATACCCCATACATACATACATAGCCCATAGATACATACATACCCCATACATACATACATACCCCATACATACATACATACCCCATACATACATACATACATAGCCCATACATACATACATACCCCATACATACATACATACCCCATACATACATACATAGCCCATACATACATACATACCCCATACATACATACATTCCCCATACATACATACATAGCCCATACATACATACATAGCCCATACATACATATATAGCCCATACATACATACATACCCCATACATACAAACATACCCCATACATACATACATAGCCCATACATACATACATACCCCATACATACATACATACATACCCCATACATACATACATACCCCATACATACATACATAGCCCATACATACATACATACCCCATACATACATACCCCATACATACATACATACCCCATACATACATACATAGCCCATACATACATACATAGCCCATACATACATACATAGCCCATACATACATACATAGCCCATACATACATACATAGCCCAAACATACATACATAGCCCATACATAGCCCATACATACATACATACATAGCCCATACATACATACATAGCCCATACATACATACATAGCCCATACATACATACATAGCCCATACATACATACATAGCCCATACATACATACATAGCCCATACATACATACATAGCCCATACATACATACATACCCCATACATACATATATAGCCCATACATACATACATACCCCATACATACATACATAGCCCATACATACATACATACATAGCCCATACATACATACATACCCCATACATACATACATACCCCATACATACATACATACATACCCATACATACATAGCCCATACATACATACATACCCCATACATACATACATAGCCCATACATACATACATACATACCCATACATCTGCCACTGAAATTTATATTAAGAATGCACTTAGCATGCTAAATGTAATAACACTATTAAATAGTAATTATTATTTTATTTAGTTCAGTCCTTTATTGATCATTATATTGTAGACAGGATCAATGCTATATTTAGTTTATTAAAGTTCAGTCCTTTATGTTCAGTATATTGTAGACACTCACCTGGATGAAGTGTGGGAAAGATTTCTGCATGTAATATTTCAAGACAACAAACCTCCAGCAAATCCTTATCCTAGTTTTCTGACATTGTGTAGAGCCAGTGCCATGAAGTAAGCCAACTATTATTCATTCTCTTTTGCCTTCAACATTCTGTTTGGTCAGTCCATTACAACAACATGCACAGAGATTTATTTCTAACTGGTTCATTTCAACAATATTCTTTTTCTTTGACATTAATATAGTAATACTAAATATATACTAGTAGACTTGAACAAGTGTAAATATTTACTAATACAATTTAAACACAAATGATTTAATTTGCTATTAACAATTTACTATGGCAAACAAAATGCAAGCAAACATAATGTGTAAAAATAACTTTTTAGATAGAATTTCTACACTAGAATAGTCACAGGATTAAACAAGAGGAAATGTGCACATTTACATTATATAGTAGCTAAATACCATAAGTCTAAAACTGTTTTGTTTTGTTTCTTTACAAATTGAAGGATGGATCTTTGTTTTGAACAAGAGTCTGTTCTACTAGATCGCTTGTTGACAAAGACAGCCCAGTTGATTGATCCAGATAACTTTATATATCAACTACCTGGTTGTGATGGATCTGGTCAGTTTTCAGTTACATTCAATTACTTTCTAAACAATTGCTTGAAAACAAAATATTTAAAAGTTACACAACAATGTAATATCTTCTGATCAGGTCCTGCAACATCTATTGCTTTACTGGACCCAGGGGGTTATCTCCCTTTAATTCAGTGTGTCAAAGAAAATCTAATCAACAAGACTTATTTGCAGCGCAAAGGGCCATATAAGGTAAATGTGTCCTCTTGTAAAATTGTCTTGCTTAGTTCAAAAATTCAGTTACTTAGTATTTCTCATGATTGTCAACATTAGAAATTATTGTTTGTGTCTGAAAAGAAGAAAAATATTCATCAGTCAACACTTTAAAAATAATACAAAAACCAAAATAATTTTGACTTCAAAACACTTATCGATACATTGTCTATTTACTTCAAAAAACTTCTTTTTTGGCATAAATACATTGTGTATTCACTTCAAAATACTTATTTCTTGGCATAAATACATTGTGTATACACTCTAAGCACTTATCTTTTGGCATAAATACATTGTGTATTCACTCAAAACACTTATCTCTTGGCATAAATACATTACTTCCTGACAAGAATATGACATTTTAAATCTTCCGATGTTATTTAGGAACTACATCAGTTCCTGATTTGTATATTTCATTTTTAGATTGGCATATGTCTTGGCTTGACTGGCCCTTCAGCTCTGTATGGTAAAATGTCTCCATATTTGACACAACTAGACTTGAATGAGCATTACTATATCCAGGGTCCTTCTGGCTGTGAGACTGATGCAGCACAGTTGTTTGCAGTCATGAGTGAGTGATTTATTGAAGGCAAACATACATGTTGCTCTTGATAACTAATTAAACATTAATTCTTAGTTAACATCTCTTTATTTCTCTATTATGTTCCAGTTCAAAAGCATATATGGGAGATTGTGAATGATAACAAAGTGCCAATCCTTGGTGTTTATATTGGAAAAGATGCAACACGTTGGTCATGGGAACAAGTCATCAACAAAAAAATGGGCTTCTTCAATGAAGTGGAAATGGTGGTACTGAGGAAAGAACCTGTGTATTTGAAGGTGAGAAACTACCACATATACTCGCATATAAGTCACACCAGTCGATAAGTTGCACCCTTAGCTTAGGATTTTTTTCTTATATGTTGTCATTGACCAACCCGCGTATCAGTTGCACCGTGACGTTCAGGGGTTACACTGCCTTTTAAAATCATACCTTTTAAACATAGTACTATAGGCCTAGGCCATAAGTCCTAAATAAAACTCATCTTAAGCAACTAGTGTACAAGCTACCTATATTATAGGCCTAGATAGACGTTCACACATTACGATTCTTTCCATATTGTAATTTGCGTTCAATAGGCCTACGAAAATGCCACCTTAAACAATACAAAATCGATTCAAAAGTTCAAATGAAAAGGGTGTGTGGGCTTGAAAAAAAACTAAAATATTTGTCCATTTTAGTTTCAATAGCTAGTAATTCTACATCATAACAACCAACAATATGGGTGATATTTGCAACTTAATGACAGAGTAGTGATGTTTTTATAACTTTTCAAAAACAGTGTTAGGTGTATAAGTCGCACCCCTATTTTTGATCAAAATTTTGAGTAAAAAAAGTGTGACTTATATGCGAGTATATATTATTTTCTATGGGAACAATGACATATTTTTGTGTTATAATAAGCCTATTTATATTGTGCAATGTATTCTTATAACTTCATAGTTTAAATTGTTATGTATTAAGACTTAAATAATTTTTTTGGAAACATGTAAAATGAAAACTTCTGCTAAGCTGAAATACTTGTTGTTATAATTAGGCTTATTTTATGATGGATGGCTGGAGATATGTTCCTGTTGTCAAATATTTCCTTCTACATTATTTGCAAGGAGAAGGGGATCTAGGGTAAGTTGTATTTAGTTGAAAGGTCAATGAAAGGTCATTTATGAAGACTAAATAAATTAGCATCAATTATTCTTTTTATATCCATCATATTGCTTCTCACAGGGAATTATTTTATTTATATGTGACTTGCTTCACAATTTTAACAAGTAAACAATTTTTGTGCTTCTTATAAATATGCCATAAGAAACAATATCTAATTACTAAGGAATGTTTAAAAGGCAATATATCCTTTAGTTTTTATTAAACTATGTACCGGTAGTTGCATTAGCTTAAAAATATACCATCTTTAAGCTTATAAGTTAATTAATTTTAGATTTCAATATATATATTAGAGAAAAGTGAATGTAGCAATAGTTGGTAAAAAGAAAGGGGGGAGGCAGTCACTGATATATATATAAGACTGAACAATATTTTGCTAACCAATTGTCTATTCTAGAACTGAGATATTCTACCAAGATGATCCCTTAGAATTCTATACCACTATATTTGCTTCACCTCAGAGAGTGAGTCATTTCACGTAAAACCATAATTTATGTTTTTAAAAAAGAAAACCATTTTTATATAAAATTTGAATGAAATGTATGTTAAACTCAACAATTTTGTGGTTGCAAAAATGATTAGGAAATATTTTATATTTTTCTTTCAGGCTGCATTTCATTACCAAAATGGTGGACCAATCAGGGGAGGTAATCCATTAAGCTCATCTAATGTGAAATCTGTCCTCATGTATTTGGATGATAAGTTGCTGAGCTTACGTGAAAAGTCAGACTACATGGAAGTTCATAGACTTCTGTTGTACCGATCTCTTATCTCTGATGTATGTTTACTTTTTTATTTGTTAACTCGGACCAATTTATCTTTCAAATTGTCAGAGTCACTAGCGCCTGAGTAATTTTTACAAGTTTTGAGAAAACTAAAAAAACTATATTATATTAATTTGGTACATTTTGTAAAAAAAACAACTGTTATCTGATTGGTTTAAGATATTGGCGATTTGCCATAATATAATAAAGACTGTATAAATTATACATTTCAACTCTTAACACATGGCCAAAAAAAAACTTACTTAGGTGATTGTGAAGTGACTGTGACAAACTATAGTTTAGTGTTTCTCAAATGTATTCTGTCTCTTCACAAATTGATATTATAAAAACAAAGAATCACAGATTTTAAAATTAAATGTTTCATGCGCACACACAAAAATATTTTACAAGACAGGAATATAAATTATTATATTAAAAGCAAGGGAGACATAGGAAAAATATATATAGTATTTGTGCACCTAATATATATAGTATTTGTGCACCTAATATATATAGTATTTGTGCACCTAATATATATAGTATTTGTGCACCTAATATATATAGTATTTGTGCACCTAATATATATAGTATTTGTGCACCTAATATATATAGTATTTGTGCACCTAATATATATAGTATTTGTGCACCTAATATATATAGTATTTGTGCACCTAATATATATATTATTTGTGCACCTAATATATATAGTATTTGTGCACCTAATATATATAGTATTTGTGCACCTAATATATATAGTATTTGTGCACCTAATATATATAGTATTTGTGCACTTAATATATATAGTATTTGTGCACCTAATATATATAGTATTTGTGCACCTAATATATATAGTATTTGTGCACCTAATATATATAGTATTTGTGCACCTAATATATATAGTATTTGTGCACCTAATATATATAGTATTTGTGCACCTAATATATATAGTATTTGTGCACCTAATATATATAGTATTTGTGCACCTAATATATATAGTATTTGTGCACCTAATATATATAGTATTTGTGCACTTAATATATATAGTATTTGTGCACCTAATATATATAGTATTTGTGCACCTAATATTCTGTATGAAATTTGGCTGGTTGAAATAGTTGCTTATTTCAGTTCCAATGACCCTGTAATCTGAAATTTTATTTTGTGTAACAAGATGTAACAATATGATATAATGTTTATTGGTATCTTTTAGACATAAACAAAATTGAATAACAGAAAGAAATGACAAGTTCAAGTTGTTTTGGAAAATATGCCCCAATACATGATTTAATCTACAAAATATAATATAATTATAATTTAAATGTATAAATTAAATATGAAATTACAATTTGATTCATTGGTTTGTGTGCGTACAATGAGGCGTACAATTTGATTAATTGGTTTGTGTGTGTACAATGAGGCGTACAATTTGATTCATTGGTTTGTGTGTGTACAATGAGGCGTACAATTTGATTCATTGGTTTGTGTGTGTACAATGAGGCGTACAATTTGATTCATTGGTTTGTGTGTGTACAATGAGGCGTACAATTTGATTCATTGGTTTGTGTGTGTACAATTAGGCGTACAATTTGATTCATTGGTTTGTGTGTGTACAATGAGGCGTACAATTTGATTCATTGGTTTGTGTGTGTACAATGAGGCGTACAATTTAACTCATTGGTTTGTGTGTGTACAATGAGGCGTACAATTTGACTCATTGGTTTGTGTGTGTACAATGAGGCGTACAATTTGACTCATTGGTTTGTGTGTGTACAATGAGGCGTGTCTTGTTCAGTGGGAATAATTAAGGAAAGATATAACTGTCTACACTTGACTATTTTATTCAGACTACTGACCACATAGCAGAGGCTTGGAAAATGTTTCATAGTATGGCTGGTCAAGCTGAATATGCTGCTTCGTTGGCTCAATCTTTGGCAGAAATAATAGAGTTTGAATTAGAATATTCCAAGTTCTATTCCATTGAGGACTCAGAGACTCAGGATACTGGAGTAGATAGTAAATCTGGAACTGTGAGTTTTGTATTTCATAGAACCATAGTTTAATAACATTAGTTTGTGTATATTGTGTGATGTAAACTATAGTTTAATAACATTAGTTTGTGTATATTGTGTGATGTAAACTATAGTTTAATAACATTAGTTTGTGTATATTGTGTGATGTAAACTATAGTTTAATAACATTAGTTTGTGTATATTGTGTGATGTAAACTATAGTTTAATAACATTAGTTTGTGTATATTGTGTGATGTAAACTATAGTTTAAGAACATTAGTTTGTTTATATTGTGTCATGTGAACTATAGTTTATTAAATTACTTTAGGTACATGTATGTTGTGTCATATGAACTATTGTTTAATAACTTTATGTATCTTGTGTCATGTGAACTATTTTTTAATAACATAACTTTATGTACCGGTACTTGTATTTTGTGTCAGGCTGAAGTTAATGCCCTTAGAATAAGGAAATCAAATAAAATATAATTGTTATATTGTTGTTTTTTAACCTCACATTTACAGGGTCCATTAAATTTGGGAGCTTTGAATGCAATGCTGAGAGCACTGATTGAAAAAGCTGATATAGTTACAGGGTGGAAGATTTCCATGGTGACAGCCAGCATGCCAGATTTTATTAAAAAGAAGATTGACAGCATTGTGGAGACAGATGGTAGAACTGGCAACATTTATCCAGCCATCAATGAAATTGTTAGTTTCTATTTTAATTTCTCATTATTATAAAAAAAAGAAGTCATTACTTTTCTTTTTTTAAACATTAGATATGTTTTCATTTTTAATACTATGTTTAAAGAAAAAAATATTAGACTGTAATTATATCAAATATCATTTTTACTTTGTCCTTTTTAAGCATTATATGATAATTATCAAAGAAATGTAAGTCATATATACCAAGACAGTAATAGGTGTATAAGTCATATATACCAAGACAGTAATAGATGTATAAGTCATATATACCAAGACAGTAATAGGTGTATAAGTCATATATACCAAGACAGTAATAGGTGTATAAGTCATATATACCAAGACAGTAATAGGTGTATAAGTCATATATACCAAGACAGTAATAGGTGTATAAGTCATATATACCAAGACAGTAATAGGTGTACAAGTCATATATACCAAGACAGTAATAGGTGTATAAGTCATATATACCAAGACAGTAATAGGTGTATAATATATGGAGTAGTTTAGAAAGGGTGGCTCTATGGTTTTCCAGGTTCATTTTAAGGTTTTCAAGGCTTGATTTTAAGGTTTTGTAATTTGTTAAACATTTTATTTAAAACTTAAGTAAACTTGTTTTCTGTATTTCATTCTATGTTTTTTCAGTATATCATTCAATAACATTTAATGTTTTTATTTCAGACAGTGGAAGTGATGGAAGAGATTAAAAATATGCTTGTCAACATAAAAACAACTGCCAGTTGTGATGTCCACAACATGTGTGATAACGCCTTGAACATATTTCTGGACATTGAGAGAACTGAACATCAGCGTCCAGTCAGTGTTGAATCTCAACTGCTAAATGACCATCAGATATTTCTACACAGACCAAGAGCAGGACATAAAATCCTAGAAGATGATCTTCTGTATAGGCCACAACGGCAGCAAATGTTTAAACCAAAAGTAGAATTCTAGTTGTTTTAAGTTAAATAACATTGAACCATAGTGAAAAATACAGAAAATATAGTAGGACTTATTTTGGCCAGAATTTATATTTGCCAATGTTTTCATCAGTTTTAAACTGAAAGTTAATTTTTCCTACTTTTTAATTATTTAGTATTTTATATAAACTTATTTATTTCAAGTATATTCTACATTAATGATAAAAAATATTTATTAGGCCTATACTTGTTGTTAAAACTATAAAACTAATAGTTTAATTAAGTAATTAGTTTATAAAATATTTAAAATTTTGTTGATATCCCTGCATTTTACTTTCAATTATCATTAGCAATCAGAATATTTTATATTTTTATTACATTGTTATTAAGTGTAACATAAAGCACTAAGTGGTCACTATGGCCTTCTTGAGTAACATAAAGCACTAAGTTGTCACTATGGCCTTCTTGAGTAACATAAAGCACTAAGTGGTCACTATGGCCTTCTTGAGTAACATAAAGCACTAAGTGGTCACTATGGCCTTCTTGAGTAACATAAAGCACTAAGTGGTCACTTTGGCCTTTTGTGTAACATAAAGCACTAAGTGGTCACTTTGGCCTTCTTGAGTAACATAAAGCACTAAGTGGTCACTTTGGCCTTCTTGAGTAACATAAAGCACTAAGTGGTCACTATGGCCTTCTTGAGTAACATAAAGCACTAAGTGGTCACTTTGGCCTTCTTGAGTAACATAAAGCACTAAGTGGCCACTTTGGCCTTCTTGAGTAACATAAAGCACTAAGTGGCCACTTTGGCCTTCTTGAGTAACATAAAGCACTAAGTGGCCACTTTGGCCTTCTTGAGTAACATAAAGCACTAAGTGGTCACTTTGGCCTTTTGTGTAACATAAAGCACTAAGTGGTCACTTTGGCCTTTTTGAGTAACATAAAGCACTAAGTGGCCACTTTGGCCTTTTGTGTAACATAAAGCACTAAGTGGTCACTTTGGCCTTCTTGAGTAACATAAAGCACTAAGTGGTCACTTTGGCCTTCTTGAGTAACATAAAGCACTAAGTGGTCACTTTGGCCTTCTTGAGTAACATAAAGCACTAAGTGGTCACTTTGGCCTTCTTGAGTAACATAAAGCACTAAGTGGTCACTTTGGCCTTCTTGAGTAACATAAAGCACTAAGTGGTCACTTTGGCCTTCTTGAGTAACATTGGCCTCTAAGGTAACTTTGGAGTAACTTTAAGAACCATTTTTTCATTTCAAATTTTACTGTGTACTCACAATCTATAATGATTTTTATTTTATTTAATAACTTGTTTTTTCTGTAAACTCAAAACTATTATTTTGTTTTAAAAACTTTTTCAGACAATTTCAAAAAAGTTGCAGTCTCATTTATGACTGGCTAGAGCAGCCCAAATTTGAAATAACTTTGTTTAGAGTTCAAATGTTATTTTAAATATTCATTTATGACAAAAAATATTGTGTGTCATTCATTTTAATAGTTCAGTCCGTGAAAATAAAATCTATTATTTTATAAAAAGTTTCTATATTGTAGTTTCAATTTCAATGGAATGATTTCATTTATTCAGTTTACATTGTTTTAAGTTTCAACTACCGTAATCATTATTATTGTATATCTTTAGTAATCATTGATAATTATTATTAATCATTATTATTGTATATCTCTAGTATGTTAAAAGAATATGTTTAGAAAATATGTCATTTAATAATAATTGCTATTTATCATAGACTCTTGTAAAATAAAGACCAAAAACAATGATCTTATAATTTCAAAATGATTTCCAGAAAATACTAATTATACAATATCAATGTCATGCCAACTAATTCAAGTATTATTAAATAATCAGCAATGTGTTTTCTAATCAATCCATGTACTATACCAATGCATTATTTTCACACTACTTATTAGTGTACCATATTCCAAAATAATCTGTTTCATGCCAGCTAATAAATGTCATGTCTACTACTCAATGTATTGCCAACTAAAAATGACAATCTTTGGGAATTCACTGGTGTTATGTATTTATTGGGAACCACTGGGGTTATGTATTTATTGGGAACCACTGGGGTTATGTATTTATTGCTAGTCTATCTTAATCAGATGATACATTATTTATAATTATTGTATAATAAAGAAATCAACAACAACATTATGTGTAGTGTTCAGTGTATACATTTCAAATGTATAAACTTATAAAATAAACCAAAATAAAAGAAATAGCATTTGAACATAAGGAAGTTTAATTAGTTAAATTTAAATGAGATGACACATAGTTTCAGGAAATACATGAGAAAACCAATGTATTTTTTTTATTAACAAAAGAAGGTTAATAGTCTCACACTGTGTTGACTGATGAAAGAAAGATGTCTCAGTGCTTTAAAAAAAAAACAAGAAAAATCTATTCAAAGCGCTATAGGTACAATAGACAAAGTCAATTATTGCCACATATGTGATTAAAATCTAATTATTCAAATTACGAATATATTTATCAATCTCTACAGCATACCATCCTCGACATGTTATATTATGGATAAAAATCAACTGAATAAACATTTTCAGAAAACAAAATATAATTGTTGTGTGTACATACAAATTAAAATATTAGGACAGAAACAATAATTAAAATATTTCCTAAAGCCTAAAGCTCTAACAAAATGTATTCTTCTTTTTAACAAGATATGGCAACTTGCAAGCACAAATACATTGTTATTTAATTTCATTTCAAATTTTTAGGTAATTTTTTGTTTTTTTCAATTTAGTCAAATTCAGAAAATGTTCCAATATTTTGTTGATTTTTCCAAACTTTCCCAAACCTAAAAGATCAAGTCAGTTCTGCCCCCTAATGTCCCAAACTGTATGAAGCCTAAACATTGTATGAAACGACAATGGAACCCATTACACAATGTCAAGCTTAATTAAGATATGAGAAATCAATGGAATCAATATCACAATGGGAAAAACAAATTGAACATCTAGTAACTAGTAAGGCCATTTTTTGTGTGTTACCAGTGAAACTATTCATTAAGCAAATTGTCTACAAACAATAGTAGTTTCATTAGCTCATAAGACTGTTTTGTTGCTGTTTACCTCAAGATATTGCATAGCACTTTTGAAGATAACTGTTATATATTGTGTTTATATTGTGTGTGTGATGTGAGTTGAGTTTTGTTAGTATCTAGCTAGCATATACTATTGGTAACACTGAACAAAATTTTTCAATCAAGTGATTAGCCATCTAAATACTTCAGCAAGTTTTTCTCACTAATAAAGTATGTAAATTCAACCACTTTCAATATTTGAATTTGCATGCAATGAAATAACTTTCAATCAAAAATAAATTCTTTGCTTTAAAACAACATGAGCAAACTCCATGAGTAGAAACTTGTTGTAGTGCAATAGGCCTATATGTAGTAATGCAATTAAGGCCTATATGTAGTAATGCAATTAAGGCCTATATGTAGTAATGCAATTAAGGCCTGTATATAGCTACAAATCTTTCTATATAAGCTCTACAAACTGGGCATTTTTTAGGGTTTGGGAGAAGTTCAGCACATGTAGCACACATAGATATATGTCCACAGTTTAGTGAAACAACCTGTCGAGCGTTAGTTAAACACACTACACAGGTATCATCTACCCTCACATCATTCTGTGAGCTGCTATCACGGCTTCTCTGTGTTTGCAAAACTCGTTTGATTTCTTCAATCTCCTGCTTCCTCCTTCTTTCTTCCAGGATTTTTTGTACATGACGCCATATTAAAAATGCTAACATACTTCCACCGATTACAAAACAAACAACGGACATGATTTTAAAAGTACTAGACTGTGATTCTAATGAACGCACTAGTTCTGGTTTCCTCATTTTAGTCAGGATAAAAGTTTTATTGGAATCTTCAGCTGCACTTAGTTTTAATGAGCCACGCTCTAGGAAAACCTTTCCCACACCAATAACAGAAGTTCCAGTCAGTAGCATGGACTCAGTCTCTTGAATACCTTTAGTGACTTCACCAAACAGTCTGTCAATACTATTCTGAAAATGTCAAATAAACAGTCAACAGAGAGATCACATTGTTTCTTTCTTAAAGACATTTCAATCACTACAGACTTTTGATTTTTAATGAACTAAATATGTGTCAATATTACACAAGTAATAAGCCAGTAATTCATTTGTTTAGCAACAAGCTTATTTTTACCAACTATTTAAACATCTAAAACAAAATGTTCATATGACAGAAAGCATTAATAATAAAATCAAATTGTAAATTAGAAATAAAAATTTTGTCTTACATTTTTTAATATTTGAAAATTTTAACTTATAAATAAGTTGTCTTTAATTATATTCAAAGCATTTTTTCTTTAATACCCCAATATGCCTTCGGGGACTGTCCCAAGGGTGTGAATATCCATACTAGGGCGGATGGTAACCTATATATAGCGTGGCCCGGCTCCATGCAAAGAGTAAAGTGGAAAACTTATTAATTGGAGAGTTGCTCTTTGCTGATGATGCAGTTCTAACTTCACACACAGATGATGGGTTCCTACAACTGGTCAGTTTATTCTCTGCGGCATGTAAGCAATACGGCTTAACAATTAGTCTCAAAAAGACCAATATTATGAGACAAGGTACAGACTGCCTTCCAGCAATCTCCATTTAGGGAAACACCTTGGATATTGTAGAAAATTACAGCTACCTTTGAAGCAACATCTCAAGCATACTATTTCTGGATAAAAGAAATTTAAACTAGAATTGAAAAGGCAGCAGATTGAAAACTTTAAATAATCCATGGTCTACATCTCAGCTATTGGAAGCATAAAAATATAAATCTCCACCAGACTAGCTATGGCAGCTCAGGCCTTCAACAAACTGGGGAAAATATAGAAGTCATCCTCTCTGCAGCCAAGAACAAAACTGAGACTTCACAAGTCCAATGTACGCTCAGTCCTTCTCTATGCTGCAGAGAGATGGAAGACCAATACCAAAATCAAAAGCCGCTTCAGAGAGTTTGAAGGAAGATGTCCACGGCGTATACTAAAGATTAACTGGGAAGACCACATCTCCAATAGTGAAGTTTGCTAGAGAACAGGAATAAACTGAATCACAGAAGAAATTAAGAAAAGAAGTTGGAGATGGTTGGGTCACGTTCTTCGCATGGATAGAAAGAGATTTTCAATCATTGGTTTGAAATGGACACTATCAGGAAAAAGGAGAAGGGAAAGACCAATGGAAACATGGAGAATAACGATGGACAAGGAAGCAAAGGCCACCAATAAACAATGGCATGAAATAAGATGGCTCACCCAGGATAGGGATGCCTGGCAGAGCTTTGTTGCTGCCTTATGCTCCACGGGGAGCAATAAAGAATAAGAAAAAGAAAAGGCAGCAGCCTTAATGGCAAGGCTCAACCAAAGAGTTTGGGACAACACCCAACTGACTCTTTGTACCAGGCCTGCAGCACACTCGTCTATGGAAGCAAGACCAGGGCTACCCACACTAAGCAAACAAAGCAGCTCAATAACTGGAAGATGGAAGATGGAACAAGAAAAAGAGGCCACCCTTGCCTGGGGTTTAAAGATATCTGCAAAAAATACATGCTTTCGGGGCGCATCGACCATATATCGTGGGAGAACCTTGCTGAGGAATGCGCGGACAATGGTGCGGGAGGGCGAGCAAGTCACAGATGTGAAGAGAAGCGAGCCAGGAGAAAGGTGAAGGGCAGAGGAAAATGAGATTACACCATCGTCCACTGAGGGTGGATGGATGCCATATTTGGTGTTCTTAAAGTAAATTGAACTTCAAGTGAAATTGTTTTTCTTTTTGCAGCTTTTTAATTAGTCTAAATAATAATTTTAATAAAATAATAAACAAGACACACCCAACTGTAGAGATTCCCCCCCCCCCCCCCACAAACACACACAGTTGAAACAGTAGAAAACTTCCTACTTGAATGCCACAAGCTAATCAGCCTCAGGCATACACTCCTCATTCCTCAACCTACAATTTCCAACTCACTATACCATAATGGGCGGCTAGTTAGCAAAGTCGACAGCGAGCTCGACTCCCAAGCACCGCATCAGGGGTTCGACCCTCAGTGCAGACAGACATAAATCCACCGCCGACTTGGAGAGGAGATGGGCGCCGCCAAGTCTACCAAGCCCAAGAGAGGAGTAATGGACACCCAGTGTCCATTAGCTCCACCCAACGACCGTCAAGGTTAAGGGACTAAGGAAGGATACCATAATACAGAACAACTAAAAAAAATTAACTTTTTATCTGCCACAGACTGCGATAGAAGAATCTGTTTACCTGCATAAAAGTATTCTTGTGTTTACCTGCATAAAAGTATTCTTGTGTTTACCTGCATAAAAGTATTCTTGTGTTTACCTGCATAAAAGTATTCTTGTGTTTACCTGCATATAAGTATTCTTGTGTTTACCTGCATAAAAGTATTCTTGTGTTTACCTGCATAAAAGTATTCTTGTGTTTACCTGCATAAAAGTATTCTTGTGTTTACCTGCATAAAAGTATTCTTGTGTTTACCTGCATAAAAATATTCTTGTGTTTACCTGCATAAAAGTATTCTTGTGTTTACCTGCATAAAAGTATTCTTGTGTTTACCTGCATAAAAGTATTCTTGTGTTTACCTGCATAAAAGTATTCTTGTGTTTACCTGCATAAAAGTATTCTTGTGTTTACCTGCATAAAAGTATTCTTGTGTTTACCTGCATAAAAGTATTCTTGTGTTTACCTGCATAAAAGTATTCTTGTGTTTACCTGCATAAAAGTATTCTTGTGTTTACCTGCATAAAAGTATTCTTGTGTTTACCTGCATAAAAGTATTCTTGTGTTTACCTGCATAAAAGTATTCTTGTGTTTACCTGCATTAAAGTATTCTTGTGTTTACCTTCATAAAAGTATTCTTGTGTTTACCTGCATAAAAGTATTCTTGTGTTTACCTGCATAAAAGTATTCTTGTGTTTACCTGCATAAAAGTATTCTTGTGTTTACCTGCATAAAAGTATTCTTGTGTTTACCTGCATAAAAGTATTCTTGTGTTTACCTGCATAAAAGTATTCTTGTGTTTACCTGCATAAAAGTATTCTTGTGTTTACCTGCATAAAAGTGTTCTTGTGTTTACCTGCATAAAAGTATTCTTGTGTTTACCTGCATAAAAGTATTCTTGTGTTTACCTGCATAAAAGTATTCTTGTGTTTACCTGCATAAAAGTATTCTTGTGTTTACCTGCATAAAAGTATTCTTGTGTTTACCTGCATAAAAGTATTCTTGTGTTTACCTGCATAAAAGTATTCTTGTTTGGTTCAAAGTGATCATAGGTTGTTTCTAGTTCATTGTAAAGAAGTGAAGCTTGAAAAGGATCCAACACTTCCACTCTGTACTTGGCATTTTTTGTGTCAGACTCAGCAATAGAAAAAGGAACCATTTCAGCTGAGTCTTTAATTACTTTTTTCATATCCGTCCTAAAGGGTAGATGAAATATTTAGTATTTAGCCATAATGGTATATAATAGTTTTATTTCAAATATTTACACAAGAATTATTTCAACAATCACATTAAGAATTAAACACTCCATTGACTATCATTTACAGCCTTTATAGAAATTATTTTGTATCATGCTATATAGAAATTATTTTGTATCATGCTATATAGAAATTATTTTGTATCATGGTATATAGAAATTATTTTGTATCATGGTATATAGAAATTATTTTGTATCATGCTTTATAGAAATTATTTTGTATCATGGTATATAGAAATTATTTTGTATCATGCTATATAGAAATTATTTTGTATCATGCTTTATAGAAATTATTTTGTAACTTAGGGCAGAGTTATTACTGTAAAATCAAAGTAACTTAGGGAAGAGTTATTACTGTAAAATCAAAGTAACTTAAGGCAGAGTTATTACTGTAAAATCAAAGTAACTTAAGGCAGAGTTATTACTGTAAAATCAAAGTAACTTAAGGCAGAGTTATTACTGTAAAATCAAAGTAACTTATGGCAGAGTTATTACTGTAAAATCAAAGTAACTTAAGGCAGAGTTATTACTGTAAAATCATAGTAACTTATGGCAGAGTTATTACTGTAAAATCAAAGTAACTTAAGGCAGAGTTATTACTGTAAAATCAAAGTAACTTATGGCAGAGTTATTACTGTAAAATCAAAGTAACTTATGGCAGAGTTATTACTGTAAAATCAAAGTAACTTAAGGCAGAGTTATTACTGTAAAATCAAAGTAACTTAAGGCAGAGTTATTACTGTAAAATCAAAGTAACTTAGGGCAGAGTTATTACTGTAAAATCAAAGTAACTTAAGGCAGAGTTATTACTGTAAAATCAAAGTAACTTATGGCAGAGTTATTACTGTAAAATCAAAGTAACTTATGGCAGAGTTATTACTGTAAAATCATAGTAACTTAAGGCAGAGTTATTACTGTAAAATCATAGTAACTTAGGGCAGAGTTATTACTGTAAAATCAAAGTAACTTAGGGCAGAGTTATTACTGTAAAATCAAAGTAACTTAGGGCAGAGTTATTACTGTAAAATCAAAGTTAACCAGTAGTGATATAAGTTAGTAAAAAAAAAATTCATTTGTTAACTATTTGTTCAGGTTTTATACAACTCATTGAAACAGTTCTTGGATAATTGCCATATAAAAATAATATATATATAAATATATATTTTTTAATAAATATGTTTGGTTTTGCTTCATTTGCTATATAAAGTTGACAAACTTTGGTCAGTTTTTCCAAACTTGCAGAAACAAAGGTTTCCAAAACTTGCCCAACTTATGTGAACCTTATAAAGGTATTTCTTTCACTTTGATTTCATTCAGTGTTAAATAGGCTTTAAGGTTTTCCTGAAATTGTGTATTGCTGTGCAGTCTGTTGTTTTATTAATTTTATAGATGTGTATATGATGTTCTTGTTCTATTGTATATTTTTTTTATATACATACATTTTATTGAATTTTTTCCAGAATGAATAATTTACTATTTTTAATTGAATTGTGACTGGTATAGAAAGAATGTCTGGGTTGATTTGATTGTACACTTTACATCATCACTATGTTTAAAAGTATATTGTATTGTGAAGTATTGTATTGTTCATGGGTTAGCAAGTTAACTAATAAAATTATGGTGAAATGATATTTGTAAACAAAGCAGCTTACCTACATATAATGTTCAAATATTTTATACTTACCAGAAGCCATTGACTCGTTTAGACTGATGCTCAATAATTTGATTATGTAAAATGACCCCCTCATTTTTGCTGTAATGGCCTTGTAAGACACGGCCCAAGTCTTTCACTACACCTTCCACAACAGCATATTGTAAACTCTGATCTGGCTGTTTGCTCAAGTGCTCATGGAGTTCTGCATTGGGAATCCACACTGTTGTATTCTGAAGGAAAAACAAGAAGATTAAAATAATTTAGCTCATTTAGATATAGTCATTCAATTAGATATCATTTAGATAACTTCCTTTTACAGATCAGGCTGCTCTATGAAATGGGCATTGTTGTAGGATATGCTCTGGATTTTGGAGTCCACATGGGCACTCTGGAGTGTGGCTTCACATAGGCACTCGGGAGTGTGGCTTCACATGGGCACTCTGGAGTGTGGCTTCACATGGGCACTCTGGAGTGTGGCTTCACATGGGCACTCTGGAGTGTGGCTTCACATGGGCACTCGGGAGTGTGGCTTCACATGGGCACTCTGGAGTGTGGCTTCACATGGGCACTCTGGAGTGTGGCTTCACATGGGCACTCTGGAGTGTGGCTTCACATGGGCACTCTGGAGTGTGGCTTCACATGGGCACTCTGGAGTGTGGCTTCACATGGGCACTCTGGAGTGTGGCTTCACATGGGCACTCTGGAGTGTGGCTTCACATGGGCACTCTGGAGTGTGGCTTCACATGGGCACTCTGGAGTGTGGCTTCACATGGGCACTCTGGAGTGTGGCTTCACATGGGCACTCTGGAGTGTGGCTTCACATGGGCACTCTGGAGTGTGGCTTCACATGGGCACTCTGGAGTGTGGCTTCACATGGGCACTCTGGAGTGTGGCTTCACATGGGCACTCTGGAGTGTGGCTTAGTCCAATTCAGAGTTTATTATCCTGCAATCTGGTCCTGTTTGGAGTGTGTACATAGCGGTCTGTTTTGAGTGTGTACATAGTGGTCTGTTTTGAGTGTGTACATAGTGGTCTGTTTGGAGTGTGTACATAGTGGTCTGTTTGGAGTGTGTACATAGCTGTCTATTTGTTGTTATTTTTTACTTGTATATGCCTTCTGCCTTATGGTGGGAGATAAAGTAGTCATACTGAAAGCAATCTTCTCTAAGCCTGGCCAGCCCATCTGCCTCGTTTCCAGGCAGTCCACAGGTAGAGTATCCTATGAACCACTTAGATGTTCTGCAGTGAGGGGGCTCTGGGCCTTTGCAGTATCTTTAAGGTTAGGGTAAGAAGTGACTATTCCACTTCCTGCAGTTTAGGTAAGAAGGTCCTTAGAGCCATCAATGTAGACATTGCACACACTTTCCAGCACATCTACTGTGATGGATCTCTGTGTAATGCAGCTTGTCTATTAAGTTTGTAATTGTTGTTTTTCATAAGTGGAGTAGAAATCATTATGCTACAGTTTGTCTTATATGTGACTATACATAAACATTACTGTAACATACATATTTTATAAGGAATGTAAAGTTTTGAAATAGAGTTCACTAATTTCTGTATACTATGTGACTAGAGAGGTACCCAGTGACCTTTTACTATTTCTTAAGCATGACCTGGTTTAAAGTTTCTGCTAAAGAGTACAAAATCATATTGTATTCAAAGAAATGAACCTCTTGAATGCCCTGCAAACACTAATTAAATTTGAACTATTTTTCAAATATACCTACAAATTACGCACATTTGGCTTTTCCGGCCTGTATCTTGTGACATTGCGCGGGAAGGGGGAGGGGGAAGAGAAACCGAAATCCGGTTTTAAGCCGGTTTTATAGAACCGAAAACCAGTTTTGAAGAAAAACCGGTTTTAACATACATAGTTTTAACCATATGCTCACTATTCCTTCTTACATTATTGTCCACACACACATTATATAGGCTACACACGGTAGTTGCCTTCCCCGTCCCACTACCTTGCACTATTTGCCACCCACTTGCAATACTGGCGACGCCACTGATACTAATACATTTTTATCTCATTAAATTTTTCCAGATAATTAGAAATGAAAACGTAAAAATTACTAAATATGTAGCCTAATGGACCTAATTTTAATATTTCACCTGTTATAACGTAGTGAGCAAAAATATATTAGTTTATATATCAGAATTAGGGCTGTTAAAAGGAAATAAGGTAGGTTAAGTATTTCGTACTTCATGGGGTGGGCCAAGAATTATTTTTCTGAAGGAAATATTTTTAAAATAACCATGTTGGATTCACAAAATTCACTTTATTCAATGCTTTGCTAACATTAGTTATAGTCTCGGCAAGGGCCTATTATTGCTTTAGTTCTATTGTCAATCCCAGCTATCCCTTACATGGATTATATAACGAACGCCAGACTCTGGCGCCTAGCCTAATTTACCGTAGATGTTCTGAGCGGCAAAAAAAACTGAGTTTCTGAACGTTCTCTGCAGACAGTTTGTAGGTGTGTTTGTGTTCCTTTGTTACAAGACGTCCGGCAAAAGGAGGACATGTCCTCCTATTTAGACTCTTATCCTCCTATTTAGACTCTTGTCCTCCGTCCGGCAGGCAAAGCACAATACCTTTAAAATGTACAGCTTTTGTAATATTTTATGTTTTGTAGGCATAAGGACAAAAAAATTTTTTTTCATTAGTATTAACATGTTAAGAATATAATTAATAACCAGGTGATCATTGGTACAAGAAAATAATTATCAGTTTTTTAGAAGACTTGTGCATGAGCTTTAAAGTTGCCCAACCAAATGCAAGATGCCTTTGCCATTGAATTTATATGTTATTTTTAACAAAACTGTTTCTTGCTCAGTTTACCAATGCACATTTAAACTTAGTGGCAGCTCTTGTAATAAAATTATAGGCCTACTGATTGCGGGTAAATGCAAAACTATGCAATTGAAACACAATGTCCTCTTTTTGTCTCTCGGTGTCCTCCTTTTGACATCCATGTGCCTGGCAACCCTACGCTAGACAACGAAGGTGAGGTTTTCTACAATTGGTCGGTCACTTTGCCTTGCTAACAATTGCATTAGTTTCCACCCATTCATAGATCTACAAACTAGCAAGATCATGAAGATGGACACAAAAAGGACATGACATATCATATGCAGTTTCCATTATAATTGATATAGGCCCTAGGCCCTACTATTTGTATTAACGTAAAACTATGTTTTTAATGTTATCTAGGAAAATAACATTGTTTACGTCAACTTTTCTTGACCTCCCCTTCTCCCCCATGTCAACAATTGTCAAACTTTTTCAGACCCCCCCTCCCCCTATTTTGTTAACGTAATTAATGGACGTCCCCTAACCTACAGTCAGTAGGCTACTACAAAAGAAAACACTAAAACAGTTTTACTAAAAATTGTATTGGGAGTGAATATACTATAATATAAATATAGAATATATATAATATATTATCAATTATAGGTATGTGACAATTTTTGTTTTTGAGGCTTCCGATTTGTGTATTAAAAACTGTGACCTGGTTTTATGCAACGCGTTGTGGGTACGTTATTTTAATTAATGTTAAATGAATTATTTTTAATATTTACATTTAAAGGTAAGTGAGATGACGAGGTTCACATATTTCACAACACGCCTGCTATTAATTTTTTACAAACCTTACAACTGTACTGGTTCAAAAACTAAGCCGAAAAAACGGTTTCAAGTGAAAAAATAATTAAAAATCGTGTAAGTAAACTAAGATCACGAAATCACATCTTATAATTAGATAAAATATGTTAGTTTTTATTGAAAAAATTTGATGAGATTCTATAGGTGGAAATTTATGTTATATGATTGTTATGTGTTCAGGGTGTTAGATCTGGTCTATTATGAAGCCCAGTAATGGCTGCCAAATATCTCGCATCTAATGTCACGTGTTTATTTACCCGTTTATGATTAGTTAATAACAACTGTTTACATTAGTAACCCTATATATTTCCACTCGTCATTAATTTTTTATAAATATGCCTCTATATTATTATACTTTTTTTTTTATACTTCTTTGCAATTAAGCTGAATAAATAGGCTCACGTGTTTTTGTATTATAAAGTCCATAGGCCTATACTGCCTATACTAATTTGTTTGGTAGCTCTTTGTCTTTAAAAGGGGCTGTCTCTTGTCAATTCACAATAATTGTCTTAGCAGTCTTAGCTCTTAGTAATATTAGGCCTACTAATATTAGTATAAATTATATATTTTTATTAGGCATAGGCGGCACTTAGACTTAGGCCTAGTCGTTATTAGACCCACTAGTACTATGCCCTATGCTGCTATAAAATAAAAGTCATAGTAATATTAAGTGTAAGGCGCCCTAGCCTAGGCCTAGGAGTCTAGGGCTTACATATTGAATCATATATATTCATATACTAATATATTATATAAACGGAACTGAATATATAGGCCCTACTCTATAATTATAACCTTTAATCTAGAGGCTATAGGCCTTCTCACCTACTGCTATAATTATAGGCCTACACTTCATCAATCAGCTTTAGTCATTTAATATTACTAAATATTAACCTTAGACTTTAGGATAATATTATAATTAGCCAATACTTAACTATACTACCATGACAAGATCCTCTGCCTATAAGGCCTTTACCTTCTATAGGCTAATACTATATAGCCTATAGTCAATAATTTCATATGTCATGATATGTAGTATATAATGTAGGCCTAGTCTAATTAAGTAGACTACTCTTACACTTTGATAAGGCAAGCTAGGGCTTATATAAATTGTTAGGTTATTCCTGTTTTGTTAAATTTTGAGGAAGAAAAAAAGAACGTTTTGACAAAAATGCATTTGATTATATTATGATATATTCTACCTTGAACTTGCTGCAGCTGTTATACAGTGGCCTTTGGACCTAATTGATCATGGGACCAGTGAAGCAGCTTACATCAGTTTCTGTAGCCAGGCTATAGACTTGCTAGGGGATTGTATGGCTAGCACAATGCCCAGACTCCATTACTTTACCTAAACTAAAGTCAGGTTCCCTCCCATCAGAGCTGGTTATGTAATCAAGTCAAATTTACATTTATTTGGATCAATAAAGCAATCTTATCTTATATAGACTCAGGAACACCATCCAGACACAGGAACAAATTGTAAATTATGAAGAAGCAATATAAATTCTGATCTTTGGACAACATTGTGTGGATGTAAAATGTTATTAATAAAAGCTTCTATCAACTGTTAAAAAAACTAAATAAGAAGAAGCATGCCTACTTTGACTGAAGTAATGAATAGTGAGATTATCTAATTATTTTATTACTTATACGCTTACTAAATAAATGTCATAACATTTACAAATTGGCACCTAAATAGAATCATAAGAATGAATCCAACACACTGAGGAACATTTTGTGTTGCCCTCATGCACATAAAACATTGGAAAACTTTTTAATTGAATATCACAAAATTTTCATAATCTATCTATATATATATAGAAATATATATAAATAACGTATAAAAGCTAAGAGGACATTCTGTTTGTCTGGCATTGACTAAAAGAGAGCTCAATTTGGTTGAAAGAATTACCCCCTCAACCTATTATAATTATTAAAATATAACCAACAAAATGTAAAACACATAAAATACAGCTTTGAGTTAGAATTATAGATTTGGATATTTATTATGAAATAATGCACACCTGTAACATAGAAATATAATACATATATTATATACCAATAATTATAAAAAAATAATTGTAAAATAAGTCTTAGCTGCTTTAAAAAGCTCCTGTTACATTATATTATATTCATTTACTTATGTTGCTTTATCATTTTTTAAAAGTTGTTTTATACCTGTAATTAATTTTTAACTACACTAGTTTTAATTAATTCCGCCGTGAGCTTGTCATCAAATGTCAAATACCGGGTATTATATTTTAATTAATTTTTGTAATGATACAAAAACAACACAGATTAATTATCATTTTAACCATTGGCTTTATGCTCTTTGCAGAGTTATAAAACAATGCCACTGGTTTGATATTCTTGTCAAGTTTTTGAATATTTAGAAAAATGCATATTGATATATATGTATTTAAGTTGTCATTTCTAGTGAAATTATTTTTTTTTTAGATATTATTTTAAAATATATATGCTATAGCTTAATAGATCTCCTCTTTAGCTTTCTTTTGGTATCAAGTTTGTTAAAATTTGTTAAAATTTGTAGAAGTTATAGCACTAAAAAGTTGAAAAAAATCAAAACTAGGTCACAGTTTTCCTTAACAAATCCTTGTAAAAAATGGGGTACATTTTTCAGTGTAAAAAAAATCGTAACTTTTTTATTTTTCGTCAGACAAAAATAATTTTGGTATCATTGCAAAGATCTTTTGAAGCAGCTTCTAATGATGTACTCATTTTTTAAATCACATTAATTTTATTTTTTTTGTCACGTCCCTATCAATTATCTTATGTCTTATATATAATTATACTATAACTATAAGAAGTATAATTTCAGGGACATCAAATGATCAAACGTACCTTTACTATTCTTGCAGTTTCTGAGCGATTTCTGTAATACTTATAAAGGACAAATGCAATAACATTTGCCAGTGCACATCCAACGCTAACTACTTTATCAACCACCTCTATGACTACCATTTTTTAATTTAATCCATAGGCGGCTCATAGGCCTATATTTAAAAAAAAAATATTAAAAGAAACGGACTAATTACACAAAATCTAGCATTAATGTTTTTTTTTTTATATAGGCCAAGTTAATATAGAATTATATTTATGTCGTGGATGAAGTTGGGTTTACCACCACTGAACTATATATTATATTATATAGAGATCAGGTCAGATCAGTGGTAGGGATAGAGCTATTTACCGGAATGTACCGAGATGTGCCATCCGTTACATAAGTAGCATAGGCGTATATCTATGCTATCTTAACCAGATTTATATTATAAAATGTAAAATGAATGTGAGTTTTGAAAATCGTGATGATGTTGTATTGTTGATGATACGATCATGAATCTTTATTTTATGAATAAAAATTAAAAAAATCTTTATATTTTCTCTATCTTATCTTATCTTATACATTACAGACGCTCCTTCTATAAAGAAGATTATTGCGTCCTACGCTCATCCGTGGTCCGAGTCTAGTCTTGCATTTTTATTAATGTTTTAAATGATGTTAGGTTATTGGTTTTCCTGGTTTGTTCAGGCAACCCATTCCATGCCCGAATGCCACTCGGGAAGAAAGAGTAGGCTACTTATATGCATTTGTTCTCGCATAAGGGACAAGGAAGGTGTTTTTGTCTTTATGTTTATCTGAGCTTTGCAACAGATTGTTATAGGGTTGTATTTCTAAATTAGAGTTTAATGCCTTATGTATTATTACTACTTTACTCTTTGCCCTTCTGTCCTCTAGTGTTTCTAGGTTTAGTGATTTGACTAATGGTGTTACTCTTGTCAATCATATCATATATATATCATATATATATATAAATCTCAAAAGGAATATGTGGCTGGCTGGCTGGCTGGCTGGCTGGCTGGCTGGCTGGCTGGCTGGCTGGCTGGCTGGCTGGCTGGCTGGCTGGCTGGCTGGCTGGCTGGCTGGCTGGCTGGCTGGCTGGCTGGCTGGCTGGCTGGCTGGCTGGCTGGCTGGCTGGCTGGCTGGCTGGCTGGCTGGCTGGCTGGCTGGCTGGCTGGCTGGCTGGCTGGCTGGCTGGCTGGCTGGCTGGCTGGCTGGCTGGCTGGCTGGCTGGCTGGCTGGCTGGCTGGCTGGCTGGCTGGCTGGCTGGCTGGCTGGCTGGCTGGCTGGCTGGCTGGCTGGCTGGCTGGCTGGCTGGCTGGCTGGCTGGCTGGCTGGCTGGCTGGCTGGCTGGCTGGCTGGCTGGCTGGCTGGCTGGCTGGCTGGCTGGCTGGCTGGCTGGCTGGCTGGCTGGCTGGCTGGCTGGCTGGCTGGCTGGCTGGCTGGCTGGCTGGCTGGCTGGCTGGCTGGCTGGCTGGCTGGCTGGCTGGCTGGCTGGCTGGCTGGGTATGTACATACCGCATAATCTTTTTAAATACTGGACATAAAAACGTGAAATTTGCTACAAATATTCTTTGCGTTACGGCGGTGAACACTGTCAAGGTTTTAAAAAAATTTAAATGACCGCAGTGGTCAGTTTGGTCAAAAAACGCGAATAAAACGACATATTTTGGGTTCATGTTGAATTTGCCGTTCCAACTTTTTATAGTTTTTCGATCGATCGCGCTAAAAAAATTAAAAAAAGGATGGCGTTGAGATTTTTTTTAGGATGACGTCATCAAAGTTTGCGCAGAGATAGATAGCCGGCTTTTCGTAATGACGTCATCAAATTTTGCGTATTCATTTAAAATTTACTTTGCTTCAATGTTTGCTAATGTATTTTATGAATGAATAGAACAAAATATATTCACGTTTTAATTCGTGTCGTATACGAAATATAAACTTTGTAGTTGTTGCGTGCAATCTCATTATAACTGCTTGAGTAGTAAGAGTGTATGTAAACATAACTTTTAGCTTTTTCAATTCGTTTGAAGCGGGCGTATACGCATTAAAATCTTTCTAGCGGGAAATATTTCACTCAATTCGTTTCTAGCGGGAAATATTTCACGTTTCAGTTCGTTTCGGTTGTAGCGGGCGTACAAAATGTCATTCACATTTAAATTTGTGATGTATACATCGATAAACTTTTTAACGGGCAGGGTTTTATTAATTGCCGTATATATTAACTGTGTAGCGGGCAATCTCATTATAACTCCATGGGTAGATAAAGTGTATGTAAAATATCATTATGCGATTAAATTGAACACAATTTTTTTTTTTTAAAGTTTCTTCTTTGTTTCTTATTGGTTTCATTTGTTATTGTTTTACATGTTGAATAGAAAAAATAATTCTAAGTTTGCTTCCAAAGCAACAATAAATAAATAAACAGCAAATAAACAAAAACAACACAACATAGGTCTGCGACTTAATGTTTGTCGTAAAAAAATATATCAAACAATCATTAAAAAAAAAAGTACTGTCGAATGTTCTTTATCAATGAATAGAACAAAATATATTCATGTTTTAATTTGCGTCGTAATTTATAGCGGGCAATTTTGTAATTGTTATAATGGGTGATGAGTAATGATTTTAACGGGTAATTCATGTTGTAGCGGGCAAATAAAAAATTACCTTTAATTGCCTTATATATTAACTGTGTAGCGGGCAATCTCATTATAACTCCATGGATATGTAAAGTGTATGTAAAAGATCATTATGCGATTACATTGAACACAATGTAACAAAAAAAATATTTCTTCTTTGTTTCTTATGGGTTTCATTTGTTATTGTTTTACATGTTAAATAGAAAATTTAATTATAAGTTTGCTTCCAAAGCTACAATAAATAAATAAATAGTAAATAACAAAAACAACACAACATAGGTCTGCGACTTAATGTTTGTCGTAAAAAAAATATATCAAACAATCATTAAAAAAAAATAAAAGTACTGTCGAATGTTCTTAATCAATGAATAGAACAAAATATATTCATGTTTTAATTTGCGTCGTAATTTATAGCGGGCCATTTTGTAATTGTTATAATGGGTGATGAGTAATGATTTTAACGGGTAATTCATGTTGTAGCGGGCAAATAAAAAATTACCTTTAATTGCCTTATATATTAACTGTGTAGCGGGCAATCTCATTATAACTCCATGGATATGTAAAGTGTATGTAAAAGATCATTATGCGATTACATTGAACACAATGTAACAAAAAAAATATTTCTTCTTTGTTTCTTATGGGTTTCATTTGTTATTGTTTTACATGTTAAATAGAAAATTTAATTATAAGTTTGCTTCCAAAGCTACAATAAATAAATAAATAGTAAATAACAAAAACAACACAACATAGGTCTGCGACTTAATGTTTGTCGTAAAAAAATATATCAAACAATCATTAAAAAAAAAAAAAGTACTGTCGAATGTTCTTAATCAATGAATAGAACAAAATATATTCATGTTTTAATTTGCGTCGTAATTTATATCGGGCAATTTTGTAATTGTTATAATGGGTGATGAGTAATGATTTTAACGGGTAATTCATGTTGTAGCGGGCAAAAATAAAAAATTACCTCACGTTTAAATTCGTGTCGTAGGTCATGCGGGCAATCTCATTAAAACTACCTGAGTAGTTAGAGTGTATGTAAACATAACTTTTAGCCGGTTCGGAGGACCGGGCACATAACGGCTTGTTATATTATATATATAAATCTCAAAAGGAATATGTATGTGGCTGGCTGGCTGGGTATGTACATACCGCATAATCTTTTTAAATACTGGACATAAAAACGTGAAATTTGCTACAAATATTCTTTGCGTTACGGCGGTGAACACTGTCAAGGTTTTAAAAAAATTAAAATGACCGCAGTGGTCAGTTTGGTCAAAAAACGCGAAAAAAACACAACTTTTGATTCACATTGTCTTTGCCAGTACAACTTTTTATAGTTTTTCGTCACAAAGTTAGAAAAAAAAGGATGCCCTGAGATTATTTTCATGACGTCATCAATCTTTGCGCATGGATTTTATAGAAATGAAGGGACATTTTTCATTCATGTTTAAATTGACGTCATCAAACTATGTGCATGGATTTTTATCTCAATGATGGGAACAAATTTTCTTCATGTTTAAATTGCCTACGTGCCGTAAACAACATAAATTCTTTACACTACCAATACTGTAGTTGATTTTCTTAATCTATCACTACTTTAATACTTTACACTGTGAATACATGACTTAAAGCTAATTAATAATTTAAAACTTTACAAACATAGGACAAAGCAAATAGATTTAGCATTTTTTTTCTGTTTCGGGAATAATACCGACGCATTACTAAGCTTATTTAAACGCACTGGTCCTGGTTACACTCTATATTTAAGCTTATAATTATATGGCGTCATCAAATTTTGCGTATTTATGCGTTTAAGAAGGGAACCAAATTTTGTTTTAATTTGCGTCGTAATTTGTAGAATGCAATATTTAAATGGTTTAAGTTACCGGAAAAGACTATTGCTTATAACTCCATGGGTTATTTTATACAGTTCCGAGAACTGGGCACCTTTAGGCTTATCGCCTTGGTAACGGCCATTGTTTAAATTACCGGGCAATGTTTAAATTACCGGGCAATGTTTAAATTACCAGGCGATGTTTAAATTACCGGGCAATGTTTAATTACCGGGCAATGTTTAAATTACCGGGCAATGTTTAAATTACCGGGCAATGTTTAAATTACCGGGCAATGTATATAATACCGGGCGATGTTTAAATTACCGGGCAATGTTTAAATTACCGGGCAATGTTTAAATTACCGGGCAATGTTTAATTACCGGGCAATGTTTAAATTACCGGGCAATGTTTATAATACCGGGCAATGTTTAAATTACCGGGCAATGTTTAAATTACCGGGCAATGTTTAAATTACCGGGCAATGTTCAATTACCGGGCAATGTTTAAATTACCGGGCAATGTTTATAATACCGGGCAATGTTTAAATTACCGGGCAATGTTTAAATTACCGGGCAATGTTTAATTACCGGGCAATGTTTAAATTACCGGGCAATGTTTATAATACCGGGCAATGTTTAAATTACCGGGCAATGTTTAAATTACCGGGCAATGTTTAAATTACCGGACAATGTTTATATTACCGGGCAATGTTTTATTTGCCGGGCAATGTTCAAATTGCTGGAACTAACTTTTTAAAGTTTTAATTCGTGTCGTATACGTTTTATAAACATTATTTCATATGGGTTTCATTTGTTATCGTTTTACATGTTGAATAGAAAATTTAATTCTAAGTTTGCTTCCAAAGCAACAATAAATAAATAAATAGCAAATAAACAAAAACAACACAGCATAGGTCTGCGACTTAATGTTTGTCGTAAAAAAAATATATCAAACAATCATTAAAAAAAAAAAAAAAGTACTGTCGAATGTTCTTAATCAATGAATAGAACAAAATATATTCATGTTTTAATTTGCGTCGTAATTTATAGCAGGCAATTTTGTAATTGTTATAATGGGTGATGAGTAATGATTTTAACGGGTAATTCATGTTGTAGCGGGCAAAAAAAAAATTACCTCACGTTTAAATTCGTGTCGTAGGTCATGCGGGCAATCTCATTATAACTGCCTGAGTAGTTAGAGTGTATGTAAACATAACTTTTAGCCGGTTCGGAGGACCGGGCACATAACGGCTTGTATATATATAAATCTCAAAAGGAATATGTATGTGGCTGGCTGGCTGGCTGGCTGGCTGGCTGGGTATGTACATACCGCATAATCTTTTTAAATACTGGACATAAAAACGTGAAATTTGCTACAAATATTCTTTGCGTTACGGCGGTGAACACTGTCAAGGTTTTAAAAAAATTAAAATGACCGCAGTGGTCAGTTTGGTCAAAAAACGCGAATAAAACGACATATTTTGGGTTCATGTTGAATTTGCCGTTCCAACTTTTTATAGTTTTTCGATCGATCGCGCTAAAAAAATAAGACAAAAGGACGCGCAGAGATTATTTTTTATGACGTCATCAAAGTTTGCGCAGGGATAGCTGGCTGTCTTTTTTTTTATGGCGTCATCGAGTTTTGCGTATTCATTTTAATTAACTTCGCTTCAACGTTTGCTAATGTACTTTATGAATGAATAGAACAAAATATATTCACGTTTTAATTTACGTCGTAATTTATAGCGGGATATTTTAAAATTGTTATAATGGGTAACGATTAATGGTTTTAATGGGTAACTTACGTTGTATCTGGCAAATAAAAAAATCCTTCACGTTTTTATTCGTGTTGTATATGTCCACAGAATAGGTATAAAACAGAATGCGCAATCGCATTTTATTTCTGTTTTTGGGCAGTAATACCGACGCCATACTAAGCTTATTTAAACGCAGCGGTCCTGGTTACACCCTATATTTATGCTTATTTAGCCTACAACGTCCTTTTCTTCAAATCTACAAGTTCGAACACCCAAAGCTAATATTTCAGGCAAAATGTGCATGCACGGTTGTGTAATAAACTACAACAATGAAAACGAAAACGACTGATTATCGAAAAAAAGAGCATGTCAAACTGCATGGCTTTCCTGACTCCATAAAGGATAAACAACAGCATAAACAACCTCATATTAACTCATTATGAATTATATGCCTATTTCCCTTCATAATTTTAAAAGTTTATTTCGGTTTAAAAAGTATATATATTTACGTACCGGTAGCCGTAGCAATTTAGTTACCGGTACCGAGCTACGTCTAAGCCATTTTTTTTTCAAATCAGTACCGGGTAATAAATATTTTTACATCATATTGGCCTAATCATATAATGTTCAAAACAAAATGGGTAATTAAGTCAAATTTATATAAAAGTAAGCCTATAATGAAAGATAATGTAGGCCCTATATATATTGTATATATTTATGGCAGACGTAGATATCCTTTCACATTTTACTATAGTAGCGTCTCTAGCGACCGCTGCATTGCGGAAAATGGTAACTTTTAGTGACTGCGTATATAGGGATTGTGCATTCTGTTCTATACCTATTCTTTGTATACGTCTTATAAACTTTGTAGCGGGAAATTTTTCAATTGACAGGCAATGTTTAAATTGCCGAGCTCAACGTTTTATAGTTTTAATTTGTATCGTATACGTCTTATAAACTATGTAACGGGAAATTTTTATATTGCCGGGCAATGTTTATATTTGCCGGACCAACTTTTTAAAGTTTTAATTCATGTCGTATACGTTGTATAAACTATGATTCATATCGGTTTCAGTTGTTATTGTTTTTCCTGTTGAATTTAAAATTTAATTCTAAGTTTGCTTCCAAAGCAACAATAAATAAATAGCAAATAACACCAACAAAAACAAAAAACAAAAAAAAATAAAAAAAATATTGATCTACGACTAATGTTGTAGCAAAAAAATATATCAAACAATCATTTTCGAATTAACAGTACTTTTTAAAAGACATGTGAGTTCTGTTTTACAGAAAGAGTTTAATTACCCAATAAACTCACAAAATTCGATCATAGTGGTCATACTTTGAGCAAGAAATAAAAAAAAAAAAATTATTATTTGTTTTTTTCTTTTTAGTTGTATATTGAATTGGCGTATAATAAAGTGTGCAAAACAAAAATAAATTTTAAAAATACTGACCACAAAAAAAAAACATACTACTTTATGTATGTTGCAAAAACAAAACTAAAAAACTATAATGTGTCAAGCATATTCTAAAAAAAAGCCCGATTTCAAGAATCGGGCACATAACGGCTTGTATATATATAAATCTCAAAAGGAATATGTATGTATGTATGTATGTATGTATATATGTGGGTATGTACATACCGCATAATCTTTTTAAATACTGGACATAAAAACGTGAAATTTGCTACAAATATTCTTTGCGTTACGGCGGTGAACACTGTCAAGGTTTAAAAAAAATTAAAATGACCGCAGTGGTCAGTTTGGTCAAAAAACGCGAAAAAAACGACATATTTTGGGTTCATGTTGAATTTGCCGTTATCACTTTTTATAGTTTTTCGATCGATCGCGCTAAAAAAATAAGACAAAAGGACGCGCAGAGATTATTTTTATATGACGTCATCAAAGTTTGCGCAGGGATAGCTGGCTGTCTTTTTTTTTATGGCGTCATCGAGTTTTGCGTATTCATTTTAATTAACTTCGCTTCAACGTTTGCTAATGTACTTTATGAATGAATAGAAAAAAATATATTCACGTTTTAATTTGCGTCGTAATTTATAGCGGGATATTTTACAATTGTTATAATGGGTAATGATTAATGGTTTTAATGGGTATCTTACGTTGTATCTGGCAAATAAAAAATTCCTTCACGTTTTTATTCGTGTTGTATATGTCCACAGAATAGGTATAAAACAGAATGCGCAATCGCATTTTATTTCTGTTTTGGGCAGTAATACCGACGCCATACTAAGCTTATTTAAACGCAGCGGTCCTGGTTACACTCTATATTTATGCTTATTTAGCCTACAACGTCCTTTTCTTCAAATCTACAAGTTCGAACACCCAAAGCTAATATTTCAGGCAAAATGTGCATGAACGGTTGTGTAATAAACTACAACAATGAAAACGAAAACGACTGATTATCGAAAAAAAGAGCATGTCAAACTGCATGGCTTTCCTGACTCCATAAAGGATAAACAACGGCATAAACAACCTCATATTAACTCATTATGAATTATATGCCTATTTCCCTTCATAATTTTAAAAGTTTATTTTGTTTTAAAAAGTATATATTTATGTACCGGTAGCCGTAGCAATTTAGTTACCGGTACCGAGCTACGTCTAAGCCATTTTTTTTCAAATCAGTACCGGGTAATAAATATTTTTACATCATATTGGCCTAATCCTATAATGTTGAAAACAAAATGGGTAATTAAGTCAAATTTATATAAAAGTAAGCCTATAATGAAAGATAATGTAGGCCCTATATATATTGTATATATTTATGGCAGACGTAGATATCCTTTCTCATTTTATCATAGTAGTGTCTCTATCGACCGCTGCATTGCAAAAAATGGTAACTTTCAGTGACTGCGTATATAGGGATTGTGCATTCTGTCCTATACCTATTCCGTGTATACGTCTTATAAACTTTGTAGCGGGAAATTGTTCAATTGCCAGGCAATGTTTAAATTGCCGAGCTCAACGTTTTAAAGTTTTAATTTGTATCGTATACGTCTTATAAACTATGAAGCGGGAAATTTTTATATTGCCGGGCAATGTTTGAATTTGCCAGACCAACTTTTTAAAGTTTTAATTCATGTCGTATACGTTGTATAAACTATGATTCATATCGGTTTCAGTTGTTATTGTTTTTCCTGTTGAATTTAAAATTTAATTCTAAGTTTGCTTCCAAAGCAACAATAAATAAATAGCAAATAACACCAAAAAAAAACAAAAAAAAAAACAAAAAAATAAATAAATATTGATCTACGACTAATGTTGTAGCAAAAAAATATATCAAACAATCATTTTTGAATTAACAGTACTTTTTAAATGACATGTGAGTTCTGTTTTACAGAAAGAGTTTAATTACCCAATAAACTCACAAAATTCGATCATAGTGGTCATGCTTTGAGCAAGAAATAAAAAAAAATTATTATTATTTGTTTTTCCTTTTTAGTTGTATATTGAATTGGTGTATAATAAAGTGTGCAAAACCAAAATAAATACTGACCACAAAAAAATACTACTTTATTTATGTTGCAAAAACAAAACTAAAAAGCTATAATGTGTCAAGCATATTCTAAAAAAAAAGCCCGTTCGAAGAATCGGGCACATATCGGCTTGTTGGGAATATTCACTAGTTATAAACCTTGCAGCTCTTTTTTGAATTTGTTCTAATTTTTTAATGTTTTCTTTAGTTGATGGGTCCCATACAGATCCTGCATATTCTAGTATAGGCCTAACTAATGTGAGATAGCATTTTAGTTTTATATTCTTATTACATTTGTAAAAGTTCCTTTTTATGAATCCTAATGTTTTGTTTGATTTTTTAATTACTTCATCAATGTGAGGGTTCCAAGATAACTTATCATTTATTATTACTCCTAGATACTTAGCATTGCTAGTTTGAGTTAGTTCTTTACCATGAATGAAGTAGTTTGTTATTATTTGTTTCTTTTTCTTGGATACCCTTATTAGTTGGCATTTTTCTGGGTGAAAAGACATACTCCAGTTTGATTCCCATTTTTGTAGTTCATCTAGGTCTTTTTGTAAAAGTTCACTATCTTTTCCTGTCTTTATTATTCTATAAATTATGCAATCATCAGCAAATAATCTTACTTTTGTGCCTGTGTTGATGCAATTTGGCAGATCATTAATGTAAATTAGAAATAGTAGGGGCCCTAGAACAGTTCCTTGTGGAACTCCTGAGTTTACTGTTATTGGTGATGACTTAGAGCCATTTATTATCACTGTTTGTTCTCTGCCTATAAGAAAGTCCTGAATCCACTGATGTAAGGGACCAGAGATGCTAAAGTATTTAAGTTTTTTAAGAAGACTAGAATGATGAACTTTATCAAATGCTTTTGAAAAATCTAGTAATATATATAGCATCAATTTGGTTGTTATTATCTAATCCCTTAGACAAGTCATCTATTAAGCCTATCAATTGAGTCTCACATGATCTATTTTTCCTGAAGCCATGTTGGTGTGGGCACAGTGCATTTAGTTTGTCTAGATGATTTACTATACTACTATATATTATATGTTCAATAATTTACATGTTATGCTTGTTAGAGAAACAGGTCTATAATTTCCGGGGTCAGATTTATCTCCTTTTTTGAAAAGGGGGGTTACATTGGCTAATTTCCAATCTTTGGGCACTTTGCCCTGGTTTAGAGAGGCCTGAAAAAGTATTTTAAAGATTGGAGATATTTCATTAGTTAGTTCTTTAAGCAGTCTTGCTGGTATTTCATCTGGACCAGAAGCTTTGTTTACTTTTAAGTTGGTTAGGAGTTGTTTAATGCCTTTTTCATCTACATTTATATTTCCTATCTCTTCTAGTTTGTTTAAATTTATGAATATTTCTTTGTCACCTGGATTTGAAAAAGATGATGCAAAGTGTGTTAAGGATATTAGCTTTAGTTTCATTATCATTATAAGTTTTGTTGTTTTGGCCTTTTAGTGGAGCTATGCCTGTAGTGTCCATTTTTCTTTATTTAATGTAGGACCATAAGTTTTTATTATTATCTTTAGAAATTACATTGTTTACATATTCATTCTGCAGCTGTCTGCTTAGTTTCTGAGTTAAATGTTTAATTTTTAGGTATTTTTTATGTAGTCTAATTGAATTAGTTGCCTTAAACTTTTTGAATAGATTTTCTTTTTGTTTACACAGTTTCTTTAGTTTAGTGTTAAACCAACATTTGTTAATTTTATTTGATGTTTGTTTTGCTGGCACAGAGTCAGCCATTATTGCTTTTAAGTTGGTTTTTATAAATTGCCAAATATCTTCAACTGGACTATCTATATTGTATTTAGTAAGAAAATTGGTTTGGAATTTTATTGCTGCTTGATGTAGTTCTGTTGTGTTACATTTATTCCAGAGATAAATTATTCTTTTAGGTTTCTTGCTAATTTGGATTTTTATTTTGTTATTTACTCTGACAATATCATGATCTGAAAGTCCAGGGATTATTTCATAATCTAATACTAGTCCTGGTCTGTTCGTTAAAAATAAATCTAGTATATTATGGTTTCTTGTTGGTTTTTTATTAATTTGGTCTAAGTTTAGATTTTGGATGGTATTGATAAACATTTCATTTATTTCTTTTGTGTTTTGGTGCTTTTCTATACAGTAGCTATTCCAATTTATATCAGGGAGGTTATTAAAGTCCCCCATTATCCAAATTATAGCATTTTTATATTAAAAAATTAAATATTATTAATATTATTAATTAATATTAATATTAAAAATTAAAGTATGGTTAGACTGGTAGACTAGTGGTAGGCCCTATTTATTTTTAGTATATTACCATAGCTATTACTATTAAAAGACAGAAATTGAGGCATCGGAAATGCCAGTAAGTCTACAGTGTGACAATAGCTGGTTCGCGGTGACCGCGTTATTTACACTTTGACATAGATTTTTCGCTAACTGCTGGCTGTCACTGACCTGTAATATGTATGTAACAATAGATGTCAATGACAGATGTTAACATAGGCCCTAAATTATTCAAAGTTTAATTAATTGTATTTCACTCACATTAAGGCTCTATATCTTGTATTTTTACACGTTATAAATCAGACTGTTTCTACAAGTAAATAATTTACGTAGGGGCTCCATCCCGTGAAGATTCGAGATAGGTGGCGTATTGGGGAACATCCACGTTACCATATTATATACCAAATCATATAATATAGCCTATATAAGTATAAGAGCTTAATAACGTAACGTAGGCCTAGCTATATATATATGCCTACATTTATGAATGAAGCGCACCGGGGCAATAAAATAGCCGGGGTGGACCAAAATACAACAGTCATGACCTCATAGGCAAGAGAGTTGCAATTGGGCATGGGGCTACATTTTGTAACTGACTCATTCTGTGAATGTTAAAGCGCTACAGATTCGAGCTACAGATAGGCCTACTCAAACATTGAGTCACTAAAACTAAGACGAGACATGGCAGCTTTGGTAGCAGTGGAAAGGTACAAAAGACTGGAAAATGTATGACCATACAAACAAAAACGTATTGAGCGCAACTGAACAGCATACAAAAAAGAAACAAAAGATCTTATTGCAAATAGCAAACGATCGAACTACAACAAAAACACCACCTCCCGCAAAATAGAGAACCAAAAGACTGAACCAATTACAATTGTTTAAGACATCGCCCTACACATTTACACCCCTCCCATCGAATGCCCCTCCCAGACGAAGACAAAGACAACCAAGAATTAAAACCTCATTGAACAACACGCTATAAGAACTTAAAATACTTAAAGTAGGAGCACTAGAAACCATTGAAAGCTATACAGATACAACTTCCCACATCCCTATAGGGGAAACTGGGGTAAAATGAGATGGCGGGGTAAAACGAGACACACGAATAACTGAAAAACAGAAAGTGGGAGCTCTTTATAGCAGTGAGTCTAATAAAGAGATCACGTGATACTGCCTTGTCGGCAAAATCCGTTTTGACTTGGTTGAGCTGCGTGAGTCAGTGAGGGGAAATATTTCAATTTTGGCTTTTTTTATATATTTTTATGGTTATGATGCAAATGTGTTCATTAAGAAAAAAATACAGATTTGTAAGACAAAAATTAACATTCTGATAGATATTTCTGTGGGTAATAGATCTATCAGTTTGACCTACTTAAACATGGCAGCGTGTGGTTTGTGAACAAGGTTATGTTGGGGGACGTCCATTAATTACGTCAACAAAAGAGGGGGGAGGGGGGGTCTGAAAAAGTTTGACAATTGTTGACATGGGGGAGGGGGGGAGGTCAAGAAAAGTTGACGTCAACAATGTTACTTTTTTTGAAGCAAATAATGATACAAATTTAGTACCAAATTCTACACTCGTCCTGTTAAACTTACACATATAACATTTATAACAACATAGTTTTACGTTAATTCAAATAATATATCAATTATGGAAGCTACATTTGATATGTCCTTGTTGTGTCCATCTTGCTAATTTGTGGATATATGTATGGATGGAAACTAATGCAATTGTTAGCAATTGTTAGCAAGGCAAAGTGTAGCATAGGGCTGCTAGACACATGGGTGTCAAAAGGAGGACACCGAGAGACAAAAAGGAGGACATTGTGTTTCAATTGCATAGTTTCGCATTTAGCCCGCAATCAGTATAATTTTATTACAAGAGCTGTCACTAAGTTTAAATGTGTATTGGTAAACTGAGCAAGAATTTAAACAGTTTTGTTAAAAATAACATATAAATTCAATGTAGGCTGAAAGGCAGCTTGCATTTGGTTGGGCAACTTTAAAGCTCATGCACGAGTCTTCTAAAAACACGGGATAATTCTTTTCTTGTACAATTGATCACCTGTTTATTAATTATATTATTAACATGTTAATACTCATTTTAAAATTTATTTGCCTACAAAACATAAAATATTACTAAAGCTGGACATTTTAAAGGTAGGCCTATTGTGCTTTGCCTGCCGGACGGAGGACAATAGTCTAAATAGGAGGACATGCCCTCCTTTTGCAGGACGTCTGGCAACCCTAGTCTAGCGGGACATGGTGGCTGGAATAATAAAGGAACACAAACACACCAACAAACTGTCTGCAGAACGTTCAGAAACGTTCAGAAACCCAGTTTTTTTGCCGCTCAGAACATCTAATTTAGGCTAGGCGCCAGAGTCTGGCGTTCGTTATATAAGCCATGTAAGCGATGGCTGGGATTGACAATAGAACTAAAAACAATAATAGGCCCTCGCCGAGACTATAACTAATGTTTGTAAAGCATTGAGGAAAAATTAAAATTAAAAATATTTCCTTCAGAAAAATAATTCTTGGCGCACCAAATGAAGTACGATATACTTAGCCTACCTTATTTCCTTTTAACATCCCTAATTCTGATATATAAACTAATATATTTTTGCTCACTACGTTATAATAGGTGAAATATTAAAATTAGGTCGATTAGGCTACATATTTAGTAATTTGTACGTTTTCATTTCTAATTTTCTGGAAAAATTTAATGAGATGAAAACGTATTAGGCTAGTATCAGTGGCGTCGCCAGTATTGCAAGGAGTGGGTGGCAAATAGTGCAAGGTAGGGGGACAAAGAAGGCAACTACCGTGTGTATATAATGTGTGTGTGTGTGTGGACAATAATGTAAGAAGGAATAGTGAACATATGGTTAAAACTAGGTATGTTAAAACCGGTTTTTCTTCAAAACCGGTTTTCGGTTCTATAAAACCGGATTTCGATTTCTCCCCCCCCCCCCATTCCCGCGCAACGTTACAAGTTACAGGCCGAAAAAGTCAAACGTGCGTAGTTTTGTAGGTATGTTTGAAAAATAGTTCAAATTTAATTAGTGTTTGCAGGGCATTCAAGAGGTTGATTTCTTTGAATACAATATGATTTTGTACGCTTTACCATAAAATTCTTTAGAACTAAAGAAAAATCTGGTCTAATTGATTAAAACCGATAACAGCTTTCAAGAGTGAAAATAAAATTTTCGATTATCGTTGACCGTGATATTAAAAAGCATATGAAGAGGATGACTATGTTAATTCAGGATGCTTAGTACGCAGATGCGGTATTCCGGTTTTCGGTTAACATCCCTAGATGAAGGCTAATTTACAACTGGTGCACAATCTCCCCCTAAACTATTTGACAATTAACATTGTAACAAAAGCTATTTTAGTGAAACGTAGAATTAGACATGATTAAATATGTAGCCTATATGAAAAGAACAATTGTAAACATATGAGAATTATAGTCCATTAGACATCTTTTTAACAAGTTTTAAAATGTATTACAATTAATTATAGTATAGACCTTTCCGTTTCAAATCTATTTTAAACAAAAAGCAAGCGTCTAAAATTGTGTTACTTGTTTTGAGGGGGGGGGGGGGTAACCAATTGTTGACGTAATTATATAGGGGGGGTCTCTGAAAGTTTGACAGTTGTTGACAAGGGGGAGGGGGGGAGGTAAAAATCGCCTAAAAATTGTTGACGTAATTAATGGACGTCCCCTTGGGGTAAAACAGGACAAAACAATGGGGCAAAATGGGAAAGTACGGTTAACTCAATAAATCATTTGTGTTTCTTTTGAAACAAACAAATCTCATCTATTTTTGTTGTGTCATTATTGTCCACCACTTGCTTGTTCAATACACAGAATGTCGTTTACATGTCAATTAATGTTATCTTTGATACGACAGGGTTTTTTCCATTAAGTATCTCGTTTTACCCCAGGTTCCCCTACTCTGAGAGTGCGGAAAGTTGGGTAGCCTGTCAAGGGACTGTAACAGGTTGGCACACTACTTAGTGCAGGTCTGGATGAAAGAAACAATGCCCCAGTTTTCGTTTATGAACTCTGCGACGACTGACATTTGATTTAGTAAATCCCCAGAGTATGTCTCGTTTTACCCCAGGCATACGACAAAATGGGAAAATACGGTTAGCCCAATAAATCATGTGTGTTTCTTTTGAAATAAACAATCTCATATTTTTTTTGCTGTGAAGTTGTTGTCCACCAATTGCTTGTTCAGTACACAGAATGTCGATTACATGTCAATGTTATCTTTGATACGACGGGATTTTTTCCCTTAAGTATCTCGTTTTACCCCAGGTTCCCCGCAAAGAACAATGCGCTATATTCCAGTTAAGAACAGGACATTTATAACATAACACTCAACTCACACCTAAACTCTAATTAAAATGACCCCAACACACACCCAACTGCAGACACTGCCACTACTTACAAGAAACTGTAGATCACTTCCTACTTGCTGAATGCCCTAATAGTAGGCAAAGACTAAGACCCTAAGGTAACTATTCTCAGACACACACTAAGCCTACTCCCCTCGCAACCTACCAATACCAACACACTATACAGCAATACAGAGCAACTAAAAAAAAGTTTGTCTGGCATTGACTGCAAGAGAGCAAACCGCTATGCAGAGCACACACAAGCTTGTGTAGCGCCCTAGGGCAAAAGTTTCAGCGACGTCCCCTTGCATACTGTATAACTGCTTTAAATTGTTTAGAGCTATATTATATATTTAGACTATATTTGCTGGCTTTAGGAGTGCCGTTCCGGGCATATGCCCCCTTCCCCCCCCCCCTCCCCAATGCAGACTGGCAAGCAGAAGAAGAAGAAATCGTTACAGAAACCATGGCACGTGATGTTTAAAAACTAAGATATTGAAAAAAAATAAAACTATTCCCAACTGGTCAGGTGAAAGAGTCCTTGAAGTGAACTGACCAAAACCAAATGGGTAAAATCCGAACTTCTATATGTTAGCACTTTCAAGAAGAAGAGTTGTGATTAAAACATTTTTTGTGGCCATTACAAATTTCGAATAAACTCATCCTAAAAAAAGAGATATTGGCCAAGCTATTTGTGATAGCCTACTTTGGGATTTAAATGCCAAGGTGGGCACAATTATAAACAATCAAAACGGGTAGGCCGATATATAGAGTCTAGGGCACATATATATATATTAATGTAACATCTTAAGACATATATATTAGTAATAATACAGGGTTACGGTTAAACAACGTTTATCAGAGAACACCATAAAGTATATTAGCATACAGCACGATTTTAAGGAACATAAGACCTAGGTAGACCTATTAATATATTAGGCAAACGAACTTTTCTAAGCAAAAACAATATAGAGGACGTCCATTAATTACGTCAACAAAATAGGGGGGGGAGGGGGGGATGAAAAAGTTTGACAATTGTTGACATGGGGGAGGGGGGGAGGTCAAGAAAAGTTGACGTCAACAATGTTACCTTTTATGAAGTAAATAATGATACAAATTTAGTTCTAAATTCTACATTTGTCTTTTTCAACTTACATAAATAACATTAACAACATAGTTTTAAGTTAATACATGGAAACAACATTTGATATGTCCTTTTTGTATCCATCTTGCTATATTGTAGATCTATGTATGGGTGGAAATTAATGCAATTGATAGCAAGGCAAAGTGACCGACCAATTGTAGAAAACCTCACCTTCGCTGTCTAGCGTAGGGTTGCCAGACACATGGGTGTCAAAAGAAGGACACCGAGATACAAAAAGGAGGACATTGCGTTTCAATTGCGTAGTTTCGCATTTAGCCCGCAACCAGTATGATATTATTACAAGAGCTGCTACTAAGTTTAAATGTGTATTGGTAAACTGAGCTAGAATTTAAACAGTTTTGTTAAAAATAACATATAAATTCACTGTAGGCTGAAAGGCAGCTTGCATTTGTTTGGGCAACTTTAAAGCTCATGCAGGAGTCTTCTAAAAAACGGATAATTATTTTCTTGTACAAATGATCACCTGTTTATTAATTAGCCTATAGGCCTATTCGTAACATGTTAATACTAATTTAAAATTTATTTGTCCTTATGCCTACATAACATGAAATATTACAAAAGCTGGACATTTTAAAGGTATTGTGCTTTGCCTGCCGGACGGAGAACAAGAGTCTAAATAGGAGGACATGTCCTCCTTTTGCCGGACGTCTAGTGAGATATGGTGGCTGGATTAACAATAAGGAACACAAACACACCATACAAACTGTCTGCAGAGAACATTCAGAAACCCAGTTTTTTTTCCGCTCAGTACATCTAAATTAAGCTAGGCGCTATAATAGAGTCTGGCGTTCGTTATATACATTTTTAAGCCATGTAATTGACAATAGAACTAAAAACAATGATAGGCCCTCGCCGAGACTATAACTAATGTTTGCAAAGCATTGAATGAAGTAAATTTTGTGAATACAACATGGTTATTTTAAAAATATTTCCTTCAGAAAAAAATAATTCTTGGCCCACCCCATGAAGTACGAAATACTTAGCCTACCTTATTTCCTTTTAACCCTTATAGTCCCGGGCGCGTATGTAGCGGAACTGAAGGCAGCATAGATAGAAGTAGGTCGGTACGGGAAGGGTTAACATCCCTAATTCTGATATATAAACTAATATATTTTTGCTCACTACGTTATAATAGGTGAAACATTAAAATTAGGTCGATTAGGCTACATATTTAGTAATTTGTACGTTTTCATTTCTAAATTTCTGGAAAAATTTAATGAGATAAAAATGTATTAGTATCAGTGGCGTCGCCAGTATTGGAAGGAGTGCCGGATAGGGGGGAAATAGTGCAAGGAAGGGGGACAGGGAAGGCAACTACCGTGTGTAGGCCTATATAATCTGTGGCAAATGTGCGTAGTTTTGTAGGCATATTTGAAAAATAGATTAAATTTAATTGGTGTTTGCAGGGCATTCAAGAGGTTGATTTCTTTGAATACAATATGATTTTGTACACTTTACCATCAAATTCTTTAGAACTAAAGAAAAATCTGGGCTAATTGATTAAAACCGATAATAGCTTTCAATGGTGATAATCAAATTTGCGATTATCGTTGACCATGATATTAAAAAGCATATGAAGTGGATGACGATGTTAATCCAGGATGCTTAGTAGATGCGTACGCAATCCAGTGGTACTGCCAAAGCTCCTGCTTATCTGTTGGAAACATAGTTATTACAACGATGCCATCGTTAAAGACGTTTTTTCAAAATTTTCCGACACAAAAGATTGTAACTGTAACTTAACATTTGGTTTGATGTTGTTTTTATCGCAAGCCATAGTTGGTATTTGGAAAAATGAAACACAATATCTAAGACTAAATAGTGTTAGCAAGGCATTTCAAGAATTGTTTTGTGTGAATCCAACATTAGGCCTATTTATTAAAAATATTTCCATCAAAACCAACAAAAAAAAGGCTGTGCTACTTGAAATAATGATTAGGCCTACCCCCCAACCAAGAAACCGAAATCTGGTTTTGAAATCAAAACCGGTTTTCGGTTTCAAAACCGGAATCCGGTATTCCGGTTTTCGGTTAACATCCCTAGTTAAATAAAATAGAAAGCTAATTTACAACTGGTGCACAATTTCCCCCTAAAATATTTGACAATTAACATTGTAACAAAAGTGAAACGTAGAATTAGACATGATTAAATATTATTATGATATAGGAAAAGAACAATAGTAAACATATTATATGAGAATTATAGTCAATTAGAAATCTTTTTAACAAGTTTTAAAATGTATTACAATAAAATTAATTATAGTAGGCCTATAGACATTTCCGTTTTAAATTTATTTTTAGCATAAAAGCAAGCGTCTAAAAATGTGTTAGGCCTACTTGTTTTGAGGGGGGGGGGGGGTAACCAATTGTTGACGTAATTATATAGGGGGGGGTATCTGAAAGTTTGACAGTTGTTGACATGGGGGAGGGGGGGGGGGAGGTAAAAATCGCCTAAAAATTGTTGACGTAATTAATGGACGTCCCCATAGCACAGAAGTTCACTTTCCAGAATATGTATAGGCCTACTCTCAGAAGGATAGAAAAGTAGCATAAAAAAGGTAGCAAAAGCTAAGTAAAGTAATAATTCGGACCATGTAGGCCTATTGATCATCGGGCCGGTGAAGCAGCGTTCTGTGGCCAAGGCATTAATTATACACCACTGGAGATGGTCTTTCTCTGTCGTCAGATTATTTCCATTTTTATCTTTAACAGTCGTCGATTTGCTCCTTAGACCTCCCGTAAGGGACTTAATAATTTTGTAGACTGTTTGGTTATCACCTATATCAGCTGCTACTTGTGCCTCTAGTGCCATGTTGTCTAAATAATTTCTTTTGTCTTGTTCTGCACTCCGCTTTACTCCAATGTTGAGTCTTTTGTAATCCTGTCTAACTTCTGTATTTCTTTCTCCATTTTTGGTGAGCATTTTTCGCTTTGCCTCTTTCCTTTGTTCTATGTCAATGGTCACAAATTGCGCACAGAGATCGGAGACTGCAAAATGCTGCTTAGTGGCTTAGTACCGGAAACACCTTTGGATCTTCTTGGTTTTATTGTTTCATATGGAGATAGGCCTATTTAGGGTTGCCAGATACTTGGGTACCAAAAGGAGGACACAGGGAGACAAAAAGGAGGACAAAGGAGGACACATGGGTACCGAAGGAGGACACATTGAGTTTTCATTTAAATCAAATTAATGTTTTCAATTTAATGCGGAATTAACTAGCAATCCGTATAATTTTACTACAATGGTTGCCAATAAATTATAATTATCTATTGGTAGGCTAAATTAACCAAGAAAAGTAATGTAAAAAACAATAATTAAATATGAATTCAATTTACTTTTTTTTTTCAAAATGCAATTTAACAATACTATAGGCCTATATTATTTGAAAATTAAACAGTCAATTCTGAAGTTAATATATATCATCATCTTTCCTAATTTTACAACATATTTCTCTGACAAGCCAACTTTTTGCAGAAGATCCTCGTTAGCAAGCACAAATGTATAAAACTGTTCACATGTGAGATTTGTCAAGTTGTACGGTAGGCTACTTTGTAAGAATGATGCCCTTTATAGAGTTCACTGAGAGTGTTTCTCTCTTTTGTCCATTGAGCGTTTATCAATGAGAACACTCTTTCAACAATGCCATTGTGTTCAGGGATACAGAAAAAAAAAGTTCGGCAATTTTTAAAAACTCTGAAAAGCAACTTGCATTTGGGAAACTTTGAAAAAAACTAATTCCACTTCTCATGCAAGAGTCTTTGAAAAAAACCGTTCATTCTTTTCTTTTACAAATGATTTGAGAATTTGAGATTACAATATTGGTCAAATAATTTCACGGCAAAAATTACAACAAAATTGAATAAACTTCTCAATGGTTTTAGCGTAATTTTCACTTTTTTAATTAATTGAACCATTCAATTTGTAACCTAGGACAAAAGTTTCTGGAAATAGGACCTTCACTCTAAAACTTGTTTTTTTTTCCCTTAACGTTTGATTAGATTCACAATGTTATTGGGATCTCGAGTCACTAGCGTAGAATTATCTCCGGCTAGATCTATCTCTTGTAACAATAAAGCTGTTACTTAGGTCAATTTGAATGTATGTGTGCAATGGTAGGTAAGGTGGGGAAAGAGAAGATCGGTGGACAATTAACTTAACAACACATTAGAAATTAGATAAAACAATCTATAATTCATTACATTTCCTTCTAAATAATATATGTGTTTTGCTTTACCCGACCCAGCCGCTTATTGAGAGTAAATAAGAACATATAAAAAGTGCACAAAGCTTAATGACTTTTAAAACCTTTGGCGTACAAAAGCCGGACATTTTAAGGGTTTTGAGCTTTGCCTGCCGGACGGAGGACACAGGGCTAAAAAGGAGGACATGTCCTCCTTTTGTCGGACGTCTGGCAACCCTAGGCCTACTGCAAATAATTCTAACAATTGCTGTTTCAATCGCAAGCGGACCTTCAGCAAACTGAAGCTTATTTTGTCTTATTTACGTGCTTCAATGGGACAAGATCGTCTGAGTGATCTTACATCGAAAGAGAAACACTTTAGAATATTAATTTTGACAACGTGATTGACGAGTTTGTGACAGTCAAATCAAGGAGGATCAATTTGTTGTAGACTAGGCCTTTGTCTATTCTAGTCATGTATAATTAGTTGAGTATATTTTTTTTCAAATAAATTGCTTACAATCGTATAGAGAATTATTAGTCTGTAGGCCTACTTCTATTTCATTGAAATACCAGATGCTTCGAAAATGAACAATATGTAACAGGGTGGGGCGAGGGGAGGGCGGTTATATTTTTCATTATTCATGGTTACTACTAATTAAAGAGGGTTGTGGGTAAAGGACAGCAATCATCTACTAAATACATCTAAACTAGGGCACGAGGGGACTTTGGGCTTCCGTGACACTTCCGTTGGAACAGAAGGATTATTACAATCTAAACAGACCAACAACACTGAACACTAAACATAAAACACTAAAATCTTATTCAAATTACAAATTACTGTTTATTCATGGAAATTCACTCGTCCCATTAAAGGGAAAATAAAAATCATAAAACAAATTGAACCACAACAATAAACCTATACTATCTAAACTATAAACATACTGTGAACCCAAACAAAATAACAAACTTTAACTCCCCACAAAAAAACAAACTTTAACTCCCCACTAAAAAACAAACTTCAACTCCCCACTAAAAACCAACATAGGCCGACATTACGACCTACAATATAATAGAATAGAAATAGAGAAATAAAAATACACATTAGAGCATGGTCATCTATATACATAAGCATAATATATATATATACTATATACAGTAAATAAAAACTACATAGCATAGTCCAACTATAACCAGTTAAAACATGAACCTATAACGCCTTGTACATCTTATAACATAATATGAATTATGACATAAGAATCAACCCAGCTCTAGTCAATGAAGGCTAGAACAAGACAACACCGCTCTATACTCTGTACCACAGAGTTAGGCCACTCACTGGTGAATACATACCAGTTAAAACCAAGCATGAAATAAAAACATCTACCATAACTTATTCCCATGCCGGCCGTTAAAGGCTACATTACATTAAAATAATAATATACATGAAATAAAAAGAAATATACATTTAAAAAGAAGAAGCCAACATGGCGGGTAATGTTCCTTCCCAAACCTCCAACTTAATCCATTCCCATCAATGCACTTATCATAGACAAGTGGACAATATACATAAAATAACAAAATTAAACATAGTATAAAATAAAATAAAAATTCTAAAAAGTAATTAAATCTCAACTCACGTCATATCTGAACAAGCCACACACAACTACGCCATATACTGACCGCTGGTCACACACAAAATGGCTATTTCCTCTCGGAAGTGATTGATTGTTCTATTTATAGACGCTGACGGGACGTCTCTGATGACAACTTTAACTCTCGCTCTAACTAATTTCAAAATGACTATTTCCTGTTGACTAAAGTGCTAATCCTTATTCTAAATCTCTAATTGCTAAATATCTACAAATTTACCTTATGTACAACCCTATATTAAATTAAACTACAATAAAAATTCTACCTATTACTTTAATTAAACTACACTAACGAAAACCCAATTTAAAATAATCAGAAAAAGAATTCCGAAAAATGACGCTAGACCTAGCCGCTTAACCTCGTTTCAGGGCTTTCACAAAATACAAAACAATATTTACATACATCATTTTTATACCAAACAGTCCCCCAAGTCTATATCTATATTACAAATAATAAAATATATTTACATTAAAAGTCAATTACTTACATTCTCACAAATCATAACACGCTCAGAGCACAGAAACACATTCAAAACAGACCACTCATACAGCACAAAGCAATTAATCACACTTTTAATTTAAGTCACCGACCTACATTCATCTCCTAACTTTCTTTTTGCGACCCTGCAAAACAAACTATCATACAAAAAATACCCCTCTGGCCCTAGATCAATACAAAAGTTACCCATTGGGACATACATAAAAAGCATGCAGCCTAAAGATAGGTGGAAAATGTGAAAGTCTCACTGGGACAAAAAATGCTGTACCTACTCTCAAAACATCTGACATCAAAGTCACAATGAGATATACGTAGTGTCCAAGTACACCAAACAGGAAAAATCTATGCACACTACACAAAAGGGTCAACATGTCATGAAATGGGTAACAAAGGCATACAAAAGTAAATATATCATTTTCATAAAAACATAAAAAATGAAAGAAAATGGTTAAAAAAAAAAGTAAACAGAAGTGTAATGAAAAAAGAGCAGAGTCCTCTCCTGGTACAGCTTGACGTCTTGTTTGGCACACCGATCTCACATTAACTATCATAGGGTCCACCGAAACCGTTTCTTTAACCACTTTCAAGCAATGTAACGGTGCCGCCTGAACCATTCCTTTATTTACTACCGGTCCTGTTGGCATAACTACTTTAAACATGACTGACTGGGGTCTAACAGTTTGGGTATCCCCAACTTCTGGTAGTACACTGGCAGTTTGGTTGGTAAATATGCTCTCCGTCACTGTGCTGACCAGGGAGCCTGTGTCAATCGTGGCCTCACAACATAGCCCATTGAGGCTGACATTTGCAGCAGGGCGGGTGCCTACTCTCTTGCTCGTCAGAGTTGGATGCTCATCTTGGTGATGAGTCATGCCACTCGCTCCGACAGTTGTCTGCATCCCTTTCAAGCACTCCCCAGCAAGGTAGTCAGGGCTTCCACAGTTATTATAGCCGTATCCAGAATGACAATCGTATTGGTCTGGTTCACCTGAAGGCTGTGGGTATGGTTGAGAATCAGGGCTTTGTTGTGAAAGCTGCAGATACTCTATTGTTGTTGATAACTCACCCACCTGTTTGGCCAGTGCCAACACCAATTTTTCCAACTCTGGGCCCGGCTGTTGTGGCTCAACAGTCGTAGCTACAGAGTGCATCAAGTGGACGTCACATTCGTCCTCGGACCAGCGTATAGCCGTATCCCGGAGGTCTAGGAAGGAGGTCCTAGGGTATTTATGGATCTCCTCTCGCAGGTACTTCCTCAAGAGGGGGTCCAGCAAGTTTTCTGCAAAGTGGTCCCTCAAGATTACGGCATCTGTGAGGGCCACTGAGAGACAGGTTTGTCGCGCTAACAGGGCATCAAATGCAGCCTGCAAGCGGTGAGAGTAAGCTCTCACGGTCTCTGAGACATGTTGATGGACTGTGAGAAACAGGCCCATTAATTTGGAGATACTTCGTTTCTCCCCGTAGACGGACTGTAACACCCTGATCAGCTCTTCAGGGTTGGACCTCACCTCCGGTGGGTGGCACCTACACTCTGCCCTCACTGACTCGCCGAGGTGAGCCCATAGCACGTCTCTCTTCTCTTCGTTCTCGGTGACTCGTCTCGCCCTCCAGGCACCTCTAATGTCCTCGATGAAGCTCTCCACGTCGCCTGGGTGGTTACTGCCGCGGAATAGCTTGATCGGCTCCTCACGGTGCAGGAAGACATACACTGTCTGTGTGGCTTGTTCTTCACCAGCCATGCCTATGTTGTTTTTTTTCTACCTAAATCCGAACCTCCAACCCATTAAACCTAACCTTCCTAAGCTAAAAACAGTAATCATTGGTCTGTTTAAGCACGGATCCCACTTCTGACACCATTTGTAACAGGGTGGGGGGAGGGGAGGGCGGTTATATTTTTCATTATTCATGGTTACTACTAATTAAAGAGGGTTGTGGGTAAAGGACAGCAATCATCTACTAAATACATCTAAACTAGGGCACGAGGGGACTTTGGGCTTCCGTGACACTTCCGTTGGAACAGAAGGATTATTACAATCTAAACAGACCAACAACACTGAACACTAAACATAAAACACTAAAATCGTATTCAAATTACAAATTACTGTTTATTCATGGAAATTCACTCGTCCCATTAAAGGGAAAATAAAAATCATAAAACAAATTGAACCCCAACAATAAACCTATACTATCTAAACTATAAACATACTGTGAACCCAAACAAAATAACAAACTTTAACTCCCCACAAAAAACAAACTTTAACTCCCCACTAAAAAACAAACTTCAACTCCCCACTAAAAACCAACATAGGCCGACATTACGACCTACAATATAATAGAATAGAAATAGAGAAATAAAAATACACATTAGAGCATGGTCATCTATATACATAAGCATAATATATATATATATACTATATACAGTAAATAAAAACTACATAGCATAGTCCAACTATAACCAGTTAAAACATGAACCTATAACGCCTTGTACATCTTATAACATAATATGAATTATGACATAAGAATCAACCCAGCTCTAGTCAATGAAGGCTAGAACAAGACAACACCGCTCTATACTCTGTACCACAGAGTTAGGCCACTCACTGGTGAATACATACCAGTTAAAACCAAGCATGAAATAAAAACATCTACCATAACTTATTCCCATGCCGGCCGTTAAAGGCTACATTACATTAAAATAATAATATACATGAAATAAAAAGAAATATACATTTAAAAAGAAGAAGCCAACATGGCGGATAATGTTCCTTCCCAAACCTCCAACTTAATCCATTCCCATCAATGCACTTATCATAGACAAGTGGACAATATACATAAAATAACAAAATTAAACATAGTATAAAATAAAATAAAAATTCTAAAAAGTAATTAAATCTCAACTCACGTCATATCTGAACAAGCCACACACAACTACGCCATATACTGACCGCTGGTCACACACAAAATGGCTATTTCCTCTCGGAAGTGATTGATTGTTCTATTTATAGACGCTGACGGGACGTCTCTGATGACAACTTTAACTCTCGCTCTAACTAATTTCAAAATGACTATTTCCTGTTGACTAAAGTGCTAATCCTTATTCTAAATCTCTAATTGCTAAATATCTACAAATTTACCTTATGTACAACCCTATATTAAATTAAACTACAATAAAAATTCTACCTATTACTTTAATTAAACTACACTAACGAAAACCCAATTTAAAATAATCAGAAAAAGAATTCCGAAAAATGACGCAAGACCTAGCCGCTTAACCTCGTTTCAGGGCTTTCACAAAATACAAAACAATATTTACATACATCATTTTTATACCAAACAGTCCCCCAAGTCTATATCTATATTACAAATAATAAAATATATTTACATTAAAAGTCAATTACTTACATTCTCACAAATCATAACACGCTCAGAGCACAGAAACACATTCAAAACAGACCACTCATACAGCACAAAGCAATTAATCACACTTTTAATTTAAGTCACCGACCTACATTCATCTCCTAACTTTCTTTTTGCGACCCTGCAAAACAAACTATCATACAAAAAATACCCCTCTGGCCCTAGATCAATACAAAAGTTACCCATTGGGACATACATAAAAAGCATGCAGCCTAAAGATAGGTGGAAAATGTGAAAGTCTCACTGGGACAAAAAATGCTGTACCTACTCTCAAAACATCTGACATCAAAGTCACAATGAGATATACGTAGTGTCCAAGTACACCAAACAGGAAAAATCTATGCACACTACACAAAAGGGTCAACATGTCATGAAATGGGTAACAAAGGCATACAAAAAGTAAATATATCATTTTCATAAAAACATAAAAAAAGGAAAGAAAATGGTTAAAAATAAAAAGTAAACAGAAGTGTAATGAAAAAAGAGCAGAGTCCTCTCCTGGTACAGCTTGACGTCTTGTTTGGCACACCGATCTCACATTAACTATCATAGGGTCCACCGAAACCGTTTCTTTAACCACTTTCAAGCAATGTAACGGTGCCGCCTGAACCATTCCTTTATTTACTACCGGTCCTGTTGGCATAACTACTTTAAACATGACTGACTGGGGTCTAACAGTTTGGGTATCCCCAACTTCTGGTAGTACACTGGCAGTTTGGTTGGTAAATATGCTCTCCGTCACTGTGCTGACCAGGGAGCCTGTGTCAATCGTGGCCTCACAACATAGCCCATTGAGGCTGACATTTGCAGCAGGGCGGGTGCCTACTCTCTTGCTCGTCAGAGTTGGATGCTCATCTTGGTGATGAGTCATGCCACTCGCTCCGACAGTTGTCTGCATCCCTTTCAAGCACTCCCCAGCAAGGTAGTCAGGGCTTCCACAGTTATTATAGCCGTATCCAGAATGACAATCGTAGTGGTCTGGTTCACCTGAAGGCTGTGGGTATGGTTGAGAATCAGGGCTTTGTTGTGAAAGCTGCAGATACTCTATTGTTGTTGATAACTCACCCACCTGTTTGGCCAGTGCCAACACCAATTTTTCCAACTCTGGGCCCGGCTGTTGTGGCTCAACAGTCGTAGCTACAGAGTGCATCAAGTGGACGTCACATTCGTCCTCGGACCAGCGTATAGCCGTATCCCGGAGGTCTAGGAAGGAGGTCCTAGGGTATTTATGGATCTCCTCTCGCAGGTACTTCCTCAAGAGGGGGTCCAGCAAGTTTTCTGCAAAGTGGTCCCTCAAGATTACGGCATCTGTGAGGGCCACTGAGAGACAGGTTTGTCGCGCTAACAGGGCATCAAATGCAGCCTGCAAGCGGTGAGAGTAAGCTCTCACGGTCTCTGAGACATGTTGATGGACTGTGAGAAACAGGCCCATTAATTTGGAGATACTTCGTTTCTCCCCGTAGACGGACTGTAACACCCTGATCAGCTCTTCAGGGTTGGACCTCACCTCCGGTGGGTGGCACCTACACTCTGCCCTCACTGACTCGCCGAGGTGAGCCCATAGCACGTCTCTCTTCTCTTCGTTCTCGGTGACTCGTCTCGCCCTCCAGGCACCTCTAATGTCCTCGATGAAGCTCTCCACGTCGCCTGGGTGGTTACTGCCGCGGAATAGCTTGATCGGCTCCTCACGGTGCAGGAAGACATACACTGTCTGTGTGGCTTGTTCTTCACCAGCCATGCCTATGTTGGTTTTTTTCTACCTAAATCCGAACCTCCAACCCATTAAACCTAACCTTCCTAAGCTAAAAACAGTAATCATTGGTCTGTTTAAGCACGGATCCCACTTCTGACACCATTTGTAACAGGGTGGGGGGAGGGGAGGGCGGTTATATTTTTCATTATTCATGGTTACTACTAATTAAAGAGGGTTGTGGGTAAAGGACAGCAATCATCTACTAAATACATCTAAACTAGGGCACGAGGGGACTTTGGGCTTCCGTGACACTTCCGTTGGAACAGAAGGATTATTACAATCTAAACAGACCAACAACACTGAACACTAAACATAAAACACTAAAATCGTATTCAAATTACAAATTACTGTTTATTCATGGAAATTCACTCGTCCCATTAAAGGGAAAATAAAAATCATAAAACAAATTGAACCCCAACAATAAACCTATACTATCTAAACTATAAACATACTGTGAACCCAAACAAAATAACAAACTTTAACTCCCCACAAAAAACAAACTTTAACTCCCCACTAAAAAACAAACTTCAACTCCCCACTAAAAACCAACATAGGCCGACATTACGACCTACAATATAATAGAATAGAAATAGAGAAATAAAAATACACATTAGAGCATGGTCATCTATATACATAAGCATAATATATATATATACTATATACAGTAAATAAAAACTACATAGCATAGTCCAACTATAACCAGTTAAAACATGAACCTATAACGCCTTGTACATCTTATAACATAATATGAATTATGACATAAGAATCAACCCAGCTCTAGTCAATGAAGGCTAGAACAAGACAACACCGCTCTATACTCTGTACCACAGAGTTAGGCCACTCACTGGTGAATACATACCAGTTAAAACCAAGCATGAAATAAAAACATCTACCATAACTTATTCCCATGCCGGCCGTTAAAGGCTACATTACATTAAAATAATAATATACATGAAATAAAAAGAAATATACATTTAAAAAGAAGAAGCCAACATGGCGGATAATGTTCCTTCCCAAACCTCCAACTTAATCCATTCCCATCAATGCACTTATCATAGACAAGTGGACAATATACATAAAATAACAAAATTAAACATAGTATAAAATAAAATAAAAATTCTAAAAAGTAATTAAATCTCAACTCACGTCATATCTGAACAAGCCACACACAACTACGCCATATACTGACCGCTGGTCACACACAAAATGGCTATTTCCTCTCGGAAGTGATTGATTGTTCTATTTATAGACGCTGACGGGACGTCTCTGATGACAACTTTAACTCTCGCTCTAACTAATTTCAAAATGACTATTTCCTGTTGACTAAAGTGCTAATCCTTATTCTAAATCTCTAATTGCTAAATATCTACAAATTTACCTTATGTACAACCCTATATTAAATTAAACTACAATAAAAATTCTACCTATTACTTTAATTAAACTACACTAACGAAAACCCAATTTAAAATAATCAGAAAAAGAATTCCGAAAAATGACGCAAGACCTAGCCGCTTAACCTCGTTTCAGGGCTTTCACAAAATACAAAACAATATTTACATACATCATTTTTATACCAAACATTCCCCTAAGTCTATATCTTTATTACAAATAATAAAATATATTTACATTAAAAGTCAATTACTTACATTCTCACAAATCATAACACGCTCAGAGCACAGAAACACATTCAAAACAGACCACTCATACAGCACAAAGCAATTAATCACACTTTTAATTTAAGTCACCGACCTACATTCACTCCTAACTTTCTTTTTGCGACCCTGCAAAACAAACTATCATACAAAAAATACCCCTCTGGCCCTAGATCAATACAAAAGTTACCCATTGGGACATACATAAAAAGCATGCAGCCTAAAGATAGGTGGAAAATTTGAAAGTCTCACTGGGACAAAAAATGCTGTACCTACTCTCAAAACATCTGACATCAAAGTCACAATGAGATATACGTAGTGTCCAAGTACACCAAACAGGAAAAATCTATGCACACTACACAAAAGGGTCAACATGTCATGAAATGGGTAACAAAAGGCATACAAAAAGTAAATATATCATTTTCATAAAAACATAAAAAAAGGAAAGAAAATGGTTAAAAATAAAAAGTAAACAGAAGTGTAATGAAAAAAGAGCAGAGTCCTCTCCTGGTACAGCTTGACGTCTTGTTTGGCACACCGATCTCACATTAACTATCATAGGGTCCACCGAAACCGTTTCTTTAACCACTTTCAAGCAATGTAACGGTGCCGCCTGAACCATTCCTTTATTTACTACCGGTCCTGTTGGCATAACTACTTTAAACATGACTGACTGGGGTCTAACAGTTTGGGTATCCCCAACTTCTGGTAGTACACTGGCAGTTTGGTTGGTAAATATGCTCTCCGTCACTGTGCTGACCAGGGAGCCTGTGTCAATCGTGGCCTCACAACATAGCCCATTGAGGCTGACATTTGCAGCAGGGCGGGTGCCTACTCTCTTGCTCGTCAGAGTTGGATGCTCATCTTGGTGATGAGTCATGCCACTCGCTCCGACAGTTGTCTGCATCCCTTTCAAGCACTCCCCAGCAAGGTAGTCAGGGCTTCCACAGTTATTATAGCCGTATCCAGAATGACAATCGTAGTGGTCTGGTTCACCTGAAGGCTGTGGGTATGGTTGAGAATCAGGGCTTTGTTGTGAAAGCTGCAGATACTCTATTGTTGTTGATAACTCACCCACCTGTTTGGCCAGTGCCAACACCAATTTTTCCAACTCTGGGCCCGGCTGTTGTGGCTCAACAGTCGTAGCTACAGAGTGCATCAAGTGGACGTCACATTCGTCCTCGGACCAGCGTATAGCCGTATCCCGGAGGTCTAGGAAGGAGGTCCTAGGGTATTTATGGATCTCCTCTCGCAGGTACTTCCTCAAGAGGGGGTCCAGCAAGTTTTCTGCAAAGTGGTCCCTCAAGATTACGGCATCTGTGAGGGCCACTGAGAGACAGGTTTGTCGCGCTAACAGGGCATCAAATGCAGCCTGCAAGCGGTGAGAGTAAGCTCTCACGGTCTCTGAGACATGTTGATGGACTGTGAGAAACAGGCCCATTAATTTGGAGATACTTCGTTTCTCCCCGTAGACGGACTGTAACACCCTGATCAGCTCTTCAGGGTTGGACCTCACCTCCGGTGGGTGGCACCTACACTCTGCCCTCACTGACTCGCCGAGGTGAGCCCATAGCACGTCTCTCTTCTCTTCGTTCTCGGTGACTCGTCTCGCCCTCCAGGCACCTCTAATGTCCTCGATGAAGCTCTCCACGTCGCCTGGGTGGTTACTGCCGCGGAATAGCTTGATCGGCTCCTCACGGTGCAGGAAGACATACACTGTCTGTGTGGCTTGTTCTTCACCAGCCATGCCTATGTTGGTTTTTTTCTACCTATATCCTAACCTCCAACCCATTAAACCTAACCTTCCTAAGCTAAAAACAGTAATCATTGGTCTGTTTAAGCACGGATCCCACTTCTGACACCATTTGTAACAGGGTGGGGGGAGGGGAGGGCGGTTATATTTTTCATTATTCATGGTTACTACTAATTAAAGAGGGTTGTGGGTAAAGGACAGCAATCATCTACTAAATACATCTAAACTAGGGCACGAGGGGACTTTGGGCTTTCGTGACACTTCCGTTGGAACAGAAGGATTATTACAATCTAAACAGACCAACAACACTGAACACTAAACATAAAACACTAAAATCTTATTCAAATTACAAATTACTGTTTATTCATGGAAATTCACTCGTCCCATTAAAGGGAAAATAAAAATCATAAAACAAATTGAACCCCAACAATAAACCTATACTATCTAAACTATAAACATACTGTGAACCCAAACAAAATAACAAACTTTAACTCCCCACAAAAAACAAACTTTAACTCCCCACTAAAAAACAAACTTCAACTCCCCACTAAAAACCAACATAGGCCGACATTACGACCTACAATATAATAGAATAGAAATAGAGAAATAAAAATACACATTAGAGCATGGTCATCTATATACATAAGCATAATATATATATATACTATATACAGTAAATAAAAACTACATAGCATAGTCCAACTATAACCAGTTAAAACATGAACCTATAACGCCTTGTACATCTTATAACATAATATGAATTATGACATAAGAATCAACCCAGCTCTAGTCAATGAAGGCTAGAACAAGACAACACCGCTCTATACTCTGTACCACAGAGTTAGGCCACTCACTGGTGAATACATACCAGTTAAAACCAAGCATGAAATAAAAACATCTACCATAACTTATTCCCATGCCGGCCGTTAAAGGCTACATTACATTAAAATAATAATATACATGAAATAAAAAGAAATATACATTTAAAAAGAAGAAGCCAACATGGCGGATAATGTTCCTTCCCAAACCTCCAACTTAATCCATTCCCATCAATGCACTTATCATAGACAAGTGGACAATATACATAAAATAACAAAATTAAACATAGTATAAAATAAAATAAAAATTCTAAAAAGTAATTAAATCTCAACTCACGTCATATCTGAACAAGCCACACACAACTACGCCATATACTGACCGCTGGTCACACACAAAATGGCTATTTCCTCTCGGAAGTGATTGATTGTTCTATTTATAGACGCTGACGGGACGTCTCTGATGACAACTTTAACTCTCGCTCTAACTAATTTCAAAATGACTATTTCCTGTTGACTAAAGTGCTAATCCTTATTCTAAATCTCTAATTGCTAAATATCTACAAATTTACCTTATGTACAACCCTATATTAAATTAAACTACAATAAAAATTCTACCTATTACTTTAATTAAACTACACTAACGAAAACCCAATTTAAAATAATCAGAAAAAGAATTCCGAAAAATGACGCAAGACCTAGCCGCTTAACCTCGTTTCAGGGCTTTCACAAAATACAAAACAATATTTACATACATCATTTTTATACCAAACAGTCCCCCAAGTCTATATCTATATTACAAATAATAAAATATATTTACATTAAAAGTCAATTACTTACATTCTCACAAATCATAACACGCTCAGAGCACAGAAACACATTCAAAACAGACCACTCATACAGCACAAAGCAATTAATCACACTTTTAATTTAAGTCACCGACCTACAAATATAAACCGTAATTAACATATCAAAATTTTCTTGGGGGCTCAGTGAGCCACCAGACTCTGTTGGTCCCAGAAGGGGCGCAGACTTTGTGTCCTGTTTCCGGGCGCAGATGACCACTGGGACTGTCCTTTTGATAGTCATCAGTAGGCCTATTCACTGATTCAGTACTACAGTACAATAGGCATATAATACAAAATACACATAGTGACTATATAGTGTCGTCGTAGCGGACTGTAGCATCTACTCCCACTACAGCTTCGCCAGAGCCCTAGCTTCGACACCTTCGGGAGCCGACTGAAGACGCAAGAAGACGTTTATTATTTTTCATGTAGACTATACATTTTCATCTTATATTCGTTGTCTGTAGGCCTACTCTGTGACTGTTGACAGCGCATGGAACTGTTCCCAACGGGATATGCGCTATACAAGTATTATACAAGTATACAAGTATTATTATTTTTATAGACCTATATATATTATCTATAGGCCTACTAACTAACTAACTTGATCTTCAACAGAGACAAACTTGTTTTAAGCCATTAACTCAAAATTATTTAGTGCGGTCAATGCTAACAGTAGGAATTAAGCTTATAACTATATTATATTATACATATAAAATGTTTGCCATTTTAACATTGATTCGTTTTAAAAGTGGATGTTTAATTTACATCACTGATAATATGCGATCGGATATTGATTTCCAAAACATTTTTGGAATTTTTCCTTCTGTGAAATGGCGCGTAGTTGAGTTTTCCATGTAGCCCACTGATCTATAGATCAGTGACGTAGCCTGCCTAACTGTAGGCCTAGATTTCTAACTAAAAACCAAATAAATATGTGAAAAGAAAAATCGGGTGTTGACTTTTAAACTTTGAACCCACTAATTTTAAGTTCACGGTCATGGACTTTTATTTTTTTACCATGGCTTTTACCGTAACTTTTACGTCTACGACAGCTGATCACGATGTATACAACTGGGAATTGTATGATGCCTCTCGCGGTTACCGTTATGTAAGCTCTTCCGCAGTTGTCTGTCAATAAATAATTCACACTGGTAACATTGAAATAGACGACATTTGACGACATAGTCGTTGACGTTGTAAGTCTTAAAAAACTGAAAGCGAAAAAAGCATGTTTCTTAAAGTTAGTTAGGCTAATTAAGCTATACTATATAAAATATATAATATATTAAATATATAGGGCCTATAACTAAAATAACTTATAAGGCAGTATAATTATATATATTAAGCCTTAACTTTAACTTATAGTTATAGTTGCATACTATATTATATTATAGTCTAAGTATAGGATAGGTTATAGGCAGGCAATGAAATTCGAAATTCACAAATGCATTCTTTTTATTATTAGAATATTATTAATTAGGCCTAATTACTAGTTTTAGGCCTACACTAATTAGCCTGGCCTATAGTCTATAGGTTACATATATGCACTTCATTCCACATATCACCTAATTTGCCTAAATTTATAATTAGGCCCTACATAATATATAGTATATAGGCCTCTAGGCCTATACATTAAACTAGAAATATCCCGCGAGGAAACCACGGGGGATAAAGAATTGTAGGCCCAATATATTTTTTTCCACTGCCCCTATTTTGTAAGCATAGGCCTTATAAGTTTTATTTAAATATTAAAGTTGGGAAAAGTTTCATACAATATAGAATATTATAAGGCATAAGGCTTTAGATTTAAAACTTTAGAATTAGAACAGTTTTTATCATTTTTTAAAATTATTGGGATGTAAATTAAGCAAAGAATATATCACATCAATTGCATTCAAAATTTCTGCATTTAACTCACTTAAAACTGCTAGGCCTATTGATTAAAAACATGGCAAAAACATTGCAATTGCCTATTATCACATTCACATATATAAGCAATCCCCCTAAAGCCCTTTATAATAATATTAACTTCGCTTGTAGGCTATCTTATCTTATACATCACAGACGCTCCTTCTATAAAGAAGATTTTTGCGTCCTACACTTATCTGTGGTCCGAGTCTAGTCTTGCATTTTTATTAATGTTTTAAATGATGTTAATTTACTGGTTTTCCTGGTTTGTTCAGGTAACCCATTCCATGCCTGAATGCCACTTGGGAAGAAAGAGTACTTATATGCATTTGTTCTCGCATATGGGGCAAGGAAATTGTTTTTGTCTTTATGATTATCTGAGCTTTGCAACAGGTTGTTATTGGGTTATATTTTTAAATTAGAGTTTAATGCCTTATGTAGGGCCTATTATTACTACTTTACTGCTCTTTGCCCTTCTGTCCTCTAGTGTTTCTAGGTTTAGTGATTTGACTAATGGCAAAAATGGAGTAGCGTACGATACTCCTGTTAATTGGGAATATTCGAATTATTAATGAACCTTGCACTTGCAGCTCTTTTTTGAATTTGTTATAATTTTTTTAATGTTTTCTTTAGTTGATGGGTCCCATACAGATGCTGCATATTATTCCATAGTATATGCCTAACTAATGTGAGATATCATTTTAGTTTTATATTCTTATCACATTTGTAAAAGTTTCTTTTTATAAATCCTTATTTTTAGTTTGATTTTTTTATCATTTCATGTATATGTGTGGCTTAGGCTATTATCAATGAAATGTTTAGGCCTATTGAGTTTACTCTCAAGAAAGTAGGTTAGGGGCCCTGGCCGATATGTAATTAATTTTAAGGAAATATATTTGAAATATATTTTATATTATGTCTAAGACACTTCTATACTACAGAAGATTTATAATGGCACTTTGGTTAAAAATTTAGTCTAGTGGTTTTGAGTCTAGTTTTTAATTTTGATGATGGATAGGTTTAATTAAATGCTGTCAGTACCCCCCACACCCCCTTCTTGTTTCTTCAGTCCACCAAGTTTTACATGCACTAAGTCACTAAGTTTGATAAAAACACAATCATACCCAAAATCAGTTTTTTTTTTAAAATAACAGTTACCGTACTTAAATAAAATTGTAAAAAAAAGCCTATATCAGGGTTCTCACACAGCCTGGAAAGTCTGGAAAAGTCTGGAGGTTAAAAAAAAAATCAAGGTCTGGACAACCTTGAATATTGGCATTTTAGCCCGGAAAAATAGCCTGTCAGCTTGGAAATTTATTATACATTAAAAAAAAAAATGTCAAGGTCAGACAAAAAACGCCAATCCCATTTTTATATGCCATAAACGCCCACTGACCGAGCCTTAGATTAATACCTAATTCACGCCATGTTTAGGTCACTTAGGGGGAGGAGGCGTGTGACCGTTTTGTGACCATTTTCCAAATACGTGATTGGTTAAATCTGCCAACTAGCTCGGCCGATATTTGCAATTTTATATAAACAATTTTGTATTAAAATAACAATAAATTCCGGTATACTTTTTTTTTTTATTATGTCCTATGTGATTGTAAATTTTTACAATCTTAGGGACACTAATTAAGTTATTAAATTCAAATCTCACATAAAATACCAACCAACTTGTAATATTTTAAGGGGATGGTGACTGATGGTGGTTGGGAGAAGGGAGACAATTATCAGTTAAAATATTTGCGAGATACACAATGGCTCTCGTTAATTTTGCCAGGCTGGCTTGTGTACACGGATAATAGGAGGGGCCCTTAAATAAAGGATAGTTACTCATTAACTCATGATATTTTAAAGTAGGCTAGTTATTTAAACTTTCTAATAGTAATTAGGCTTAAATTATACTATAATCCTAATATTCCTTTATATTTCATACTTAGGATACTAACATAACAAACTACTAACGACTACTATATTAATTTAATTTTAGGCCTATTATAAATTTAAATCAAGGATAACTTCTTCACTGTTTACATTTGACTTTTCATTTATGACTAATAATGATTATTGATTTCATAGGGTCAAAAGCAAATATACTACTGTGGGAGTAGAAGTACACAGTCACCCAGTAGATCAGAATAGTGTTGTTCCTGATATTTCTATGTGACCCTATATATGCCCTACCCTATATACTTAATATGAATATAAGACATATTGCATTGAAAAATGGTAGGCTACTTAAATGTATTTACTATTGTTTCTTTATTTTTTAATAAGAATTAAAAGCAAGAAGGAATTAAAAATCTGTTTGTGCTGACCAAGCAGAGCTCAGTCATGTTGACATAATATAATTGTATTTTATGACTATATTACTCAACATTTGTGGTCTTCATTATTTTTTGGTAGCTAATCTCTAGTTGGATTAAAGAAAAACTTGAATGTGATGGCCCATACAGTTTCCCGCCTGCGTCTCCTGACCTATATGTGTCCAGATATATCTCTAGAAACATTTACTTTGCTACGGGACTGTATTGAAGCAGCCACTGGTATTGAAACAGACCTTATAGTAGAGAATAGATTTACAGGTCCAACACCAGACCGAGTGGACCCATTCTCAGGCAAGCTGGCAGATATAGGTACATTTTAATTTTTTTGTTGATATTTTGTCATATTGCCATGTAAGAACCTGTTAAAGTTTTTCAATTTAGGGGTAATTAATAATCATCTAAATCATAAATAATTATTTGAGTCAAACTGCAAAATATATTATTTGTATGATTGGCAGAGAAAACATGTTAAGGTATCTTACAATACTTAAAGCAACAGTGCTTGTGTGACTAATATATGTATTTGATTTAATCTGCTTTGGCTGATCTACTATTTTCTAGTAGATTTGCAAGTAGGCCTAGATGTGGCAATCATGAAAAATGCTTTTTTTTTTCAAGTTATAGAAAATTAGCCTGTCTTTCTTAACAAGTTACTGCAAAGATTTTCACCAGTGTATCCTTATTCCAGCATTGATGTCCGTGTATGTTGAATGTCATCCACCATGCCCCATTCTGTTACATAGTAGTGTTGTGTTTGGGTTTGGTTGAAGTAGCTGAACCAGTTTTGGTTGAAGTAACTGAACCAGTTTTGGTTGAAGTAACTGAACCAGTTTTGGTTGAAGTAACTGAACCAGTTTTGGTTGAAGTAACTGAACCAGTTTTGGTTGAAGTAACTGAACCAGTTTTGGTTGAAGTAACTGAACCAGTTTTGGTTGAAGTAACTGAACCAGTTTTGGTTGAAGTAACTGAACCAGTTTTGGTTGAAGTAACTGAACCAGTTTTGGTTGAAGTAACTGAACCAGTTTTGATTGAAGTAACTGAACCAGGTTTGGTTGAATTAACTGAACCAGTTTTGTACACTACTTTCACTTTGATCATGTCATTCCCACAATATTTAAATACCAGTAGTCAACATTTAAATAGTTTAAATACAAATGCAAAGCTAGCAGTTTTTTTTTCAGTGATAAATTGTTCACACTAGTGAAATAGCATAGTTAATTTAAAAAAAAAAATCCAGTTTTCATTAAGAAAATTTAAAATGTGGGCCGCCATTAACCAAAAGTATCTGTTGACCACTCCAGGCATCAACATATTTTTTCCAGTCATCAAAAGATGTTTGTCTCTTAAAACTTGGCATAAGTTTTACAAGGTTTTTATAATAATATCTTATGTGCAAACATATTTTAATATGAAGTTAAATGAATGTACTTTTCTCTGTGAATAGAATGAATCTTAAATAAAACTATTCTTTTACAGTTATGTGTAGAAATATTTGAGTCTAAACAAAATAAAGACTTACTACTTAATAACAATTATTCTACTCCTTGACAGTTATAATGCACAGTTCTGATTATCTGCGACTAAAAGATGCTAAGCATCCCAACATGCAATTGTGCCCAGCTGCTCCTGTGTATCATCATTTACGTACATCAGACAGAGCTGTTTATTTCACAGAAATCATCATTCACTCAAATAACAAGTAAGCACTGATCCATAGAAACATAACAATATCCATAGTGCATGTTTGATCATTAGTTCATTTTAACAATATCCATAGTGCATGTTTGATCATTAGTTCATTTTAACAATATCCATAGTGCATGTTTGATCATTAGTTCATTTTAACAATATCCATAGTGCATGTTTGATCATTAGTTCATTTTAACAATATCCATAGTGCATGTTTGATCATTAGTTCATTTTAACAATATCCATAGTGCATGTTTGATCATTAGTTCATTTTAACAATATCCATAGTGCATGTTTGATCATTAGTTCATTTTAACAATATCCATAGTGCATGTTTGATCATTAGTTCATTTTAACAATATCCATAGTGCATGTTTGATCATTAGTTCATTTTAACAATATCCATAGTGCATGTTTGATCATTAGTTCATTTTAACAATATCCATAGTGCATGTTTGATCATTAGTTCATTTTAACAATATCCATAGTGCATGTTTGATCATTAGTTCATTTTAACAATATCCATAGTGCATGTTTGATCATTAGTTCATTTTAACAATATCCATAGTGCATGTTTGATCATTAGTTCATTTTAGTGGACATGAAAATTAAGATGTTTACTTAGGATATTATGCTAACCAATCTACATATAAGGTTTAAAAATATGAAACTATCATTAAGAACCATATATTTTTTTAATGTTTCTTTACTGTCATTTTTAGTGTTACAGAAATGATGTAATTTTCTAACAAGTACTAGGCCAATCTAACATGTACTAGGCCAATCTAACAAGTACTAGGCCAATCTAACATGTACTAGGCCAATCTAACATGTACTAGGCCAATCTAACATGTACTAGGCCAATCTAACATGTACTAGGCCAATCTAACAAGTACTAGACCAATCTAACAAGTACTAGACCAATCTAACAAGTACTAGACCAATCTAACAAGTACTAGACCAATCTAACATGTACTAGGCCAATCTAACAAGTACTAGACCAATCTAACAAGTACTAGGCCAATCTAACAAGTACTAGACCAATCTAACATGTACTAGACCAATCTAAGATGTACTAGGCCAATCTATCAAGTACTAGACCAATCTAACATGTACTAGGCCAATCTATCAAGTACTAGACCAATCTAACATGTACTAGGCCAATCTATCAAGTACTAAACCATTCTAAGATGTGCTAGGCCAATCTTAGCTGTACTAGGCCATTCTAAGATGTACTAGGCAATCTATAAAGTACTAAACCATTCTAAGATGTGCTAGGCCAATCTTAGCTGTACTAGGCCATTCTAAGATGTACTAGGCAATCTATCAAGTACTAAACCATTCTATGATGTGCTAGGCCAATCTTAGCTGTACTAGGCCATTCTAAGATGTACTATGCAATCTATCAAGTACTAAACCATTCTATGATGTGCTAGGCCAATCTTAGCTGTACTAGGCCATTCTAAGATGTACTAGGCAATCTATCAAGTACTAGGCCAATCTAAGCTGTACTACTACGAGGCCATCTAACAAGTACTAGGCCAATCTAAGATGTACTAGGCCAATCTTTGCCACCACTGATGTCTCTCAGCTTATTTCCTCTCATTACTGTATTTTCATTTTTTTTTTCATGTGTTCTGACCACACAAATAAAATACTACCATGCACATTCTCAGTATTAGTGAAATAAAGCACTTACTGTTCTGACCACACAAATAAAATACTACCATGCACATTCTCAATATTAGTGAAATTAAGCACTTACTGTTCTGACCACACAAATAAAATACTACCATGCACATTCTCAATATTAGTGAAATTAAGCACTTACTGTTCTGACCACACAAATAAAATACTACCATGCACATTCTCAATATTAGTGAAATTAAGCACTTACTGTTCTGACCACACAAATAAAATACTACCATGCACATTCTCAATATTAGTGAAATTAAGCACTTACTGTTCTGACCACACAAATAAAATACTACCATGCACATTCTCAGTATTAGTGAAATTAAGCACTTACTGTTCTGACCACACAAATAAAATACTACCATGCACATTCTCAATATTAGTGAAATTAAGCACTTACTGTTCTGACCACACAAATAAAATACTACCATGCACATTCTCAGTATTAGTAAAATTAAGCTCTTACTGTTCTGACCACACAAATAAAATACTACCATGCACATTCTCAGTATTAGTGAAATTAAGCACTTACTGTTCTGACCACACAAATAAAATACTACCATGCACATTCTCAGTATTAGTGAAATTAAGCACTTACTGTTCTGACCACACAAATAAAATACTACCATGCACATTCTCAGTATTAGTGAAATTAAGCACTTACTGTTCTGACCACACAAATAAAATACTACCATGCACATTCTCAGTATTATTTTAATTAAGCACTTACTGTTCTGACCAGACAAATAAAATACTACCATGCACATTCTCAGTATTAGTGAAATTAAGCACTTACTGTTCTGACCACACAAATAAAATACTACCATGCACATTCTCAGTATTAGTGAAATTAAGCACTTACTGTTCTGACCACACAAATAAAATACTACCATGCACATTCTCAGTATTAGTGAAATTAAGCACTTACTGTTCTGACCACACAAATAAAATACTACCATGCACATTCTCAGTATTATTTTAATTAAGCACTTACTGTTCTGACCAGACAAATAAAATACTACCATGCACATTCTCAGTATTAGTGAAATTAAGCACTTACTGTTCTGACCACACAAATAAAATACTACCATGCACATTCTCAGTATTAGTGAAATTAAGCACTTACTGTTCTGACCACACAAATAAAATACTACCATGCACATTCTCAGTATTAGTGAAATTAAGCACTTACTGTTCTGACCACACAAATAAAATACTACCATGCACATTCTCAGTATTAGTGAGATTAAGCACTTACTGTTCTGATTACACAAATAAAATACTACCATGCACATTCTCAGTATTAGTGAAATTAAGCACTTACTGTTTTGACCACACAAATAAAATACTACCATGCACATTCTCAGTATTAGTAAAATTAAGCTCTTACTGTTCTGACCACACAAATAAAATACTACCATGCACATTCTCAGTATTAGTAAAATTAAGCTCTTACTGTTCTGACCACACAAATAAAATACTACCATGCACATTCTCAGTATTAGTAAAATTAAGCACTTACTGTTCTGACCAGACAAATAAAATACTACCATGCACATTCTCAGTATTAGTAAAATTAAGCTCTTACTGTTCTGACCACACAAATAAAATACTACCATGCACATTCTCAGTATTAGTAAAATTAAGCTCTTACTGTTCTGACCACACAAATAAAATACTACCATGCACATTCTCAGTATTAGTAAAATTAAGCTCTTACTGTTCTGACCACACAAATAAAATACTACCATGCACATTCTCAGTATTAGTAAAATTAAGCACTTACTGTTCTGACCACACAAATAAAATCCTACCATGCACATTCTCAGTATTAGTGAAATTAAGCACTTACTGTTCTGACCACACAAATAAAATACTACCATGCACATTCTCAGTATTAGTGAAATTAAGCACTTACTGTTCTGACCACACAAATAAAATACTACCATGCACATTCTCAGTATTAGTGAAATTAAGCACTTACTGTTCTGACCACACAAATAAAATACTACCATGCACATTCTCAGTATTAGTAAAATTAAGCACTTACTGTTCTGACCACACAAATAAAATACTACCATGCACATTCTCAGTATTAGTGAAATTAAGCACTTACTGTTCTGACCACACAAATAAAATACTACCATGCACATTCTCAGTATTAGTAAAATTAAGCTCTTACTGTTCTGACCAGACAAATAAAATACTACCATGCACATTCTCAGTATTAGTGAAATTAAGCACTTACTGTTCTGACCAGACAAATAAAATACTACCATGCACATTCTCAGTATTAGTGAAATTAAGCACTTACTGTTCTGACCACACAAATAAAATACTACCATGCACATTCTCAATATTAGTGAAATTAAGCACTTACTGTTCTGACCACACAAATAAAATACTACCATGCACATTCTCAATATTAGTGAAATTAAGCACTTACTGTTCTGACCACACAAATAAAATACTACCATGCACATTCTCAATATTAGTGAAATTAAGCACTTACTGTTCTGACCACACAAATAAAATACTACCATGCACATTCTCAATATTAGTGAAATTAAGCACTTACTGTTCTGACCACACAAATAAAATACTACCATGCACATTCTCAATATTAGTGAAATTAAGCACTTACTGTTCTGACCACACAAATAAAATACTACCATGCACATTCTCAATATTAGTGAAATTAAGCACTTACTGTTCTGACCACACAAATAAAATACTACCATGCACATTCTCAATATTAGTGAAATTAAGCACTTACTGTTCTGACCACACAAATAAAATACTACCATGCACATTCTCAGTATTAGTGAAATAAAGCACTTACTGTTCTGACCACACAAATAAAATACTACCATGCACATTCTCAATATTAGTGAAATTAAGCACTTACTGTTCTGACCACACAAATAAAATACTACCATGCACATTCTCAATATTAGTGAAATTAAGCACTTACTGTTCTGACCACACAAATAAAATACTACCATGCACATTCTCAATATTAGTGAAATTAAGCACTTACTGTTCTGACCACACAAATAAAATACTACCATGCACATTCTCAATATTAGTGAAATTAAGCACTTACTGTTCTGACCACACAAATAAAATACTACCATGCACATTCTCAGTATTAGTGAAATTAAGCACTTACTGTTCTGACCACACAAATAAAATACTACCATGCACATTCTCAATATTAGTGAAATTAAGCACTTACTGTTCTGACCACACAAATAAAATACTACCATGCACATTCTCAGTATTAGTAAAATTAAGCTCTTACTGTTCTGACCACACAAATAAAATACTACCATGCACATTCTCAGTATTAGTGAAATTAAGCACTTACTGTTCTGACCAGACAAATAAAATACTACCATGCACATTCTCAGTATTAGTGAAATTAAGCACTTACTGTTCTGACCACACAAATAAAATACTACCATGCACATTCTCAGTATTAGTGAAATTAAGCACTTACTGTTCTGACCACACAAATAAAATAATACCATGCACATTCTCATTATTAGTGAAATTAAGCACTTACTGTTCTGATCAGACAAATAAAATACTACCATGCACATTCTCAATATTAGTGAAATTAAGCACTTACTGTTCTGACCACACAAATAAAATACTACCATGCACATTCTCAGTATTAGTGAAATTAAGCACTTACTGTTCTGACCACACAAATAAAATACTACCATGCACATTCTCAATATTAGTGAAATTAAGCACTTACTGTTCTGACCACACAAATAAAATACTACCATGCACATTCTCAGTATTAGTGAAATTAAGCACTTACTGTTTTGACCAGACAAATAAAATACTACCATGCACATTCTCAGTATTAGTAAAATTAAGCTCTTACTGTTCTGACCAGACAAATAAAATACTACCATGCACATTCTCAGTATTAGTGAAATTAAGCACTTACTGTTCTGACCACACAAATAAAATACTACCATGCACATTCTCAGTATTAGTGAAATTAAGCACTTACTGTTCTGACCACACAAATAAAATACTACCATGCGCATTCTCAGTATTAGTGAAATTAAGCACTTACTGTTCTGACCAGACAAATAAAATACTACCATGCACATTCTCAGTATTAGTGAAATTAAGCACTTACTGTTCTGACCACACAAATAAAATACTACCATGCACATTCTCAGTATTAGTGAAATTAAGCACTTACTGTTCTGACCAGACAAATAAAATACTACCATGCACATTCTCAGTATTAGTGAAATTAAGCACTTACTGTTCTGACCACACAAATAAAATACTACCATGCACATTCTCAGTATTATTTTAATTAAGCACTTACTGTTCTGACCAGACAAATAAAATACTACCATGCACATTCTCAGTATTAGTGAAATTAAGCACTTACTGTTCTGACCACACAAATAAAATACTACCATGCACTTTCTCAGTATTAGTGAAATTAAGCACTTACTGTTCTGACCACACAAATAAAATACTACCATGCACATTCTCAATATTAGTGAAATTAAGCACTTACTGTTCTGACCACACAAATAAAATACTACCATGCACATTCTCAGTATTAGTGAAATTAAGCACTTACTGTTCTGACCAGACAAATAAAATACTACCATGCACATTCTCAGTATTAGTGAAATTAAGCACTTACTGTTCTGACCACACAAATAAAATACTACCATGCACATTCTCAATATTAGTGAAATTAAGCACTTACTGTTCTGACCACACAAATAAAATACTACCATGCACATTCTCAGTATTAGTGAAATTAAGCACTTACTGTTCTGACCAGACAAATAAAATACTACCATGCACATTCTCAGTATTAGTGAAATTAAGCACTTACTGTTCTGACCACACAAATAAAATAATACCATGCACATTCTCATTATTAGTGAAATTAAGCACTTACTGTTCTGATCAGACAAATAAAATACTACCATGCACATTCTCAATATTAGTGAAATTAAGCACTTACTGTTCTGACCACACAAATAAAATACTACCATGCACATTCTCAGTATTAGTGAAATTAAGCACTTACTGTTCTGACCACACAAATAAAATACTACCATGCACATTCTCAATATTAGTGAAATTAAGCACTCACTGTTCTGACCACACAAATAAAATACTACCATGCACATTCTCAGTATTAGTGAAATTAAGCACTTACTGTTTTGACCAGACAAATAAAATACTACCATGCACATTCTCAGTATTAGTAAAATTAAGCTCTTACTGTTCTGACCAGACAAATAAAATACTACCATGCACATTCTCAGTATTAGTGAAATTAAGCACTTACTGTTCTGACCACACAAATAAAATACTACCATGCACATTCTCAGTATTAGTGAAATTAAGCACTTACTGTTCTGACCACACAAATAAAATACTACCATGCGCATTCTCAGTATTAGTGAAATTAAGCACTTACTGTTCTGACCAGACAAATAAAATACTACCATGCACATTCTCAGTATTAGTGAAATTAAGCACTTACTGTTCTGACCACACAAATAAAATACTACCATGCACATTCTCAATATTAGTGAAATTAAGCACTCACTGTTCTGACCACACAAATAAAATACTACCATGCACATTCTCAGTATTAGTGAAATTAAGCACTTACTGTTTTGACCAGACAAATAAAATACTACCATGCACATTCTCAGTATTAGTAAAATTAAGCTCTTACTGTTCTGACCAGACAAATAAAATACTACCATGCACATTCTCAGTATTAGTGAAATTAAGCACTTACTGTTCTGACCACACAAATAAAATACTACCATGCACATTCTCAGTATTAGTGAAATTAAGCACTTACTGTTCTGACCACACAAATAAAATACTACCATGCGCATTCTCAGTATTAGTGAAATTAAGCACTTACTGTTCTGACCAGACAAATAAAATACTACCATGCACATTCTCAGTATTAGTGAAATTAAGCACTTACTGTTCTGACCACACAAATAAAATACTACCATGCACATTCTCAGTATTAGTGAAATTAAGCACTTACTGTTCTGACCAGACAAATAAAATACTACCATGCACATTCTCAGTATTAGTGAAATTAAGCACTTACTGTTCTGACCACACAAATAAAATACTACCATGCACATTCTCAGTATTATTTTAATTAAGCACTTACTGTTCTGACCAGACAAATAAAATACTACCATGCACATTCTCAGTATTAGTGAAATTAAGCACTTACTGTTCTGACCACACAAATAAAATACTACCATGCACTTTCTCAGTATTAGTGAAATTAAGCACTTACTGTTCTGACCACACAAATAAAATACTACCATGCACATTCTCAATATTAGTGAAATTAAGCACTTACTGTTCTGACCACACAAATAAAATACTACCATGCACATTCTCAGTATTAGTGAAATTAAGCACTTACTGTTCTGACCAGACAAATAAAATACTACCATGCACATTCTCAGTATTAGTGAAATTAAGCACTTACTGTTCTGACCACACAAATAAAATACTACCATGCACATTCTCAGTATTAGTGAAATTAAGCACTTACTGTTCTGACCACACAAATAAAATACTACCATGCACATTCTCAGTATTAGTGAAATTAAGCACTTACTGTTCTGACCACACAAATAAAATACTACCATGCACATTCTCAATATTAGTGAAATTAAGCACTTACTGTTCTGACCACACAAATAAAATACTACCATGCACATTCTCAGTATTAGTGAAATTAAGCACTTACTGTTCTGACCAGACAAATAAAATACTACCATGCACATTCTCAGTATTAGTGAAATTAAGCACTTACTGTTCTGACCAGACAAATAAAATACTACCATGCACATTCTCAGTATTAGTGAAATTAAGCACTTACTGTTCTGACCACACAAATAAAATACTACCATGCACATTCTCAGTATTAGTGAAATTAAGCACTTACTGTTCTGACCAGACAAATAAAATACTACCATGCACATTCTCAGTATTAGTGAAATTAAGCACTTACTGTTCTGACCAGACAAATAAAATACTACCATGCACATTCTCAGTATTAGTGAAATTAAGCACTTACTGTTCTGACCAGACAAATAAAATACTACCATGCACATTCTCAGTATTAGTGAAATTAAGCAACCCTAAGTATTAATGACTGTAGTTTATTGTCAGTTCTTTAGTATATAGGCTGTTTGTACCTACCTGTTCATTGTCAGTTCTTTAGTTTATAGGCTGTTTGTACCTACCTGTTCATTGTCAGTTCTTTAGTATATAGGCTGTTTGTACCTACCTGTTCATTGTCAGTTCTTTAGTATATAGGCTGTTTGTACCTACCTGTTCATTGTCAGTTCTTTAGTATATAGGCTGTTTGTACCTACCTGTTCATTGTCAGTTCTTTAGTATATAGGCTGTTTGTACCTACCTGTTCACTCTGTATACTTTACATTCATTTCAGAATACTTTCTGACTTTCCATACAGTAATTGTACATTAACTCATTCCGTGCCGGGGGGTTAACCGCGTTTGTGCCAGGCCATTTTTAGGCTGCTAGAATTTTTTTATGGTGCCATAATTTATTCATAAATTTCTAAAGGTATTTGTTTAGCAAGATACCTGTATTTCATATCAAATTAAAGGAAATTAAACAGGTAATAATAATAAGTAGAAGTTAAAACAATATTATAATAATAGTTACATCTTTATTAGTAATTTTTTAATATCAAATTTTTTTTATAAAAAAAAGGAGCAAAAAAAATTGATCTTAACAGATTTTTTTATGGTATGCGTAGCAGATATCCTATCCAGCTTCAAACCACTAAAAGTATATCTATCCCTGATCAGAATGCATTTTGAATTTTTTAAATATCCCATATAGTTACTGAGTTATACGCATTTTTGTAATATTAGTATCAACCGGCAAATGCGTTGTCATTCGTTTGAGAATATAAAAAGTTGAATTAATAGGCTATAGCAACAAAATAAGCTATGAAAACCAAATCGACCATATATGGTGGATTGGCACGGAATGAGTTAAGTCTATGACAAATTCTCAATCAAGTGTTATTATGTTAATTTGTATATATTTATCTTAAATTTTAGAGAAAAATACAAAACGCTGAAAGAATTAAAAGGTTGTTCTTGGGCCTACAACAGTGCCCGTTCACTTAGTGGTAATCTTATTGTACTGGATTTCTTGAAGAAACATCTCAAGACTGATGCCTCATACTTTGGTAATATTGTAGAATCTGGTGAGATACAATTTTCTTGTTTTATATTTTAGTTGTTGTCACGATTCTGGACTGAACCGTAACCTTATTAGCACCCTCAGTCAGATAGCATACATAGATAGACCCAAGCATAGCAAGCGAACCTTAGATTAGCGCAAAGTCTAGGTTAGGAAGAAGAGAGTAGGGGACGCCATTACCTCTTCCCCTCTTCTTACGCAAGTGAAATCCTCCAGCACTCTTCTCCTCACCTCTCTTTAACCCTCTCTGCACTCTTTCATTCCCGTATTCAGAGTTTGCTACTTGATTCAGCCAACTTGGTATTACACTATTTGTATGTGTGATTGTATGTGTGTGTATTCTTTAATGTATGTATATATATATTCTATTATGCTGTCAATTATGATTCATGTTGTATTTGGATAGTAACTACTCATTTATTTTGCTAAACTCAGCATACATGTAAAACCCCCACCCACCTGTAGACACCCCCACCCACTTCTACCCCTTTTTCATTATCTCCCCTCTTCGTCCCTTACTCAGCGCCCGTGGTCAAGCCCTTGATCCACTCGTCGTAGTGACATCTGGCCAGCGAAGCGTCTCGCACATACGTAAGCGCCTCGGGCTGAGCTCGACCAGAACCAATAGACACAGGTACATCAAGGGAGATAGTCATTATCTTATCCTTTGTATCTCCGTATACGTCCACACCCCCCCTTCGCCCCACCCCGCAAAGTCGGCGGTACTAATTGTTCACCTACACCCACTCCTAATTTCTCCCCCCCCCCCCCCCAATAGTCAATCCTCTATGCAAGTATATTTCAAACCAGCCAACCAGAACATATGTAATTCTAAACTAATGTAGCTATCCAATCAAATTGACCACTGATCCCGTGACTAAAATCCACGAAAGCGCGCTTAACTAGTTTTAGGGCACTTCGGCTCAAGCGTTAGGTGGAGAAACTTGTTCGATTCTAGCATTCACTGATTCAGTTCGTTCCATAGGATATACCGCCTGCATGTGTATAGATAGATATTTTGCCAGTATAAGTATTTTCATGAACACAGCTACGTTTACCTAGCAGTACCATGTGTTGAGTGTTAACTGAAGCCTGTGCAAATTCGTATATGTATCTTGCCATTGAGTGAAGAATTGAAATGATAATAAACACCTGAACTTAACCAGCGATTTATTTGCCTACTTAGAACTATCTGTTGTGTCCGTCATAATATCTAACGAGCCAGAGAGAGAAATAATAATTATTCCAGGTAACTCATATCCCAAGACGACCTGCCACCAATACCCCACTCACCTACGGCTCCGCACCCCTCTCATTGTCCAACTTCTGCCAGGTTAATGCCCTAATCGTAAACACATCCTGACAGTTGTCTGCATTCTTCCTAGTTAAGAAAAGAGTATTATCTGGTTATTTGAAAGTGGTGGTTGTCTAATATACAGTGGTACCTCGGGTTATGAACTTAATTTGTTACAGAACTTGGTTCGTAACTTGAAACCTTTGTAACTCAAAGCATTGAAATCAATGAAATATGGAAATACCTTTAAGATAAAAGAATCTTTCTTTTTTTATTAACATCCAGCCGTTTACCTGATAAAACCCAAAGAATAATTTTACTTCATGTATTAAATAAAGTTAATAAAGAAAAAAAAAACAACCAAAGAAATAAAATGTAAAATAAAAAAAGAAAGATATAGTCTAACTTTCTTACTGACAAAACTATCGTGGGAAACTGATCACTTTCTATGCTATTCTTACTGACAAAACTATCATGGGAAATTGATCACTTTCTATGCTATTCTTACTGACAAAACTATCATGGGAAATTGATCACTTTCTATGCTATTCTTACTGACAAAACTATCATGGGAAATTGATCACTTTCTATGCTATTCTTACTGACAAAACTATCATGGGAAATTGATCACTTTCTATGCTATTCTTACTGACAAAACTATCATGGGAAATTGATCACTTTCTATGCTATTCTTACTGACAAAACTATCATGGGAAATTGATCACTTTCTATGCTATTCTTACTGACAAAACTATCATGGGAAATTGATCACTTTCTATGCTATTCTTACTGACAAAACTATCATGGGAAATTGATCACTTTCTATGCTATTCTTACTGACAAAACTATCATGGGAAATTGATCACTTTCTATGCTATTCTTACTGACAAAACTATCATGGGAAATTGAAGTCTTAACCATTCTATTTAATAATTTAAAAATGTAAATATTGACATACTTACTAGATTCGATGATCATGTTGACTCCTTATTTTGACGTATACAAATCTAACATGCAAATGGTGGTCATCTTGAAACAATTATCTTTTAACAAATAATGGAGCAGTGTAGCAAAATATGATCATCAAATATTTCTTTTACATTTAAGTTTCAAATTAGATAGTTTGGTCTAGTTTTAAGTATTACAAAATAAAAAATAATAATTTTAAAACAATTTTTTTCTTCCTCGTACAAAGTTACCCCGAAGGCCCAAAGTTACCCCATTTGACAGGATCATCTAAATCAGCACAAACAAACATCTGGTGCCCCTACCCCTGTAGACTGGTTAGGAGCAGTGCTTTTTTTCTAATGTAACGTGCCGGAACGCTCAGCGTTCCGGCACCTTTTTTCCATAGACTACTAATTTCAGTGTTATTTCTCTTTATGACACGACGGACATAAATAGGAGTTCCGGTACGTTTTATAGGAGTTCTGGTACTTTTTATAGGAGTTCCGGTACCTTTTTTTTTAATAGAAAAAAGCACTGGTTAGGAATAAAGAAAAATAATGTTAATGATTGTGGAAAACATGATCAAGGGATGAAAATGTCTAGACAGTATTGGTCAATTTATGGGTTATGAGAGGTAGAGGTTAATCAAGGAAGAGAAGAAATTTAAATATGAAAGAAAAAATGTTTTGATGTTTCCACCTAGCAACAGCTCCACATAAAATCTCAACAATGTTTAGTTTTTTTAGCTTTAACAATTTCTTTTATCGTTTAGTTTTTAGTCAGCTTTAAAAATAATAAGCTTTGATTAATTACTTTATTACCACTATAAAATTTCTTGATTATATAAACAATTTAATGACATAATCATAGAGTAGGCTTAGTAGCTGATTGTATTAAAATGTTGGTAAAATGTTATAATGATGTTCATTAAAAAAAATATGTGAAAATATGTTTATTAAAACTTTTACAAATTCTCTCCCCTATTAACAAAAAATTAGGTTCCCATTTGAACTCAATAAAGTTGGTTCGAGATCACAGCATAACAGCAGCTGCTGTTGATTCAGTAGTTTTAGCTGGCTATCTTAGGGAACATGTGGATCACATTGACAGTTTTACATCCATTCAGACATTAGGACCTTTGCCAATCTATCCAACCCTCTTCAATGCCAAATTGCCAGGTAAGAATTGCTATTTAAACAAAACCTTATAAAGTGCTTGAGTAACTTGATTGTTGTAGACAGTATTATTTAGACCTACTTTTATTTGTAAAAAGTATTATATAGATTTACATTTTTTTGTAGACAGTTTAATTTAGACTTATTTTTATTTTAGACAGTATTATGTAGTCCTACTTTTATTTGTAAACAGTATTATATACCGTATATACTCGCGTATAAGTCGTACTTTTTTTTAACTAAAAATTTCTACAAAAAGTAAGGATGCTACTTATACATATAACACTGTTTTAAAATGTTCAAAAAACATCACTACTCTGTCATTAAGCTGCAAATATCACTTTTATCGGTGGTTATTATGATGTAGAATTACTAGGCTATTGCTTAAGCCTACATTTTACATCAAAAAGCTTTCGTAGGTGTAAATATACTATCTTTATATAACTGAAATTGAAATTGACAAATATTTTAGGTTTTTGAAACCTCCATACCCTTTCCTTTTGAACTGATTTTGTATTGCCGAAACGTGGCGTATTTATAAGTTACCGCTATAGTATGACAAACGGCATAGGAACTTGAGTAGGAATGGGGACTTAGATGAAGAAATAGATACCTTACCTTCTCATATCACCAATGTCTGTAGGCTTATTGATCGGTTGTTTAAAATAAATGAAGTCCTGCCTTTTTCCAAATTATGGTGAATATTTAGTAACTTTTAGGTTTAAAAGGTATGCATTTTTTAGAAGTTAAAAGACAGTGTAACCCCTGGATGTCGTGGTGTGACTTATGCGCAGATCAATGACAACATATAAGAAAAAAATCTTAAACTAGGGGTGCGACTTATCCACCTGCGCAACTTATATTATATGCGATTATATATGCTAGCTTACTTTTTTTTGTAAACAGTATTATATAGATTTACCTTTATTTGTAAACTGTATTATTTAGAGCTACTTTAATTTGTAGACAGTATTATGTAGGACTTATCCACCAGCACAACTTATACGCGATTATATATGGTAGCTTACTTTTATTTGTAAACAGTATTAATATTATATAGATTTACCTTTATTTGTAAACTGTATTATTTAGACCTACTTTAATTTGTAGACAGTATTATGTAGTCCTACTTTTATTTATTATCTTCTTCTATTAACCAGTCAGGTTAATTGTTATCTTGAGTGCGGAATAATGTATGTCTCAAGTTGGTTAGCTTGGGGTATTCAAGTAGAAATTTTTCTTCTGTTTTATGTGTATGGGGGCAATCTCTATGTGTTGGGTTTATTCTGTTTATGCACTCATGTCATGTTCTTGGAATATGGCTGATACATCGTTGTTTGCAGGGGAGGAATGTTATGTTGTCTTGCTTGTTGGTCTTGTTCATTTCTCTGTACGGTATAGTTTTCTTCCAGTTGTTCCTTGATTAGCCATTCTTTCTGAAAATTGTTTTTTTAGAATGCTACTGCTACATACTACTGTGTTGTGGCTGTCAGGTCTTTCATGCATCATTTTGCTTCCTTTCTAGAACGAACTGGTGTGTCATGGTATCTATTGTAGAGTTATGTTGATGCTGTATGTATTTACAAGGTATCCGTTGTATGTTCTAGTTAGCTGATTTCTGTAAAGCTTGTTGCAAGCTATATTTGTCTAAAGTGCTGATTGGAAGTCTGTGAAGATTACTCTATCTGTAGGGGTGAGCTGTTTATTGTTATATTTTTGTTGTTATATTAATGTTCTACTATCTCAAGAGCAATGTTCATGGCATCTATTTCTGCTTGAAAATGTTTTTTAAAACCATTGAGTGATCTTGATGCCTTTGGCCTGCAGCACAAATATTACATTTTGCTTTTCTACTGTGGATGCTGCCACACCAACAATGTTTTTATTATAGCTGCTCAAATATAAAAAATGAAATGGTTCACACTATTACAGCAACTCCAACTCCATGTAACTCAAATAAAAAGATCGTTTCAAAGAAAACATTAAAAGTCATTTCCATTCACTTTCAATTAAACATAAAGTTATGTTGTGAAGGCCTACTTGGTTTCTTGAAATGCTTAAAGTAAAAACAGCATAGATATTTTCACAAGTTAACCAAAAGAAATTAATGCATTGAAGCTGAAGGGATGTCAGTTTATTATATTTATACTACATTGTTGACAAGGGAGATAAAATGTTGAGTTTCACAGGCTTTGGAACATAATTTCACTAGTGTAATTTTATGATTTATGAAGGCTTTTTAAAAGTTTTTTTTTTGCTGTATGTAGCCTAAATGTAATGAACATTTTAAAGTTTCTTAGAAAAAAATTCATGTCTTTTCTTACAAATGTTGCACTTCAGATTATCAATGCACATTACAAAATCTTATTTTTGTTCTTTTTGCCCAGAAAAATTGAAACAGACTATCACTGAGGCTTTGCTCACTATGGATAAATCTGACTTGTGGTCAGAAAAACTTGAGTCTGTTGGGATTCTTAAATTTATTAATGTTGATGAAGACTTGTACTTAATGGAAAAGAACATTCAAACAAGTGCTTCAGGAATGAGTATCAACGCTACTTATTATTAATATATTATTAATAGGTTACATCTTCAATTATGCTGCTGCCATTTTATACAAGCATTTTGAGATGTTATATATTTATAACAGTAATGGAAATTGCCATATGAAGGACCAACGATATAAGCAAGATTTTATTTTCATTATTAATTATTATGTTATGCATACAGATCTTATTACTAATGTATCTAAAGATTTTCTTTAGTTTGTTCATTATATTATATATATTATTATTCTCAATGATTTATTATACATTATTTTTAGCAATGATAAAAGTTGGCATGCATGGCAAACAATGTTTCTGACCAAATTTTGTATGATAACTTTATAATACTAGACTATTTCTTTTCATTTTTTTTTTAAATTTAAATATTGGAGGAGAGGATAAAACTTTGGTCAACTGTTACTCAAATATGTTTACCATTAACAATTTATTGACTATTATTCTGTAATGTAAAGGTTCTTTTTCTGGTTTGAAATTGTAATCTTACTTGTAGATTGCATTTTTATCTTTGAACTAAATGAACAAGTTAACACCTCCCTACAACAATTACAATCAATCTTTTTAGCATCTTATTTAGATTTTTTTTTATTAAATTGCATTTCATATCTATGTTCAATAATGAAAAAATATAAATATACAATAAAAATTAAAAGCAAAGATAAAAAGCAATTCTGTATTGTTTTATATGTAACATCCATTCTATTTAATGAAACATTCACTGAACAAGCACTTGGGATATCTTTTGTAAAGAAATAAAACTTGAAATCATACTCTAATCAAATTGATAGGCAAATTTATTCAAATAAATTAAGAAGTCACAAATATAAGACAAGGTCAGAGACAAAAGTACAACTTTCTTACAAAATTCTTATGTATGTCAGTGTTGCAAACCAATAGGACATAAGAATCAGACCCGGTTTTCACAGATTAATACTTTTTGAGTTAAGTTCTAGAAAATATCTGTAAAAAAAAAAAGAAGGAACAAATATAAACAGCCCTTACTGCAAAAGATGTGTATTTATACTAAGTTAAATGGACAACACTGCTAATGACATGTCTTATGCATTTAGACATTTTAACAACCTGATTATTCACCCAAAGCCTGTTCTGTTGTATTGAAAGGATTACTTTGTACACGAGAGATCATTGATGCACAAGTACCAAACAGGTCAATTATTAGTAACAAACAGGTCAATTATAAAAGACATCATAACAAAATACACAGTTAAGCATACCAGACATTAAAGTCGTGATGCTTAAATTTAGTTATAAAAAAAAAACTAACATTTCTAGTAAAATGTATTAAAAATAAACATTAAATTGAATATGCAAAGCTTGTAATTGTCATTCATTCTGTTAGCACACTCACATTTAAATCTTTCTTTCGGAGCAAAAGTACCATAAGAAAAACACATCCTTTATTTATTATTTCATTTAGTTAACAAATATAGTTTTGATTACAGAACAAAGCTAGAAAATGACTTCAATATTTAGTAAAAAAAATAAAAATAATAGTGCACATTTTGGGGGGATGAAAGGTAACAAAAATGAGCCTTTTTTTTTTGTCTGCTGAATAAAATAATTATGTTTAATTTGTATACATTGTTTCTTTTTACGGTACCGGTACTGAAATATTAAAATGAAATCAAAATGTAAAAACACGGCAGTCAGTCATTGACTAATTTAAAAATAAACAAGATACAAATACAATGTGAAATGATAAATCTCTGTCAACAAATGTAGGCATATTGTGGTATATTTTAACACACACTCTTTTGGTTTTAAAATAGATTACAAATGCCAAGCTGACTATTTCTTATTGTAAAAAAAAGAGTGCATAACTTGATAAAAACAAAGCTAATAGGATGACAAAATACTCTTTGAAAACCAATGATCTTTGAACCAAGATGGTGGACACTGCATCTGTACTTGACCTGACATATATAAATGTTGAAACAAATTGTCTGGACACACTACTCCTCTTGTACTGCTGTAACTATTGAGTATGACCTACTTGGTTGAGCTTGGCATTAGGCAGTATTAGCTTCTGGTTGGTGGGCCTGGTTGGCATCTTGTGGTTTCATAACATCAGGCAGTTCTGGTGGACTAGACAAAGGATGAATATCTAGCTGTTCCCAATCACCTTCTGGAAAACAAAATGAAAGATTTTGAAATTTAAACAAACCATAGTGTGTCAATCAGTGTTACACCAAGAACACACTGAGCATGCAAAATGTAATTGCACGGAAAGACACTATATAAATAACCATCATCATCATTAGCATTAAGTTTACCTTCTGTTCTAAATATCAGACCAATGGTAGCAGGAGACTGGGCTCTAGCCACTGTACTTGTATATCCATAATCTGATAAGGCTTTGTGGTCATCTGACATAACCTGACCAATAGAAGGAAAATATTTTCTTTGGCTTTTTTAGGCATATTGATTTTTCATTTAAAATTGACTAATAAGTTTTCCTCTTCTAGATACAGATCAGTTCAATCTCATTACCGATATTATACTATCTATGTCTTTAAATGTGATTACATTGTAATAGAAAGGAAATAGTTGATTGATTATTGTCCAAAGAATAATTTCACTCATAGAAATCACGTTTCTAGTAAATATAAAAGCAATTTCCTACAACAGTATAGTATGTCAATACAAATAATTTAATAAATATAAATGATAAATGGCAGCACAAAGAATATTGAAACTTGAGACATTTGAAGCAAAGCTGACCGGCTGAAATACTACTGAAGTGTACACAAATATATAAACATTAATTGAATCTACAAGTTATAGTTATAGCGAACAGTAAAAAATCAAGGATTTAAAGCAGGAAAGCTTTGGATCCCAAAGTAAAGTCAAGTCTTCTTAAGACATCCATGTTCATCAGAGAGACTGGCCATTAAAATCAAAATGTGGATGTCACAACTCAATTGGTCTTGTACATTTTGTTAACTTTACACTGAGTCAATTAGGCACACATGCCTACCCTCACTCAATGTAATCACCAATGGGGAACACTGAGTCAATTAGGCACACATGCCTACCCTCACTCAATGTAATCACCAATGGGGAACACTGAGTCAATTAGGCACACATGCCTACCCTCACTCAATGTAATCACCAATGGGGAACACTGAGTCAATTAGGCACACCTGCCTACCCTCACTCAATGTAATCACCAATGGGGAACACTGAGTCAATTAGGCACACATGCCTACCCTCACTCAATGTAAGCACCAATGGGGAACACTGAGTCAATTAGGCACACATGCCTACCCTCACTCAATGTAATCACCAATGGGGAACACTGAGTCAATTAGGCACACATGCCTACCCTCACTCAATGTAATCACCAATGGGGAACACTGAGTCAATTAGGCACACATGCCTACCCTCACTCAATGTAATCACCAATGGGGAACACTGAGTCAATTAGGCACACATGCCTACCCTCACTCAATGTAATCACCAATGGGGAACACTGAGTCAATTAGGCACACATGCCTACCCTCACTCAATGTAATCACCAATGGGGAACACTGAGTCAATTAGGCACACATGCCTACCCTCACTCAATGTAATCACCAATGGGGAACACAAGACTTAAACAAGCACCATTGGCACGTTGGAAGCTTTTACTAAGAATAAACGCAAAATATATTTTACTGAAATAAAAAAGTAAAGTACCCTTCGGACCAAAGTGATCATAGGGCCATAGGGCTGGTGAAGCAGCATTCACCAGTTTCTGTGGCCACGGCATACAAGGGGATGTGTGGCCAGCACAATGCCCAGCCGCCTTTACTTTACCCCAACTAATGTCAGGTACCCATCAGAGCTGGGTAGACTCAGGGACACCCTCAAGTCCTGGGAAAAAATCCCGGCTTCACCAGGATTTGAACCCAGGACCCTCGGATCGCCAGTTGAACGCGCTTCCACTCTGGCTACCGTGCCCCCATTTTACTGAAATACATGAGAAATATGGTTAAAACTTAGAGCTATACACTTTAAACATACTATATAACACAATAAAAGTCAATAACTAATCAATTCAACATCAATTGAAAGTTCAACATCAATTAAATTAAGGTCCAACTAGTCTGTAGTTATATAATTATTCAGCCCGCTTTATTTAATTTTGAAGTACAGATAAAGTTGTAACACAAGCTATGACGTATAGATAGAGTTGTGACACAAGTTATGACGTATAGATAGAGTTGTAACACAAGTTATGACGTATAGATAGAGTTGTGACACAAGTTATGACGAATAGATAGAGTTGTGACACAAGTTATGACGTATAGATAGAGTTGTAACACAAGTTATGACGTATAGATAGAGTTGTGACACAAGTTATGACGTATAGATAGAGTTGTAACACAAGTTATGACGTATAGATAGAGTTGTGACACAAGTTATGACGTATAGATAGAGTTGTGACACAAGTTATGACGTATAGATAGAGTTGTGACACAAGTTATGAAGTATAGATAGAGTTGTGACACAAGTTATGACGTATAGATAGAGTTGTAACACAAGTTATGAAGTATAGATAGAGTTGTAACACAAGTTATGAAGTATAGATAGAGTTGTAACACAAGTTATGAAGTATAGATAGAGTTGTGACACAAGTTATGAAGTATAGATAGAGTTGTAACACAAGTTATGAAGTATAGATAGAGTTGTAACACAAATTATGAAGTATAGATAGAGTTGTGACACAAGTTATGAAGTATAGATAGAGTTGTAACACAAGTTATGAAGTATAGATAGAGTTGTAACACAAGTTATGAAGTACAGATAGAGTTGTAACACAAGTTATGAAGTATAGATAGAGTTGTAAATCAAGTTATGAAGTATAGATAGAGTTGTAACACAAGTTATGAAGTATAGATAGAGTTGTAACACAAGTTATGAAGTATAGATAGAGTTGTAACACAAGTTATGAAGTATAGGTAGAGTTGTAACACAAGTTATGAAGTACAGATAGAGTTGTAACACAAGTTATGAAGTATAGATAGAGTTGTAACACATGTTATGAAGTATAGATAGAATTGTAACACAAGTTATGAAGTAAAGATAGAGTTGTGACACAAGTTATGAAGTATAGATAGAGTTGTAACACAAGTTATGAAGTATAGATAGAGTTGTAACACAAGTTATGAAGTATAGATAGAGTTGCGACACAAGTTATGAAGTATAGATAGAGTTGTAACACAAGTTATGAAGTATAGATAGAGTTGTAACACAAGTTATGAAGTATAGATAGAGTTGTAACACAAGTTATGAAGTATAGATAGAGTTGTAACACAAGTTATGAAGTATAGATATAGTTGTAACACAAGTTATGAAGTATAGATAGAGTTGTGAAACAACATATGAAGTATAGATAGAGTTGTAACACAAGTTATAAAGTATAGATAGAGTTGTGACACAAGTTATGACGTATAGATAGAGTTGTAACACAAGTTATGAAGTATAGATAGAGTTGTGACACAAGTTATGAAGTATAGATAGAGTTGTAACACATGTTATGAAGTATAGATAGAATTGTAACACAAGTTATGAAGTAAAGATAGAGTTGTGACACAAGTTATGAAGTATAGATAGAGTTGTAACACAAGTTATGAAGTATAGATAGAGTTGTAACACAAGTTATGAAGTATAGATAGAGTTGTAACACAAGTTATGAAGTATAGATAGAGTTGTAACACAAGTTATAAAGTATAGATATAGTTGTAACACAAGTTATGAAGTATAGATAGAGTTGTGAAACAAGTTATGAAGTATAGATAGAGTTGTAACACAAGTTATAAAGTATAGATAGAGTTGTGACACAAGTTATGACGTATAGATAGAGTTGTAACACAAGTTATGAAGTATAGATAGAGTTGTGACACAAGTTATGAAGTATAGATAGAGTTGTGAAACAAGTTATGAAGTATAGATAGAGTTGTAACACAAGTTATGAAGTATAGATAGAGTTGTGACACAAGTTATGAAGTATAGATAGAGTTGTGACACAAGTTATGAAGTATAGATAGAGTTGTGAAACAAGTTATGAAGTATAGATAGAGTTGTAACACAAGTTATGAAGTATAGATAGAGTTGTGACACAAGTTATGACGTATAGATAGAGTTGTGACACAAGTTATGAAGTATAGATAGAGTTGTAACACAAGTTATGAAGTATAGATAGAGTTGTGACACAAGTTATGAAGTATAGATAGAGTTGTGACACAAGTTATGAAGTATAGATAGAGTTGTGACACAAGTTATGAAGTATAGATAGAGTTGTAACACAAGTTATGAAGTATAGATAGAGTTGTGACACAAGTTATGACGTATAGATAGAGTTGTGACACAAGTTATGAAGTATAGATAGAGTTGTAACACAAGTTATGAAGTATAGATAGAGTTGTAACACAAGTTATGATGTATAGATAGAGTTGTAACACAAGTTATGAAGTATAGATAGAGTTGTAACACAAGTTATGAAGTATAGATAGAGTTGTAACACAAGTTATGAAGTATAGATAGAGTTGTAACACAAGTTATGAAGTACAGATAGACTGCAACACAAATTATTGATTACAGATAGATTAGTAAATAACACACAAATTAAATAGTACATATTTAGATTAAAATAAAGTTGTACTGATGTAAGAATAAAAGTCAAAATTTTAAACACAAAAAAATATATATGTATAAAAATACTTAGTAAAATTATTTGTTTTTAGAATTTCACTAAATTGTTTCTTATCAATATTTGAACAGTTTCAAATTCAGTATTAAAAAAAAAAAATATTTTAAATACTTGTATTAGTGGCAAACAATTTTCCTCCTTTATTTACAAATTTATTGGTTAATAATTGCAAATTGCACCATACAATTAATGCATTAATTAATTAATGTTAGCGTATTATATTGTAAAGGTGGTTTCTGACAGTCATTATAGAAAGATTGAAATTAATTTAGTATTTCCTGAAGCTAGCTTGTGCTAACATACCTCACTTTTATAATTCTTTTACAATACACCATTCACTAGGGTTTTTACCAATGCACATCATAAAGGTGAACATTTGATAAACTATCTTGACCAGGGCCTTCAGGTGTATGAGTTATAAGTTTCAAGTTTCAACTTGAGAAGATTAAACTATCTTGACCAGGGCCTTCAGGTGTATGAGTTATAAGTTTCAAGTTTCAACTTGAGAAGATTAAACTATCTTGACCAGGGCCTTCAGGTGTATGAGTTATAAGTTTCAAGTTTCAACTTGAGAAGATTAAACTATCTTGACCAGGGCCTTCAGGTGTATGAGTTATAAGTTTCAAGTTTCAACTTGAGAAGATTAAACTATCTTGACCAGGGCCTTCAGGTGTATGAGTTATAAGTTTCAAGTTTCAACTTGAGAAGATAACAATTAGTGGGTGAAAATTCAATTTTGATTTCACCAGTGGTAGAAGGAAGAAGAGAAAAGAGTGAACTTATTAAAGTGAAACAACCTTCTATAATTATTTGCATCTAGTCACTTTTTTTCAGTACAAAGGAATGCATTTGGCACAAAATGAAAAAAAAATATTTGTGAACACAAAATTTTATACCAATAATAAAATATGTGAAATTCTGTAGAAAAAAAAAGAAATAGTCACATCTCTAATTAAACACAATATCATACACTATAGCTTACCACGTCATCCTTATATAACCTCATTTGTTCTGGTGCAACCTTTAATATGCCTTCTATAATTCTTTTGACTTCCCCCATGGTGGTGCTTTCTTTACAATCTGTGAAAATGGTTGTCTTTTTGTGACGGATCATAATAAACACATCCTAGAGACAGATCAAATATAGTATTATTAGAGTTAAAAGTTGGTTTTTTGTTTCACAGATAAAAAAAATATGTGTTGCCTTAAAAAAATCAATTTAATAAACAATGTAAATCAATTTAATAAACAATGTAAATCAATTTAATAAACAATGTAAATCAATTTAATAAACAATGTAAATCAATTTAATAAACAATGTAAATCAATTTAATAAACAATGTACTGATAAACATTTCAGTATTTTAGTCAACTTTCTAATGTTCCACACATGGCTACTTTTTAATGTAGCACACCCAGCTACTTTTTAATGTAGCACACCCATCTACTTTTTAATGTAGCACACCAAGCTACTTTTTAATGTAGCACACCCATCTACTTTTTAATGTAGCACACCCAGCTACTTTTTAATGTAGCACACCCAGCTACTTTTTAATGTAGCACACCCAGCTACTTTTTAATGTAGCACACCCATCAACTGTATGTAGCACACCTAGCTACTTAATGCAGCACACCTAGCTACTTTAATGCAGCACACCTAGCAACATTTAAATGTAGCATACCTAACGCCAAAGCATGGATATACCCCAAACTGTCTCTTTTTTTATTCTTTAAGATTGTTAGCTTACTACTAAATGAAAACTATCTTATAAATAGGCATCTATTTTGTCTTATAAATAGGCATCTATTTTGTCTTATACATAGGCATCTATAAATAGGCATCTATTTTAACAACCACCAAAGTCACCATTTTTTATAGTTGTACCACTGCAACTATAAACTAAGGGACCTATGCACTGGTGTGACCTTTACATGAATATAATAATGTATATATGTTTGTTCATTACAGACTCCGACTGATCTCAACAAAATGTATATAAATAAATTTGAAACTTCCTTCAAAAGATATGTTTATGGCAGGTTTCACAAAATGGCCACCCAATGATAGAGATTTATTGTTTATTTAAAAAATAAAATTGTTGACACAAACTTTTTTTTTTACTTGTATGTGTTTATATGTCCATAAAGTATCAGCTGCATCAGTATTGTATGTGTTTATATGTCCATAAAGTATCAGCTGCATCAGTATTGTATGTGTTTATATGTCCATAAAGTATCAGCTGCATTAGAATTGTATGTGTTTATATGTCCATAAAGTATCAGCTGCATCAGTATAGTATGTGTTTATATGTCCATAAAGTATCAGCTGCATCAGTATTGTATGTGTTTATATGTCCATAAAGTATCAGCTGCATCAGTATTGTATGTGTTTATATGTCCATAAAGTATCAGCTGCATCAGTATTGTATGTGTTTATATGTCCATAAAGTATCAGCTGCATCAGTATTGTATGTGTTTATATGTCCATAAAGTATCAGCTGCATCAGTATTGTATGTGTTTATATGTCCATAAAGTATCAGCTGCATCAGTATTGTATGTGTTTATATGTCCATAAAGTATCAGCTGCATCAGAATTGTATGTGTTTATATGTCCATAAAGTATCAGCTGCATCAGTATTGTATGTGTTTATATGTCCATAAAGTATCAGCTGCATCAGTATTGTATGTGTTTATATGTCCATAAAGTATCAGCTGCATCAGTATTGTTTGTGTTTATATGTCCATAAAGTATCAGCTGCATCAGAATTGTATTTGTTGACACATTTTATTGTAAGAATAATAATAAAACACAACACAAACACTGATATTTTTAATTATGTTGTTTATTCAATTTAAACACCCTCGAACATTACATAATCGACAGATACCATTTCCCAATTTTTTTTATACATTTGAAAATCACTTACCAGGAATACATAATAAATATATCATAAACATGTTCATTTTCCTTAGGCCACCATTAAAAGCACAAAAAAATGTTTATCTTTTGAAAAAATAGTGTTTTAAAAAGCCCTAATTTTACGGCACATTGGACATTTTTTTTCGTCGCAGAGACTAAGTCTAAAACTATATCTAAAATAAGATTTATCTATGTCATTTCGTAAAACTCTTTTAATTTTAACAAGAAATATATTTCTTTTCGTAAAAACAATGTTTGTTTTAAATATTTAGTCGAAAAATTCATTTTATTAGTAAATCAACGAAAATAGATCGTTACAAAAGAAGGCTTTCGTCTGCGCAATGTAATGCGCGCTTTTCAAAACAAGATTCCATATTACGGTAAATTTAAATGCACATGTGCAAAGTTTATAATGTAAATCCGACCGGATAACTTAAAAATTCCATTTGATGCACATTTTGAGTTCGTAAAAAGAGGATTTTTATTTAATTTTATTTTTACTCCACTCTGTCGGTAACGTGTGCTTTTGGTAACGTATGATCGATATCAAAAAAGTATTTTCTAAAACACTTTTTACACATTTATTTTCTGATTTCTGACTGTTTGTGTATTAACTACAGCAACAAAATACTATTATTTATAGTTTTAAACTAAATTTACGCCAACTATTGTGGTTTAAACGTAAAAAAAAAACGTCTTATTTTTTGTTTTTAACACACACGTTTGTTTACTTCCACGATAGCCGCCATTTTGACAGCATGGCAGCGACTTTGGTAGTCCTAGACTTTAAGACGCCCGAGTGCAAAATCATGTTTTATTGTAAGAATAATAATAAAACACAACACAAACACTGATATTTTTACCTTTTGTGAGTTTATTTGTCATAAAAGTATTCATTTCAACAATATTGTGTGTTTTAATGCTATTTTAAGGCCTCTGCAACTTCTTGACCGACGGATTTTCCCAATTTTTTTATTATTAATGATAAAATATTGGAATATCTTTAAAATGCCATGTTTGGATTTCTGGGCTTTTAGGCTTTCAAATGACCCTTAACACTATTTTAAAAAAAAAAAAAAACTCCTGAAATCCTTATTGTGAAACCTGCCTATTGAATTTTTATCAAGTGCAATTTTATTCCTGATTTGGTCGATTTAATAACAATAAAAGAATGGCCAATGTCAGCCAATGATGTCAAACATACGGTATATTTAAACTGTCATGAAAATCAGACAAAGTATGTCTTCTGTAAAGGAACGTGGTGATATTTGATTAGATTAAGAGTTATATGTCCTATAAAATGGTTTCACTCATTGTCTTTGACTACGTGTTTGGGAATGTTTTAACTGAGTAGCCCTGTGCAGTATGATGTTCTATTTGTGTTGTGTGAAAGTTTTGTTTTATTGTTGTGTTGTTCTCCCTATGCATTCATAGGGTACACAGAACACTACCATTTTCTTTCCTTATGATAGATAAAAGGAAATAGTGCATTTTACAATTAAATGTCCACTGTTGGGTTTTCACTCTTCAAGAAAAAAAAAGATGCAGATTCATGAAACTACAGATTCAAAAAGAAATGAAAAAAAAAGGGGGAGGGGAGGGGGTTACATGGTACTGGCCTAACTAGGATCTAGTAATAAGTTTACTTATTTTAGGTACTCTCATTTTTATACTCGTGTTATACTCAGTAGGCCAACAGTTTCATTTTCACTTGCTTACTTATTGTTATTCTACTTGCATCTTAGACTTGACTGCCTCTAACTTTGTCTAAGTCAAGTCTAAAGTAGGTCCTATCTATTATTAAAATTATTTTATCTCTTCTATTTATTATCATTCATTAGTTATTAGTTAGTTGACTTGTTACTATAGTAGACTATAGTCATAGTCTACTGTCTATAGTATAGAGCAGGCATCTGCAACCTATATGGAACGTGTGCCAGATCTGGCACGTAGAGAGATTTTCAGTGGCACGCGGAAGCAATTCAAGTCTCTCCTACAATAAATTAAGTGCTAGAGCGGGATGACTTTGGGTTTGTTGGCACGCTGAACAAATTAGAAAGTCTACTTTGACACACTATCATCAAAAGGTTGCCAACCCCTGGTATAGAGTATAGAGAATATGGAGTAGGGCGTCCCAGAAATGCTCGAAAAAATATTTTTTTTTAAATCTTTGGTGTCTCACCCCCTGAAATGTGTCTCTTGGGTACAATGAGTGAATTGGTGAAGTTGTAGCTCATTTGAACAACATTTAGAGGTCTACCAAGAGCTTTTAAAATTCCAGTATTAGGCCAACATAAAAATCCATACGAATTGTGGCTCAAATAACTTGCAGTTTTTACATGCCATATATGAATAAAATGAAGTTTAAATATACTTATATTTACCTCATTGCTACCATTAACTAGAGTTGAAATTGTGTGATTCTTAATTAGAAAATGTAATAAACAGTTTATCAGGGATGTTGGTGATGTAGCAAAAGATGCTACATCACAGTGCCGTCACCATGGGTTACCATCAGGTTCAAGTGTAGATTCAGCAGTAGACATAGAACAGCAACTAGATGTAGGTGGTTCTGACAGTGACACAGACACACATTCAATCTATTTGTCAGGATTCCAGTGACGATGCAGAACCTGATGAAGAATTTGTCATCCAATCAGCATCCTCAAGCAAAACAAATTCTGCAACACGACATCGCAGACGAAGCATCATATCACCAAAAGTTGCTGCAGTGCTGGACAGAACGAACACCAGCATTAGAAAATCTACAATGATACTTGCATCCGCATTCAACGAAGCTGGTGTTCCGACATCTGACACAGTATTTTCCAAGAGCACAATGCATCGCCATCGCAAGCTTCGTCGTCAACAAGCTGCAGCACGTATAAAAGAAGACTATATTCCCTCAAAATCAATTGTTCATTGGGATGGTAAGCTATTGCCTGGTGTTACCGGAGAGGTTACCAACAACGTCGATCGATGACCTGTCCTGCTCTCATCACTTGTCGATGGCACTACAAAGCTTCTTGGTGTTCCCAAGTTAGCGTCCGGGTCAGGACGGGCAGCTGCTGATGCAGTATATGAACATATCAAATCGTGGAAATGCGAATCTATGGTCATCGGCATGTGCTTCGACACTACGGCTTCCAATACTTGAAGACTCAATGGAGCTTGCACTCTGTTAGAAGTAGCCCTGGGACATAATCTATTATGGATGGCATGCCGTCATCACATGTTGGAAGTACTCCTTTCCGATGCATTCAATGTTTGTCTTGGACCATCCACTGGACCAGAGATTTTGTTTTTTAAGAGGTTTCGAGAAAAATGGCCAGAATTAAACCACACACCCGAAGCCAGATCCGCCCCTTTGATAATCGTGTCCGATTCGATTAAAGAATTTATCAAATGTCAACTTGAGGTCAGTCATTCACGTGATGATTATTTGGAATTTCTTCTGCTTGCTGCACAAATGGTTGGGTTGGACGTTGATGTCAGCATTCGCAGACCTGGTGCCCTACATAGGGCAAGGTGGATGGCGAAAGCAATCTATGCATTGAAAATCAAACTATTGTTTGCAGGCAACGAAACCATCTTTCAGTTAACATCGAGAATTAAAAGGTATTCAGCGCTTTAATCGGTTTACCATAGGTGATTATCTTCAATGATGGTTTTCATGCAGGCTCACCGCAGATGCACCTGTGAATGATATCTTGTTGATACAGCGTTTATACGAATATGATGATGCTGTTCTTCGATCGACTGGATTGAAAATGATGGTGCGTCACTCGTGGTACTTGAGTCCGGAACTGTCGACGCGTGCGTTATTTTCAACCCTTTTGTCGGGCAAAGAAAAAACTGGCCTTGTTCGGACAATGCAATCAGAACGTGGACCGCATCTCATAAAAACACTACCAAAAAGTGTTGTTGATTTGCATGCTTCTACCACATTTTTTGAAACATCCAACATTGATGCCAGTTTTCTAGATGTTCCTGTTGAAGCATGGTCAGATACACCATCTTTTAAAGTTGCAGCAGATTTTGTAAAGAATCTGGCTTGTATCAATGACTCTGCAGAGCGAGGTGTAGCATTGATACAAAATTTCAATGACAGTATCACCAAGGACGAAGAACAAAAACCATTTTTGCTCCAAGTGGTTGACAAACATCGGAAAAATTTTGCAGAGTGTAATCGTGAACAGCTGGCTAAAATTTAAATTTGAAGAACTTTTTTTAATTTTAGTCTACCCTTCAGTACAAAGTACAAGATAAATATTAGGAATGCTTAATTGCATTGCTTATTATTATTTTTCAAGCAGATTGACATTCTTTCAAGAATTAACTTGACAAAATGAATAAAACTTTGTTTTTCATAATTTTTTACTTAAATTTCACATTTAAAAATATAAACCATTTAAGATTTATATATTTTGTTTCATTTAATATTATAAACAATACTAAGCATCAATTTGTTACTTAATATATCAGTTTTGCATATAATGCAACATTAACGCTGTATTAGTTTTGACCGCGAATGATTTTACACCAAAATCTGGAACTTTAAACCTCTTGGGGGACCTCTAAGCATTGTCCAAATGAGCTGAAATTTTGCAGGTTAACTACGGTTACCATACAGACATATTCTGTGGGGTGAGACGGCACTGAGACATCAACATTTCAAAACTTCATTTTTTTGGGACGCCCTAATATGGAAGGCATTCTTATATTTTACTTTTACGCATAAATCATGTTCATGATGTTGTCATTTGATTTGCCTTGGCTTGGGCCTTTGAATGCTTGATGTTATGATTATGAATAATGGATTTATGCCAATGAATTATTGAATGGATAATGACATGATTCATGATAAAAATGATAGTGGTCAATGGACTAATGACTAATGGATAGGCTAATAAATAGCAATAGGCCTAATCATGCCTAATGCCTTAAAACTTAAAATTAAATATCTAGACTAATTCTAATGAAGTATCATGTCTAATGTCACTACTTTTAATGCCTGGTGCTTTTTACAACATAAGACTGCAAGACTGCTTAAAGAACTAACTAATGAAATATCTCCAATCTTTAAAATACTTTTTCAGGCCTCTCTAAACCAGGGCAAAGTGCCCAAAGATTGGAAATTAGCCAATGTAACCCCCCTTTTCAAAAAAGGAGATAAATATGACCCCGGAAATTATAGACCTGTTTCTCTAACAAGCATAACATGTAAATTACTTGAATATATAATATATAGTAGTATAGTAAATCATCTAGACAAACTAAATGCACTGTGCCCACACCAACATGGCTTCAGGAAAAATAGATCATGTGAGACTCAATTGATAGGCTTAATAGATGACTTGTCTAAGGGATTAGATAATAACAACCAAATTGATGCTATATTACTAGATTTTTCAAAAGCATTTGATAAAGTTCATCATTCTAGTCTTCTTAAAAAACTTAAATACTTTGGCATCTCTGGTCCCTTACATCAGTGGATTCAGGACTTTCTTATAGGCAGAGAACAAACAGTGATAATAAATGGCTCTAAGTCATCACCAATAACAGTAAACTCAGGAGTTCCACAAGGAACTGTTCTAGGGCCCCTACTATTTCTAATTTACATTAATGATCTGCCAAATTGCATCAACACAGGCACAAAAGTAAGATTATTTGCTGATGATTGCATAATTTATAGAATAATAAAGACAGGAAAAGATAGTGAACTTTTACAAAAAGACCTAGATGAACTACAAAAAATGGGAATCAAACTGGAGTATGTCCTTTCACCCAGAAAAATGCCAACTAATAAGGGTATCCAAGAAAAAGAAACAAATAATAACAAACTACTTCATTCATGGTAAAGAACTAACTCAAACTAGCAATGCTAAGTATCTAGGAGTAATAATAAATGATAAGTTATCTTGGAACCCTCACATTGATGAAGTAATTAAAAAATCAAACAAAACATTAGGATTCATAAAAAGGAACTTTTACAAATGTAATAAGAATATAAAACTAAAATGCTATCTCACATTAGTTAGGCCTATACTAGAATATGCAGGATCTGTATGGGACCCATCAACTAAAGAAAACATTAAAAAATTAGAACAAATTCAAAAAAGAGCTGCAAGGTTTATAACTAGTGAATATTCCCAATTGACAAGAGTAACACCATTAGTCAAATCACTAAACCTAGAAACACTAGAGGACAGAAGGGCAAAGGGTAAAGTAGTAATAATACATAAGGCATTAAACTCTAATTTAGAAATACAACCCAATAACAATCTGTTGCAAAGCTCAGATAAACATAAAGACAAAAACACCTTCCTTGTCCCTTATGCGAGAACAAATGCATATAAGTACTCTTTCTTCCCGAGTGGCATTCGGGCATGGAATGGGTTGCCTGAACAAACCAGGAAAACCAATAACCTAACATCATTTAAAACATTAAAAAAAATGCAAGACTAGACTTGGACCACGGATGAGCGTAGGACGCAATAATCTTCTTTATAGAAGGAGCGTCTGTAATGTATAAGATAAGATAAGATAAGATATAGACCTAGGCCTACTTGAGGTTACTTGAACTTGATATACTATCATTCTATCATATAGGTTAAATGATTTAATTTTACCATTCAGATTCCCTTGCTTTTCTTAATGGTTTGGTGGTAACAATAATTAGTATGCTGATTTATACGAAAACCTTTAGTTTTTTTTTCATTCTAAACTCTAAACAATTACGGTCCTAACAAATAAAATCGAAAACAGGTAATTTGTACAATTGATAGACGCCCAAACATTTTGCTACAATAATTAATCACATGGCAACATAGTGTGTTTCCTACTTGTACTAAATTACATAATTTTGAAGGGTTTTTCAAAATCAACAAAATAGTTTTATTCTTTTAAGAGCGAATACATATTTAATAATAAAATGCCCATGGTTACTTACCATTTTGTTTATTTCTGTTTATTTCGTTATTTTTTGATACCGGAAATTGGTAACACAATTAAATTTTGCCAACTCCAAATTTACAAAAATGAACAAAAATTGAGAAAAAATAAGAAGACCGAAATAAAATTTAGGGATAGGACATAGAGTACTTTAGGTAATTGTTACATGTATTTGAAAAAAATAACAACAAAGAAAATTATCGCAATGTTAAAAAATATTACTTAAATAATTTAATTTTGCATCACACGCCCAGTTAGTGTCAAACGCTGACACTGAGTAGACCTACATCATTCATCATTGCACGCGCAGCTGGCACGCAGAGCCATTTCTGTGGGCACGCGGACATTTACCGAAAAATGGAACAGCTAAGTTATGGCCACACCGTTGGGAATGTGATCGTCGATTTAAAAGGCTGCCTGATACTCCATTTGCTTGGGTTAAATAAAGCACAGATGTAAATAATCATGCAAGCCTATAGACTTGCTGTAATTTTGCTTATTGCAGTTGGTGACATTATGAGAGTAGAGCTGGCGTATTTTAACCCTAGAAACCGGCTAGGGGCTGGTAACCGGATTTGATAAACATTTTATGAAAATGTATGTGTCCTCTTTTTAATCTCAGCACTTATGGTAACCCTATCACCCTCCCCCCCCCCCCCTTGTGGCTTCGCCCCTGTCCGCACATAATGAAAATGTTGTTTCCTCAACATAAGAATTAGACCTGTTGTGCCGCACTTTTAATGAAAACTAACTTTTTTACAAGCAGTTTTTGTTTGTTTTCAAGCCGCCAAAACAAGATTTACATACCCATTCTTCTTATCATAGGTACCACAGTTTGAATACTAGTCTTTGGGGCCGTCCATAAAGTACGTCACGCTCCAGGGGGGAGGAGGGGGTGTATAAGAAAGTGTGACAGTTTGTGACAGGGGGGAGGGGGGCCAGGCTCTGTGTGACGTCACACATTTTATTTATTTTTTTATTTTATTTCTAATTAATTAAAACTTTAATAGTAGAATTTAATAGCTTTAAAAATAATTTTCCTTCGAGATTCTTTCCTCCTCCAATCCCAATCAACCAAACAACTGATGGCTCAAAGCGTCAGAAAGAGCAGATGCAGATTCTCATAAATTTCCTTCATTGTTTTTGGCACAAAGTCTCAAATTTGTTAACATTATGCCGAGATCAACAGGGGGTTTTTAAAGTACAACCGTGTGATCTTTATTGTCATCTTTGCAAACCAGCTTACTCAAATTTGCAAAGTGTGTAACTCATACTTTGCCTCACAAACAATGTTGAAGAAACATGCAGGGACACACAGAGCTCTGGCTCGGGAGAATGTGCCAACCCAAACTGTTCCAGAATCAAGTCAGATAAAACGTATCTGTCCTTTGAGAATCGCTGCTAGAAGGCAAAGAGAACTCATGGCAGTTATTGCCAGAAGAGAAAATGCACATTCAGAGAATGTTGAGTGGCTAGATGAGGATAAGTTGATTTGTCTGCAATTATCCTTCCAGGAAACTATGATGGTGAAAGATTGATGCCAGTCGTAACTATGGATGAACACTTCACTTCACCATGGATGGATGAGGTCCAGTGATATTTTTGAATTAAACATAATTCACATACCCATAATAAACAGATTCAATATAGCACAAGAGTTTTTCACATACTTTGTCAATTTAGTCTTTTTAAGTCAATTTTTTTTTTGTTTCCATTTTGTTATTTAATCACTGGGTGAAGTTAAAAGTTTCGCTAATCTAATTCGCTAATCGCAGTATTGTGTGCCCCTTCTTATCCTGTGTAAAAAAAAAAAAAAAAAAAAAAGGAATGTTTGCATAATCGGAAGATTATCTAAAACTTGACCTCACCTATTGTAGGCCTACATGAAAAAAACAGCAGATAAATGTTGTGTATTATATAATTGTCTAGTCTAATGTTTACAATTTTTGTTTTCAAATTCAATATAGATTGAGTTACTGCTTCAATCAATAACTGTGACAACTGTGGACAATTAACTATTCTACTATTAAAGTCATTTTAATTTTTAAGTGAACATTTTATATTTTAACACTGTTTAATAGTAAAGTGTGTTTTAGATTACATTTTAAATAGGTGTTAATTGAAAAAAAAATTTCGAAAGTGTGACGTAGGCTACTTTGGGGTGGGGGGGGGGTCTGAGATTTGTGACAGTTTGTGACAGGGGGGAGGGAGGGGGTTAAAACTGGTCAAAAATATCGTGACGTACTTTATGGACAGTGCTTTTGGTACGGTACGTAGGCCTAAAAGTTTATGTTAACTTATTCTTCATAAGACGTTTTGAAACTTGTTTTAGAATAATATCGCTAAAAAGCTTTATTTAGTCTAATCTAGGACACTTTCTATACAACTGCTCCCTGTGGGGATGATTGGACAGTGGGTCACTTATCCCCATTGCTGCCACTTAATTGTTAGTTTGTCTAAATGCATTCAAACATATAAATATAAGATAGAATAGATAATGATCAATTGTAATATATTTTCCGGCTTTTTATTAGATTAATAATTATAGAATACAGGCCATATAGTATATAGTCTATAGGCTGTTTTGGCCAAGACATGTAGGGAAATTAGGTGCATCATGCCTCGGTTTTATAAACGTAGGCCTAAAAGAACAGCACATGGGACAACCTTGCCAGAGGAAATGAAAAACGCGTAGAGGCAGTCGCTAATGGAATGAAGGTGATAGAGGCAGCCAGAAATAACGGAATACCAAGAAGCACACTGCAGCACAACTTAGAAAAGGCAAAGTCTGGAGCTGACCAAACTATCAAAATAGACAAATATTTTCACCAGCAGACGACTTAATTTTGGCAGAATATCTCGATACTTGTGCAGAAATGTTTTACGGCTTGACTACCCAAAACTAAGAAACTTAACTTATGAGATGGCTGTTGCTTTCAAAAAATGCAGAAAGAAGTAGTGAACTTATGGTGATAATAGTAGGCTTATAATTTACAACTGATGCCCAATAAATATTGCCCGCTAAATTTTTAAACAGTTAAAATTAAAGTAGCCTACTAGTGTAGTATTATGGTGTACACATGAAGAATTATGATGTACAATTGTAGTATTTTGTTGTACACATGTAGTAGGCTATTAGGCCGTACAAGTGTAGTATTATATTGTACAAGTGTTGTATTATGTTGTACACGTGTAGTATTATGTTGTACAAGTGTTGTATTGTGTTTTATCCCGTTTTAATTGAATTAAATAAGTTTAAAAAAAAAATGATTTCAGGGATTGACCTTAATTAAAAGAAGACAAAGAGTGTTTTTTTTTTTTTTTTTATTTTATTTATGTCAACACTTCTATTGTACAAGCACAACTTTGGACGCAGAAATCTGGAATCTATAAAGAACAACTGACGAAGACATGCTTACTCCAATACATTGAAACAATTAATGATTACTTCAACAGACGATTTATTATAAATAATATAAACATGAAAATTCCTGATTGGTTATTAGACCTTTGTTTCTAATGGTGAAGTATTACAATCAGCCATACCTTTACAACTGCAAAAAGAATTGATTGAATAAATAACAAATAAAGAATAAAAATTAAATGCAGAAATGGGCTAATCACGACTTATGGTTGTAAAAGGACATCCATCCATCAATTTCTCTAGGTCTTTTGGTTTTGGCAAAAAATTTTTTTTATTCCATTTCCACACCCTATTTATTGGAACGTTGACGAACTACTAGCTACATATCAGGAACAAGCTTCACTTTAAAATTGTTTTATTTTCAAAACCTCGTTGCAGTATATTTTTTTTATTATTATTTATTAAACAACAATTAAACAATAATGTATTAATTTCAGCTCTTTTTATGATATTTCAGCTTATTTTAGGATGATAAAATTGCATACAAATCTAGTCGGCCTATACAAATTGTATGCGGCAAATTTGACTTATTAGTTAAACTTCGGATTTGGTGGGGGGGGGGGGGGGAGATTAGGAATGAGAGATAACAATTTGAAAAAGGGGGCGGTGAGCCGAAAGAGGTTGAGAACCTATGCTCTAAACAAAGCAGTTACAGTATGCAAGGGGCGACGCTGAAATTTTTGCCCTGGGGTGCCACAAAGGCTTGTGAAGCCCTTCGTGAGACCAAATTGATCCATAGGGCCGGTGAGTTATAAGGTCTCAAGAAAAAAAGACCGGACGAGCCCTAGGGGCTTTTGTCCAGGGCCTAACGTTAAGGTTGAGCTTAGTCACGGCACGCTGAAGGCGTGGCGTGCCCTGTAACAGTAAAGTCTCCCCAGCAAACGATTGTTCACTGCGGTTCCCCTAGGATCATTATCGTTGTGGCTCGTCCGTATACCTGCAATGTCGCCCAGTAACACAAATCCTATACTATAGGTACAGACATCCAGGGACCGGGTGGTTCTGAGACGGGGTTGCTGCGTTCATTTGCTCCTCTCGGCAGCTCAATGGGTCTTGGGCACGCAGCGGGTGCTGTCTCCCATGAGTTCGCCCGCCGGTGTAATCTTAATGGGATCGTATCGGCGTTTTACACACTTCGCCAGCTTTGAGGCCAATGGGTACAGCGTTCACCATTTTCTGTGGCCACGGTATACTAGGTGATTGTGTGGCCAGCACTATGCACAGCCGCATTTACTTGACCCCAACTAAGGTCAGGTACCCACCAGAGCTGGGTAGACTTAGGGACGCCCTCCAGATTAGGGACAAAATCCTAGCCTGCACCAGAATTCGAACCCAGGACATTCGGTTCTCCAGTCGAACGCCACAGTGACCCATTTGATGATAAAAGAAAAAATGAAAAAAAAAACAAAAACTAAAATTAGCTGCAATAAAAACATTTTTTTTTTTAAAGTTGTTTTGTGATTTAAGTATTATGTGAAGCTGTTTATTTTCAAGAAGAGATAATTAAAAATATGTTTCATCAGTTTTGCATTGTTTCTCTTATACTTGTTTCAGTTTTGTAAATGTGAATAAATTGTCATAAGTAAACACAGTAATTAGTCAACATATCATCAACAACAAAATAAAGTTTTCAACAATACATGCTCCCCTCACACGTTCTAAGCCACCTCATAATGTATCTGCGATGCACTTTAGTCATCAGAAACAACCATGACGTCTGTACAAAATGGCACACTGAACGAATACCAGTGGCACGCAGGATGAGGACAACAATTTCCGTACCTTAGTACGAATAAAGCTTTTATACATTTTGTAGTATCATATAAAAAAAATCAGCAGTCAGTAGTAGTCAGTAGTCAGCAGTAGTCAGTAGTCAGCAGTCAGCAGTAGTCAGTAGTCAGCAGTCAGTAGTAGTCAGTAGTCAGCAGTCAGCAGTAGTCAGTAGTCAGCAGTCAGTAGTAGTCAGTAGTCAGCAGTCAGTAGTAGTCAGTAGTCAGCAGTCAGTAGTAGTCAGTAGTCAGCAGTCAGTAGTAGTCAGTAGTCAGTAGTCAGCAGTAGTCAGTAGTCAGCAGTCAGTAGTAGTCAGTAGTCAGCAGTCAGCAGTCAGTAGTAGTCAGTAGTCAGCAGTCAGTAGAAGCCAGTAGTCAGCAGTCAGTAGTAGTCAGTAGTCAGCAGTCAGCAGTAGTCAGCAGTCAGTAGTAGTCAGTAGTCAGCAGTCAGTAGTAGTCAGTAGTCAGCAGTAGTCAGTAGTCAACAGTCAGTAGTCAGTAGTAGTCAGTAGTAGTCAGTAGTCAGCAGTAGTCAGCAGTAGTCAGTAGTCAGCAGTAGTCAGTAGTCAGCAGTAGTCAGTAGTCAGCGGTAGTCAGTAGTCAGCAGTAGTCAGTAGTCAGCAGTAGTCAGTAGTCATAAGTCAGCAGTAGTCAGTAGTCAGCAGTAGTCAGTAGTCAGCAATAGTCAGTAGTCAGCAATAGTCAGTAGTCAGCAGTAGTCAGTAGTCAGCAGTAGTCAGTAGTCAGCAGTAGTCAGTAGTAGTCAGTAGTCAGCAGTCAGTAGTAGTCAGTAGTCAGCAGTAGTCAGTAGTCAGTAGTCAGCAGTCAGTAGTCAGTAGTCAGTAGTCAGTAGTCAGCAGTCAGCAGTAGTCAGTAGTCAGCAGTAGTCAGTAGTCAGCAGTAGTCAGTAGTCAGCAGTCAGTAGTCAGTAGTCAGTAGTCAGCAGTCAGCAGTCTGCAGTAGTCAGTAGTCAGCAGTAGTCAGTAGTCAGCAGTAGTCAGTAGTCAGCAGTAGTCAGTAGTCAGTAGTCAGCAGTAGTCAGTAGTCAGCAGTAGTCAGTAGTCAGCAGTCAGCAGTAGTCAGTAGTCAGCAGTAGTCAGTAGTAGTCAGTAGTCAGTAGACAGTAGTCAGTAGTCAGTAGTCAGCAGTAGTCAGCAGTAGTCAGTAGTCAGCAGTAGTCAGTAGTAGTCAGTAGTCAGCAGTAGTCAGCAGTAGTCAGTAGTCAGCAGTAGTCAGTAGTTAGCAGTCAACAGTAGTCAGTAGTCAGCAGTAGTCAGTAGTCAGTAGTCAGTCAGCAGCAGTTTGTTGAAACTTTGTTGAGCAGTGATGAATAGAAATAGATTTTTTTTTTTTTTGTTTCTTTTTTTTTTTTTTTGTAATTGTTTTTCTCAGACGACTTCTCTTGGAACAAGTCTAGGAGAATAGAAATATTCATTACTCAGTTATTTTTATATAGAAAACGTTTTATTGTAAACTACTTAGTCAATACAGAAACATGATAGATCTATATAAATAAGTTGACACATTAACATAATTTCTAAATTAGTTGACACATTCACATAATTTCTAAATTAGTTGACACATTCACATAATTTATAAATTAGTTGACACATTCACATAATTTCTAAATTAGTTGACACATTCACATAGTTTCTAAATAAGTTGACACATTCACATAATTTCTAAATTAGTTGACACATACACATAGTTTCTAAATTAGTTGACACATTCACATAATTTATAAATTAGTTGACACATTAAAATAATTTCTAAATTAGTTGACACATTCACATAATTTCTAAATTAGTTGACACATTCACATAATTTCTAAATTAGTTGACACATTCACATAATTTCTTAATTAATTGATACATTCACATAATTTCATTATTAATAGATACATTCACATAATTTCTTAATTAATAGACACATTCACAGAATTTCTAATTAGTTGACACATTCACATAATTTTTAAATTACTTGACACATTCACATAATTTCTAAATTAGTTGACACATTCACATAATTTCTAAATTAGTTGACACATTCACATAATTTCTAAATTAATTGATACATTCACATAATTTCTTTATTAATAGATACATTCACATAATTTCTTAATTAATAGACACATTCACATAATTTCTAATTAGTTGACACATTCACAGAATTTCTAAATTAGTTGACACATTCACATAATTTCTAAATTAGTTGACACATTCACATAATTTCTAAATTAGTTGACACATTCACATAATTTCTAAATTAGTTGACACATTCACATAATTTCTTAATTAATTGATACATTCACATAATTTCTTTATTAATAGATACATTCACATAATTTCTTAATTAATAGACACATTCACAGAATTTCTAATTAGTTGACACATTCACAGAATTTCTAAATTAGTTGACACATTCACATAATTTCTAAATTAGTTGACACATTCACATAATTTCTTTATTAATAGACACATTCACATAATTTCTTTATTAATAGACACATTAATATACTTTTGAAATTAGTTGATCCAGCTACTAGTACTAGACTTTATTGTAGTGTTTCTCTTAAGAATTTCTCACTGTCGTTCTTTGATGTCATGTTGGTCATGTGTCACATTATTCAAATTTCAAAGGTCACAATAAGCTAATGCATGACATACCGCGTTCCACCTCTTTCTTTGTTTTAAATAAACAGTCTTGTACAGCATAATAAATGACTGTGTTGTTTACAGGTTACAGAAATGAATAAATATGACACGAGTGGCCCAATTATTTACCCTTTGCTTGTGTTGCTTGGCATTATTAATGCTTGTAAAATAAATGCAACTAATTATTGAAACCTCTAGCGTTGTTTTAAGAGTATGGTTTTGTAGAATTAGTTTTTGAAGGCCAAAATAATATTTCCAGATTTTCTTTCTGGTGTTTGATAAAAGGTAATTTTTTGAAACAAATCTTATTTATATATTTATTTATCTCATTATTTATCTTTAATTTATTTATCTCATTATTTATCTTTAATTTATTTATCTCATTATTTTTTATTTTTATTTTTTACCTCATTATTTATCTTATATTTATTTATCTCAGAATTTCGTTCATTTTTTTAATTAGCTTTTTATCTTTAGTTGCAAACATGAAAATAAGTTTGACATATGTCCAAGACACACAGTTAAAACCACACGATAATGAAAGTTAACTACATAATGTCGGGTACTAGTCTATGATTGAATCTATGAAATTAGTTACCTTATCTTCTATACAACTGTCACTAGGTAGGCTACTAGTCTATGATTGAATCTATGAAATTAGTTACCTAATCTTCTATACTACTAGCAATAGGTATGCTACTGGTCAATGATTGAATCTTATAAGTTTACAGACGTTCCTTCTAAATAGAAAATTATTACTTCCACTAGGCCCAAAACTCCTGCATGGCCACAGGGATCCGTCGGTGGCAGGGATAGAACCCGCGACCTGTCAGTTGGTTTTTTGGTTGACAGTCAGGTGAACAGTGGCGTAGCTAGAATCATCTGCGCCCGGGGACATGACACAAAGTATGCGCCCCTTCTCGGACCGACAGAGTCTGGGGGCTCATTGAGCCCCAAAGAAAATTTTTAAATTTTACGGTTTCTATGGTTCATTTTCGAAGCATCTGATATTTTAATGAAATAGAATACAGACTAATAAGTCTCTATATGATTGTACATAATATATTTGAAAAAAAAAATTCTTCTAAGTATAGGCATGACTCGAATAGACATAGTCTACAACAAATTGATCCTCCTTGATTTGACTGTCACAAACTCGTCAATCACGTTGTCAAAATTAATATTCTCAAGTGTTTCTCTTTCGATGCTAAGGAATGCAAGATCACTCAGACCAGGGGTCGGCAAACTTTTGCTAATTGTGTGCCAAACTAGGATTTCTAAACCATTCAGCGTGCCAACGGCCTAAAAGTCAACCTGCTTTATTATACTTGTTTTATTTTTTATAAGACAATTTAACTCCGTAGCAAGACCAAGGCCAAAAGCAAAGGCAAGTTATGGAAAAAAAAAACGGTAAAGCGTTTTATATTTAATAACAATAATTAACGCATTTGTGATTATCAACCTTTTTTTTGTTAGCATTTATAGCAAGAACATAATAATTATTACCAAACTTTCACATTTTTGGTAGGCCTAATGATTTTGTAAACATTATCATTTGGTTGTCCAGATTAGGGTCTAGCAACTGATAATATTGATGATTGATGATAGTTTATTCTCAGTTTGTCTGAGATTGTCTTTAAAATGCTCAATGCTAGACTGAATGCTAGATTGAATACAGAGTATCGAAGAGCGGAATTCATATGAATTAATCATACAAAATGGGTAATTAATGTAATGTTTAAAAAAATGTGCATGAAATGTTTTAATCAATTAGATCTATTATTTATATAATTTTCAACTACATTTTACAATTTGGTCATTATGACGTTATAAGTTGTAGGCCATTTAGTCTATTATAAAAGAAAAATAAGAAACACAATATTAGAAGTAATAGCATAAATAAAACAGGCTAATTATCTCCCTTTAATTCAAATAAAGTTTCTAATTTTGATTAAAAATTGATGTCAAACAAGTTATGTTTTGTAATATAACATATATTACTGACTAATTTTTTTTTATAACTCCAGCATTATGGTATTCATTACAATATTTAATTATTAGAGATATACAATTGATTTACGTTAAACAGTTGTAAATAAACATTTCCTACATTAAGTGTTTGTCCATAGAACCCACTTGATTTAACCCGTTCTTGCAAATGCGTTCAACTAACTGAAATGTGTCGCTCTGTCATTCAGAAACATCATCTTCATCAATAAAAAAACATCTTTTTTCATCAATAAAAAAAACACCACTTGGAAGTCTCTCGCGTGCCATTGTAAATCACCCTGCCTGCCAAATTTGGCAGTATCGTAGAAATTTTGCAATTTTGACGAGGTGTATCGACATTTGTCTCGGCGAGAAGAGTTTTGACGTCGAGTAAAAATCCAAATTTGGTGTTTAGCTTTTTTAGACATAAAAACCGAATTGATATCTCCTGAGTCTATCAATTACGCTGTTCATAACACGTGCAATTTCTTCTTCTGCAAAAAGTCCTGCAACACTTGCTAATTCTCCAGGCATCCTCCTTTGTCGTCTAATCCTTCTGTCAACCTCGATTCCCAAAGTTGTGCATCTTGTTTTTCCATTGTCCGACGCAACCTGGCTCAAATTATCACGAATGTTGACAAGTTCTTGCTCCAACGATTCAAGATCAGATGTTTGCTGCTGCCTTGAAATTCAAAGGATCCTGCAACCGTTTCTGGGCTCGATCAATTTTCCCAAGTATGATGTTCCAGAAATGTAACAAAACTAGAAAGTTAAAGTTTAATATACCTGCCAGCAAAGCTTCTGCATCACTTCTGGTGTCAGGCGTCATAATTGCATCTTCTGATAATTTTTCCAACAGCCCTACTAGTTCATCTAGTCCTTTATAAATAGCTTTAACAGCTTCTGATCGTGCACTCCAGCGTGTTTCAGACTCCCTCTTCACTGTGATTGGCACAACTCTTTTTAATTCTCCCCAACGAGTTGTTGAACGAGAGAAAAACAAATATAAACTTTCAAAAGTTCCAAAAAATGTGATAAGAACTGAATCCTGTTTAGCTGAGTGTACTCCTGCTAAGTATATTCGACTCGAAATTATCTAACCTGTATAATTGTTAAAACCAGATGCCACTTTCAGTATATTATGAATAATAATATTTGAACCCGAACAGATCTTTGTTAAAAAAAAAAACGCCATCAGCAATCCTACATTGTGGATGTGTCATTTGTTGTATGAGTAGAATGGCGCCCCTTAATGCTCAATGGGGGCGCCAAAATTATGCTTGCCAACTGGTTTGTAATGAAGATATTTGTGGAGCTCCAAAATTCAATCTTGCAAACGTATTTAGGATACATTAGTTTACATAAAAAAAAATTAAATAATTAGTTTTAATACTCATTTTGGCGCCCCCTAACGTGGCGCCCCTTAATGCTCAATGGGGGCGCCAAAATTATGCTTGCCAACTGGTTTGTAATGAAGATATTTGTGGAGCTCCAAAATTCAATCTTGCAAACGTATTTGGGATACATTAGTTTACATTAAAAAAATTAAATCATTAGTTTTAATACTCATTTTAGCGCCCCCTAACTTGGCGCCCGGGGACATATGCCCCCCCCGGAACCTCCCTAGCTACGCCACTACAGGTGAACTAACCGCTGGACCAGCCGGCTTCTATGAAATTAGTTACCTAATCTTCTATACAACTGGCACTATCTCTCTTAAAGAAGATTATTACGTCCTACGCTTACACGTAGTTTAATTCTGGACGCCTATCTACAGTGCCCTCCTTACATGGTGGGGGGGGGGGGGGGGTCAGAGGGGGGTATATGCCCCGGGGCGACACTTCCAGTGGGGGTGGGGCGCTACATAAGTTTGTTAGGGTTTGCCTATTTAGCATGTTAGTTTTCAATGGGTGTGTTGAAAAGAGTGCTTTTCTTAAATGGGAATTGTAATTGAAAAATAAAAAAAATATATTTTGTAATCTTATTTTGTCATCTTTTTTATCATCTTATTTTGTCATCTTATTTTGTCATCTTATTTTGTCATCTTTTTTATCATCTTATTTTGTCATCTTATTTTGTCATCTTATTTTGTCATCTTATTTTGTCATCTTTTTTAATCATCTTATTTTGTCATCTTATTTTGTCATCTTTTTTATCATCTTATCTTGTCATCTTATTTTGTCATTTTTTTCTCATCTTTTTTATCATCTTATTTCTCATCTTATTTTGTCAACTTATTTTGTCATCTTATTTTGTCATCTTATTTGCCATCTTATTTTGTCATCTTATTTTGTCATCTTTTTATCATCTTATTTTGTCATCTTTTTATCATCTTATTTTGTCTTTTTATTTTGTCATCTTTTTTATCATCTTATTTTGTCATCTTATTTTGTCATCTTATTTTGTCATCTTTTTTATCATCTTATTTTGTCATCTTTTTTATCATCTTATTTTGTCATTTTATTTTGTCATCTTATTTTGTCATCTTTTTTATCATCTTTTTTTGTCATCTTATTTTGTCATCTTATTTTGTAATCTTTTTTATCATCTTTTTTGTCATCTTATTTTTTCATCTTATTTTGTCATCTTATTTTGTCATCTTATTTTGTCATCTTATTTGGTCATCTTATTTTGTCATCTTTTTTATCATCTTATTTTGTCATCTTATTTTGTCATCTTTTTTAATCATCTTATTTTGTCATCTTATTTTGTCATCTTTTTTATCATCTTATTTTGTCATCTTATTTTGTCATTTTTTTTCATCTTTTTTATCATCTTATTTCTCATCTTATTTTGTCAACTTATTTTGTCATCTTATTTTGTCATCTTATTTGCCATCTTATTTTGTCATCTTATTTTGTCATCTTTTTATCATCTTATTTTGTCATCTTTTTATCATCTTATTTTGTCTTTTTATTTTGTCATCTTTTTTATCATCTTATTTTGTCATCTTATTTTGTCATCTTATTTTGTCATCTTTTTTATCATCTTATTTTGTCATCTTTTTTATCATCTTATTTTGTCATTTTATTTTGTCATCTTATTTTGTCATCTTTTTTATCATCTTTTTTTGTCATCTTATTTTGTCATCTTATTTTGTAATCTTTTTTATCATCTTTTTTGTCATCTTATTTTTTCATCTTATTTTGTCATCTTATTTTGTCATCTTATTTTGTCATCTTATTTGGTCATCTTATTTTGTCATCTTTTTTATCATCTTATTTTGTCATCTTTTTTATCATCTTATTTTGTCATTTTATTTTGTCATCTTTTTTTATCATCTTATTTATCATCTTATTTTGTCATCTTTTTTATCATCTTTTTATCATCTTATTTTGCCATTTTATTTTGTCATCTTATTTTGTCAATTTAGCGTCTGACTTAACTTTGAGATCAGTGAAGGCTTTTAACTTTATGTATTCTCACATTGCTTTGATTGTTAACTTTTCTGAGTGTTTGTGAAGTTTGTTATTTGACTTAAGGTGTTACAATTGGTAGGCGTGAACCAGAGGCGGCCTTTGAGGAGGCGACTAGGTCAACCGCCCCAAGCCCCGCACTTGAGTTGGGGCCCAGCGATAGAATATTTTTTTGTCACCAACAGCTCATCATGCAAAAAGCCGAGGGCTTTCTAAGAAATGTGTATGTACCCTTAGCTTAAATTCAGTCAATATTTTAGCTAGAGACCGATAGAAATTCGGTTTCGGCTTCGGTTTCGGCTTTGGTTTTGGCGTCGAAAAAAGAAAAACCTTTTTCGGTGTGATTTCGGTTTCGGCCGAAGTCAAAAAGTTAGTTTTCGGTTTGCTTACGGTTTCGGCCGAAACTGATATTGACTTTCGGTCGTCAGCCGAATATCTATTTTAACTTTCAAAATTGAGACTGCTACGTTATTGCTGCATCTATTACTCTTATTGATACTTTCATTTAGTTAAGCTGTTGTGAATTAATCTGTGTGAAGTAGGGATGTTAAATGAAAACCGGAATTTGAGAGGAAATCATTCATACCAACGATTTATTTATCTTTTTATCTCGAACAAATATTTTTAAACCCTGTTTGATTAACATAAAACAATTCATTATCATTATATTCCTTGCAAACACTCTTTTGTCAGACTTATGTGCCTATTGTTTTTTGTTTATTTTCCAATCCCGAATATTGCTTGTCAATTTGCGATACAACAGCAAACGCAGATGTTAACGCTAGACGTCGGCACAGATAGGCCTATTTGATTTACGTATTCGAAAAGAAAAAAAACTGGAATTTCCCCACTGATGCTGAACGCTCCTAACAGACAAATAGACCGATTCCCGTAGTGCTGTTAGATGCTTAGACTTCAAATTAAAGACATAGAAAGACAAAACAGAGGACATATTAAGTGTTTCATTTGAATCTTCCCCGTTAAACCATTCAATCAGTTCAGTTTTATTACAATAGCTGACAATATTTGTCTAGTGGTAAAACTGACCTAAAAAGAGTCCTTTTCAAACATAAACAGGCTTTTAATTTAATGTACACCGAAAAGCAACTTGCAATAGGGCAAATTAAAAAAACAACTTTGCGGTGCATGGAAGGTGTTTTTTTTTCAAATGTTCATCCTTTTTATGGGATTTACTGATGATATAAGTATTCTTTTGCAAATATTCTTTTAATGTGTGCAACTTGTATCATATCTATATTAAAATAAGAATCTATATAAGTCTAAATTAAAAAAAATTTATGACAATACAGTTTTTGATTTCTCGCAATCCAAAATCATCAGGTTCTAAGTAACGTTGGTCCTTTCTATTAATTCGGTTTATAAAATTATGTTTTTAGTATAATTTACGCAAATTTGTATTTTTCTAACTATAACTTAGGCCTACTTTGGAGGGAGGGGAGGGGGAACCAAAACCCGGTTTGAAATCGGATTTAAAGAACCGAAAATTGGTTTTGAGAAAAAAGATATTAACATCCCTGCTGGTTCTATAGTTTACTTACATAGAGCAGCCATAAACTAGATAATATTAGTTTTAATGTGCAGTCTTTGTAATTTTTTTGTATGACATTTTCTATTTACTTATTTTTCGTTTACGGTTACGACCGAATGTGTGGTGAAATTTTAATTATCGACTTCGGTTTCGGCCGAAAGTCAATTTATTATATTCGGTACGGCTTCGTTTTCGGCCGAAACCAAAAATTTGGTTTCGGTCGGTCTCTAATTTTAGCTTATTCGTTCTCGATTGAAATTCGTTGTGGTGGATATTGTAGGGAGCCAGGTTTTGTTACGTCTCTCTCTCTGTCACGCAATGACACTCACCCAAGACCGCTCGTACAGCTAATGCCATATCCGCATGAGTACGCAATTGTAATAAGCCATTTTTCTAATTTTCTTTTCCCAGTATTTAAAATAAATGTTTTCTTTAGCTGATACATATAGAAGATGCCTATTCCAGTCCACGCCTTACAAATTTTAGGCAGAATTTCTTGTTGTTTTAATTTAGAGTCAACATGTAGATTATTATTACATACTATTATTACATATTATTATTACATACTATTACATACTATTATTACATACTATTACTCTTAAATCGCCCACTTTGTTCTTGTAATTTCAAAGAATTAAAATATTTGGGGATATTTTTTTCATTTCCTTTTCATAGCTAGATCTAACACTTTTATTAATGAAAGTTATATTTCCATCCAGCCTAGATGTTTTACAAATTAAATTATTACAGTACTTTTTTACTTTTTACTATTCAATATAGAAACTATTATTCAACTATCTGCTAATAACCTTACCTTATGTAACTAGGAAACAATTTTATGCGTTTCCTTTACTTAGATACTCTTTAAAAATTCTTTTTTTTATTTTCTGGATGAAAAGACTTTTCCCAGATTTTTTTACTTTCACGTTTTGTTCTTTCCATATTCCTTTGGTTGGTTTGTCTTTATGTATTCATCCAAAGGCCAAATTACTTTACTATTATCATGGCTACATTTGAAAATATTTCATTAGCAGTCTTCCTGTCTATCAAACTGTTTATTGACGTAAATTCTCAGTGCTATTCCCCAACCAACTATCCACCCTTCTATCTCTATACCAGAAACTGTCTATTTATCTTTCATAAGCCTTGCGTCTATTCCTCTGTTCATCTATCAATTATTTCTGCCTACCTGTTCATCTACTCGTCTGGCTATTTTTGTATCAGTCTATTTATCTGTCCGTTTGTTTATCTCTATAGATCTTTCGGTCAATTGTCCATCTAAATATGTTTATATATGTCAGTGTTCCAACTGTTTAGCATTATATAAAAACTTTTCTTAATAAATAATATTTTAACGATTGTATAACCAATGAAAGATATGTGTACTCCTGTCCTTTAATTACGACCAATTGCCATTTTACATTAAGATAGCCTACTAATTAACTATAGGCCCTAATCTTTTTATTTAAAATATATCACAAATATACATATCTTATGTGAAATACATTTTTTAGTTGTGCTAAACTGCTAAACAAAAACAGTTCCTAAATGCTAATTATACATGGAGTGTCCAAAAATAAACATAGAAAGTAATTTTTAAAACGTTTTCTAAATTTGCGTTGACAGAAGAGATTTGAAACTGACATTTCACCTGAACTTAAATCTCCACCATCTTGTAAATATGGGAACAAAACATACATACAAACAACAAAGAGGATTTAGGTAACAAAAATAAACACAGTGCTGGGAGAATGTAGGGCGCTGAACTAGAAAGGAATGTTTTGGCTGTATGCTCAGAGATAAAGAATGGCTAAATACTGATGTTTAATGTCTTGGCTGTAAGCTCAGAGATAAAGCATGTCTAAAAACTGATGTTTAATGTCTTGGCTGTAAGCTCAGAGATAAAACATGGCTAAATACTGATGTTTAATGTCTTGGCTGTAAGCTCAGAGATAAAGCATGGCTAAATACTGATGTTTAATGTCTTGGCTGTAAGCTCAGAAATAAAACATGGCTAAATACTGATGTTTAATGTCTTGGCTGTAAGCTCAGAGATAAAGCATGGCTAAATACTGATGTTTAATGTCTTGGCTGTA